>CM029390.1:13593750-13976250 GCA_017165825.1 Hepsetus odoe | reverse complement strand
AGATCCTGGGTTTGATTCCCAGATGGGACGGTCCAGGTCCATTCTGTGTGGAGTGGACTTGTTCTCCCTGTGTCTGTATGGGTTTCCTCCAGGAGCTCTGGTTTCCTCCCACCATCCAAAGACCTGCAGGAGATGATGAATTGTGTGTGTGTGTGTGTGTGTCTGCCCTACAATGGACTGGTGAACTTTCCAGGGTGTGTCCTTGCCTTTCACCCTGTGAGAGTTGGGATAGGGTTGCAGGTGGGGAGAGCCTACTTAGGACAAGCAGCTATGAATGTCATGAATGTGAGAATCATCTTCAATCTTTCTTCACTGCAGGTTAATCTGAAGAATTAGTTTCATTTCGGCGAGCACAAGACATGCTGTGATCCTCCACAGTGCTTGACTTCTCAGGAGACCGACAGAGGAAGGAGTAATGGCAGAGAATGGAGAGAAGGGTTCTCCAGAGGAGGGGCGCTTTTCCAGAATCATTCGGATTGTGTTTTTGGCTCTCCTGCTGGACCTGCTTGGCTTCACCTTAATACTCCCCCTCCTCCCCTCCATTTTAGACCACTACAGTCAAGCAGGGGTGAGACTTCACTCTGGTCAGTTCTTTCTGGGACATATTTGAGTTGGGCGCATGCCTAAACTGTCAGTATTACAGTAATGATTACTACAGTAAGGAAAACATAAGAGGCTGAATGATCTCATTAGCCTTTCATTTAAAGCATTAAAGGAAAGCCTACTTTGACATGAAAGGGAACATTGAACTCATGTAGATTAACCAACTACAGACATGTTTTTGGCTGATGTGTGTGTGTGTGTGCACACGTGTCTTGGGGTTTTTCTCAAAAGAGCCACAAAGGACTAAAATACTGGTTTTAAGCTGCTTAGCTAAATTTTGATCTTGTCTTGTAAAAACAATGAATGGTGTGAGGTGTGTTATTAATTGCTGTTAAAAAATATAAATATGTAGAGCACCATCTTGCCTTTTGCTGTTATTTATTTATTTTTTTTTAGTGTGATGAGAGATAATTGTAAGAACATTGGGGACCAAGTTCCTCATAAATGTGTTTCATAAAAGTCCAGGCCACCACTGTAATTGAGTAATTTGTCTTTTTGTGAATTCTCTGGTTACATAATAATAATAAAACTAATAATGGACTGTACAGCCACAGTACTAAACGACAAAATTAAACAGACTTCATGATTGACAGAAGTCTGACTTGCAGAACCAGAAAAGTCAGAATGTATTTCTGTGGGTAGAGCATCTGAGGCAGAGATTAGTATCATCCTGTTTTGGGTTTTTTTTTTTTTTAGTTTTACACTTCATTTGTTAAGAAATGTAGAAACCATCCTCCTTAGATGGTGGTTTGGAGACGTGACCTCCTGCACCTTCTAAGCTAAGAGCTGATTCACCTGATGCATCATCTTGTAGTTGATGTCATTTTATAATTTGCCATTTGAAATTTTTATTTTTTTCATTTATGGAACTTTTTCCGGGGCAGCGGTGGCCTAGTGGTTAGGGAGTTGGCCCCGCATCGGAAGATTGTGGGTTCGATTCCCACCCCATTGGGTTGCCCTGAGGTACCCTTGAGCAAGGTACCGTCCCCATCACTGCTCCCCGGGCGCTTTCAATAGCTGCCCACTGCTGCACGTGTGTGTATGGGTTAAATGCAGAGGTCCAATTTCGTTGTGGTTCATGTGTGCTGTGCCGTGACCTCGCAATGACAAGGGTTGTCACTTTCACTTTTTCACTTTTCACTTTTGTAGCTTGTAAATGACAGAAAATCTGCACCAAATGATTTATATTTTTTATCTGTTTTTGTGTCCAAACAGGATAGTGTTTATCAGTCGCTGCAAAACATTGTTGACTGGTTTAGAGAGATTGTTGGCGTTCCCATTGAAAAGAAATACAACAGTGTTCTTTTTGGGGGTAATCTTATTTGTACCTTTTGAATGTAACTCTCCAATGACCTGTGTCCTGAAGAGAATGATCGATTTCCCCATCCTCTGCTTCGCAGGACTGATCGGATCACTCTACTCTCTGCTGCAGTTTCTTGCTTCTCCTATAATTGGAGCTGCATCAGATAAGCATGGGAGAAGACCACTACTGCTTTTAACTACTGTGGGTATCGAGGATTAGAATAAGACTAGATTATAGATGCTTACCTTGTGACTTTTCTTTACAAGCTGAGCTTAAGAGAATGTTTAGCCTAATCTTTATCAGCTGTGTGTTTATCATATTACTGTCAGTACAATGTTTTTCTGTACTTAATTATTACATTGATTTGGCACCAAAAGTGCATGTTTCTTTCTGTTCTTTTAAGTACAGAGCAACTGGATTACCAATTGTAATGATAAAAAGATGAAGTTTGAGAGAAAGTATAAATTTATAGCTCTTTGAATAAGACTTGATTAGGCTATGATGCTGCGGCTATTTGTAATTCAAAATCAGTTTGTTTCCAGGTGGGACTGATGTTCTCATACGTTCTGTGGGCCATTTCCCACAGTTTTAGTATCTTCCTCTTGTCTCGTGTTGTGGGAGGAATATGTAAGGGCAATGTCAGCCTGTGCACTGCAGTTGTGGCTGACCTGCCGTGTCCTAAAGCAAGAAGCAAAGGAATGGTGAGTTTTCAGTACTGTCTTTGAAAACATCATTTATGTGTATTTGTAGTAGGCCTGGAAAATATGATAAGTATACAGTCCCCTCCAGGGTTTGAGATAAATATGAGACGAGTGAGCTTAAAGTATTGGAATAGTAGGTTTTTTTGTTTTGTTTTTTTGGAGGCATATCCCTTGCATTGAGCTTGCGAAAAAAGTTGTATTAATTTATTAATGTGCTTTGGATCATTGTCGTGGTGCATCAGAAACATTTCTTCCCATTAGTTTGTTTGCACTTTTTGTCAATTGTTTCTGTAAAATAGCATCTTGAGAATACATCATCATCAAAAAGAAAAAAAATATTGAGCTTCCAACAGTGGATTGCGATAACTCAGTCCCTGCCTTGTGGCAGTTGTTCATGGTATCATCGACTGTTGTCTGTCATGCTGCTGTTTTATTACATCAACTGGTTTAACTTATTTTGCTCAGTACACCAGTGGTTTGCTTCTCTTTTTTAATATCTTAGTATAAATTGTTATTCCTAATATTCGTGGAATGTTTCTAATAATTCTCTCCTCTTCAGCTTCGCATTGGCATGTCTTTCCCCCACAGAAAGCTCTCGTCTTCATGTTTCTGTTTTTTTTTTTTTTGTTTTTTGTTTTTTTTGAGTACTATTTATATCTTAAATAATCATTCTTACAGGACACACTTGAATAATCTGCAAGCACTTGTCAGCTTCTCATGTTCCAGTATTTTTTTTTGTCTGGTTCTAGATGGCCAGATACTATGTTTTGTGTGATTTAAACTATCTAGATATCATTTTTTTTTTTTTTTTATGTGAAACCCAAATGTCCTCAGCGCAATGCAAAATTAATGATTTGGACTTTCTGTTCCAATACTTTTGGAGGCAAAAGTGTGTATATGATATTTTTGATATTTGTCTCACTTAAATGATAAGAAGACAAAAGGTTTACAATCATTTCGTGTACAATCATTACGAATCTTTCTTACGATCCTTTCCGAACAAGGAAATGATCTTTACTCTTTGGTGTTGTCACGGTAGATGGCGCTCTGCTCTGACTGAACACACCTGGGCTCATTAGGGCACAGGTATGCTTCATTGGGGGCTGGCTTTTTAAGCCCCAATGAGTCAGAGCAGAGTGTAAGTCATTCTTGTTGGTATTATCACACGTGCGGGTGCTTTTATGTTTGATATGTTAAATACAGTTAACTCACAGATCACTGACTGCATGTATACATCCGGACCACACCATCACCCAAGTGTGACCCAAGCATGTGCAGGACTGTATAGCTACGTTAGCTTGTACCTTTATTACTTGAAGCTTGTATTCTGTTCATGATCATTCACATTCATCGACAAGAAATTCAAATGCATGTTTCTAATAAATTTAGTCAACAGTGAGCTACACTTAAGACCACTGTAATGTTGATGGTGGTGCCTAAATTAAACAGCACTGAGAAATGCAGGTCTAATTGGTAAAGTATTTTAAAAGTCAGCTGTGAATGATTTGTTCTTGTCATTTTCACACTAGGCAATGATTGGTGTTGCCTTTTCCTTGGGCTTCACTTTGGGACCAATAATGGGAGCCTACTTTGTGCTGAAGATGATGGATACAGAGCTTTTCTACCAGGGCCCAGCTTTATTGGCAGTTCTGTTCTCCACAGCTGATCTCCTCTTTATCTTTCTCATGCTACCTGAGACATTGCAGAAAGACAGCAAGGTGAGAAAACTGTGATGAAGATATTTATCTTGCACTTGGGTGGCATGCGTATTCCTAATTAGTTTTTGTTTTGCACTTACATGTTTTTTGGGGTGATATCAAAAATCAGCATACAATCAATACAACTGGGATGTTTCAGTAGAACTATTATTTTGCCATGATTATGGGTTATTTATTTTTTTGCCAATTATATGTGAACCTGTTGATACAAACTGCTACAGTTTATGGTTTGTTTTGTTTGCTTTTCTTTCTAAACAAAGGATTTCTCAGACACAGGAGTTATGAAGGTAGAAGACTTGCTCAGTCCAGTGTCCCTTTTTAACTTCTCTGCAGTCACAAGAACAAAAGAACCACCTTCAAAACAACGTAGGCTCAGCTTTTTAGTGGGTTTTTAGTACATAATACTCAGCCATTTTTGTTATGCAGTTTAATTTATACACAAACACACACACACAAATGACTTTGCTTTGCTTTCTTATTCTTGCCACATAAGGGATGCACAATCTGAAAGTCTTGGGCTGGGTGTACTTCACATACCTTTTCCTTTTCTCTGGGCTGGAGTTCACTCTGAGCTTTCTGACCCATCAGCGATTTCAGTTCTCCAGGTAAGCCTCACCAAGATCTCAGTTTATTAATCATTATGTTAGGTTGCTTCCTAGATGTCCAAAACTGAGGCTGCTTAACTTATTGATGTCACCTTTTGTTTCTTGAACTAGGATTTGTGAACATGGCAGTAAAATTTATCAGCATGTTGAATTGTACCTCTCCGTGTGCTGTCATTTTTTTTATATATCACTGTGCAAAGGAAGCTCGATGCTGCCTTTATTGTTAGCTTATGGTGAAAGTTTGAGCATGTGCACCTATTCAGAATAGATTTAGAGTTGAGGAAATGCTTATTGATATTTTGTTTTATCAAAGTGACCATAAAAATGACTGCAATGTCAACTACATTTCTATTGATATGCTGTTTCATTTATTATTTCAAACTGGAAGCCTGCTACATAAAGAAAAGAAATATCTGTGAGTTTGCAGCATATATATATATGTGTGTGTGTGTGTGTGTATGTCAGTATTTCTTTTTTCTCACTCAGCCAACATTAAAACAAAATAGTTTTTTTTTCCCCCTTAGCTGTGATGTTGTTGGACTCATCGATTTGTCAGTTTTTACCTGTTGACATCACTATAATACCCTCCTGACCGTAGTGGGTTTCAAACAGACAGTTGAATTTTTTATTTATTTTTCCCCCAGCATGCAACAAGGGAAGATGTTCTTTTTCATTGGCATCACAATGGCAGCATTTCAGGGTGGATATGCCCGCAGGATTCAACCAGGCCGCCAGATCCAGACAATCCGCATGGTACTTTCCCTGTTTTCATATTTTAAGTTAGCAGTCCTCCAGTCCCAGTAGCAATAGAAATGTTATTGAGAATAATAATATTTATTACATAATGGAGCTCCTGCACATTCAGAAGAGCTTCCATGATATGGGTCTTCTAAGAGAGTTCTACTCTAAAAATAAATGATTAAAATAAAGAATTAATCCTTAACTACACTTTGATTCATATAATTTCTGAATCTGCTTTTTAGGCAATGGTATTTCTTATTCCGGCCTTTCTGCTCATTGGTCTAGCTCATAACTTGACAGTGCTCTACAGTGGCCTGTTTTTGTATTCCTTTGGTGAGTACAGAACATTTGAAATCTGAAAAACCAAGTGGTTTGTGATTACAGTCATTTTAGAGGGAAGAACTTTAACTTCACTTTTAACTTCTTCATGCTTTCTTTTTGTACAGCTGCTGCTATTGTTGTGCCATGTCTTTCAGCACAAGTCTCCGGACATGGTGAGTGCATTACAGTATGGATGAGTCATAGTAATAACCAGTGATATGATTTTTTTCTAAAGCACCATTTATACATATAATGTAGCTCAACGAGCTTCACAAAAACCAATTGAGATTGTAATAGAAATAGAAAATCACAGCATAGAACATAACCAAATGAAATATAGGAAAGTGATATGAAGCAAGAAAAGTACTTTTACATGGGTTACATGGGTCATTCCAACATGGGTTAGTACTATACTATACATTAGGAGAGCTACAGAAAGTAAATGGCAATTTGTAATGACCAACACTGAGGAGGTAACTGGACACCATTCCAAATGCGAAAATCAGATTTCTACATTTTTATGGGACAAACCCATTGTCATCTGTGTTACTGAATAATAACTCTTGTGCATTTAATAAGGGGATGTTTCTGCATTTTCAGCTTCTTTTGAACAACCATAAGTTGTTTTTGGTTGTATGTATGTATGTACAAATTTATTTATGGGCAATACATTTGATGTATTTAAAAAACAAACTAACAAAAACACAAAAAAACACACTTATATTAAAGCCATTGAACAAGCACTGAAGATAATGACATTGAATAAATGCAGCTGCACCATATTCTTCAGACACAGCTGCGACACATGGGGGGGGGGAACCTGGGGTACTCTTTTAACAACTGAACTACAGCAGTTTCTGTATTGGTGGGCTATACTTCATATTCCAGCAGAATGAATAACTGTGTTTATAATGTCTCCATTGCGTTAGGCACTGCCAGTCAGAAAGGCACAGTGATGGGTATACTTCGGAGCCTCGGAGCCCTGGCCCGAGCCCTGGGACCAGTTGCGGCTTCTTCAGGTGACTGATCGCTTATTATGTATTTGGATTGTGAAACAAAGCAGGAAAAAACCTTTATTACTATTCTCAGGAAGTATCTTATTACACACTTATTACTGAAAGTATAAATGTCAGACCTTTTTGTTTTAATCCTTGCTGGTTAAGATATGTTTGGTATCTTAAAAGAAACCACTAGATTAGCTCATTTAAAGGGTCACAATCCACAATGTTCATATCTTTTATTTATTTTTTTTCCAATTTTTGATGTGTGTGGAGTTACAGCTGTAATTTATTTACACACTACCACTGCTAAAATCTCTATAATCGTTAAACTTACAAAGGTAGATATTGATTCTGTGGAATTCAGTTATGTATGAAAATGACTTCTGTTTTGATCATCTGACCTGTAACTCATACCAAAAGAATTTTAGGGTTAAACATCCTTTCTTGAATGACCAGGGCTGTCTACTAATGTAGCTTGATGAGGTGAAAATATGCCATCAGAACTTTGGAATTGTTGTTCAAAGGTTGCCAAATGACTTTTCAATAATATAAAACCCATTTGGTTTTAAATAATGAATTATAACATTATTTTAATATGCTACTTCTGTGCAGCATCTCATGTTTCAGTAATTGCTCAGGGACAAAATTCGAATTACATTTTAAGTGATTTACATGAATGTTAAAATAATATTATACTTAATGTTTCAGAAGCTCTGTGTTCTTGAGGAGAAAATTGGACAACAATCAAAATCATTAAAGCGTTTGTTTATGTACAACATGAATATATTTAAAAAAAATTAAAAATTGTTTTCCATTATATGGACCCTTTTAGGGGTTCTTATTCTTAATGAAGTGCATGTGTGTTCTCATATTTGATCATTAGAATACTTAGTGGTGGCCTAGTGGTTAGGGAGTTGGCCACAGGCTTGGAAGATTGTGGGTTCAAACCCCTTACCTGTAGGTTGCCCTGAGGTTTCCCTGTCACTGTTCCCTGGGTGCTTTCATAGCTGCCTGCTGCACTGTGTTTTTGCATGGGTTAAATGCAGAGGTCCAATTTCGTTGTGGTTCACTGTGTGCTGTGCTCTGACCTCGCAATGACACGAATAGTCACTTTCACTTTCACTTATTTGCAGTGTACTGGCTGGCTGGAGCTGAGATGTGTTTCATCATCAGTTCAGCATTCTTCATTGCTCCTTTGCTCTTGCTGAGTAAACTAGAGAGACATAAAGACGACTAAGAACATCATCATGCCACTTTCAGATATTTTCCTAGTCTTGTACAATACAAAGATACACTATTATGGTCTTATTATGGGATGAACATGCTTTTTAACTCTTTTTTATGATTTTTTTTTTAACTCTAGATTTTTCTGAATGTTTACAGATTATTTGGTACTATATTACAGTATGATGCAAGGAAAGTATAATGCAGTATGACAATGTCAGAATTTTGCAACACTGGAATAAATAATGGTCCACAAAGCATAAATCATGTTTTACAGTGCTTATAGGAACACTTTATGCCATGTTAGGCAAAACATTTCATTAGAAATGAATGAATAAAGTAATAATTAAGTGAGCGGATAAATTAACAGTATGTTTTGGGACAGATGAAACTTTGAAAAGTGTTTTATATTTTTCATTTTAAATTTCAGTTAGGAAGTGAACAAATAAAGATGATCAAATAAAGTTGGTTTATAGTTTAAATACAGTTTTGTTTGGTTTTTTGATGACAACAACATTTTAGATTATTAGATTAATATTAAACAATAAATATGAATATAATAATTAATAATCACACCTATCAGAATTTTTACCACTACAATGTTCTATTTTTTACACTTTCTTTTTCCCTGTAATCTGCGTGTCCATATTCCCCAGAAATCCATCACCCAAAACAGTACGCAGAAAAGTTCCAACACCATTTCATATATGTCTCATGGAGAAGCCCTCCCCTTACACTGCCATCAGGATGATAGTATAGACCGATGTGTGCATTTTCAGAGTGACCGGCTGAATGATGATGCTGCTTGGGTGATGAAGGACAGTAAATTCGTCATCATCAAATTAAAGGTGAGTTAGCTAATGTTAGTTAACTACCATCTTTCCAAAAATCTTCTGTTTCCAGATAAAACATTTATCCTTTAATTATATAATTTATATAAATATTGTTAGTTAACTTCATGTGAACATGGCTGTGTCCCAAACTGAGTACTACTGCACCAAATAGTCCGTAAAAAGTAGTACACAAACACTAGACCGTGGTCTGGGATGCAGCTCATCTATTCTGTGAGTGTAAGTCTTCAAGGCCACTGTGTTCATCCAGAATTGTGCCAGAACAGTGAGGTAAAGGTATCAATTAACCCCTTAAAAACCATGATCCCAATTTGTGGTACGGACTAAATTTGCGAATTTCGAGAATGATGGTTATGCTGAAATATAAAAAAAAGACTTAAAAAAATAAATAAATATTAAAATACTTCAGCTGATCTTTGCTGAAATGTTTTCTGCAAAAGACGTATGAACTACTAGTTTACATTCTTTCATTCCCTCTCAAGAGAGGCACCACTAATGATAGAAATCCACCACCTCCTCCTCTGCAGTTTGTTCCTCTTGGGATTCAGCAGAAGTATAGCCATCATCCATTAGATGTATGTAGTATGTAATAAAAAAAAACACCAATCCATACTGACTAAACCACCCGGGGAAAAATGGATGAAAGTTTTGATTTGACCTTTGGTTTGGCAGTCCATTGATTGTGACCTCACATGAAAAATATGATTTGTTCATTATTTCCATTTGTTTATTTCCATAAGACCCCCCCCCCCCTTAAATATGCTTTTTCTTACAATCCTGACAGCAAAGTGTCCCATTTATCACAGCACTGAAAGTGAAAGCATAAATATCCGAATCGTTATTGTGAAACCACAGCACAAAACGCATCCTCTGCATTTAGCCTATACACACGCTGTGTCAGTGGGCAGCCACACATCTAGCACCCAGGGAGCGCTGATGGGGATGGTACCTTGCTCAAGGGTACCTCATGGCGGCCTTCCAATCCTGGGGCCTAGAGCCTAACCACTAGGCCGCCGCTGCTTAGAGCCCAGTTTGTTTTCAATTCTAATTTGCTGTAAATGTTAAATCTCTGAAATGTATAGAAATTTTAAACCCCTTAAGTTTTTAGTAAATGTTAAATATCAACAAGTGGCAGTCATTTGTAGTGTCAGGGTTTTGTAAAAGGTAAATCTCTGAAGTGTGTAGGAAACGCTCAATCTCAGTCTGGAGTAAACAGGGACTCGGGGTGGCGCTGTGGAAGGAACTCCTGCAGGCTGGTTACTAAGGAAGTATAAATGTTTGCAGGGATGCGAGGAGCGAACGCAAAGAGGTAAAACCCCGTTATTTAAAATACTAGATTTATTTCCAGTAAAAAGTGTGAGTTGCTGGGCTGGACACTGAGATCTGGGTGACAGAAGGATGCTAACGTTGTGTATCTGGATCACACTGTTTACCTCATCACTCCCTTTAGCATGGCTAGTTAGCAACAGCGCGTTTACCTCAATATTACTAGCAGCGGGTTAGCATCATCTGTCCAGTCAGCCCAGTCCATTTTCTCACGATATAAAAACAAAATCATTTTATCCTCGTCAGTGTTTAAAGGGCTTGGTTATTGCCGACCAGACGCAGAAACCGCGATGATAACATTTATCACAAGTTAATCAGAAGTAGCTCTTAATAGCCAGCACTACTATATGAACATCTGGTTGCTAAGCTAAGTGCTATGTTCTCCAGAGCAAATGGAAAGTATCATGTGTCCCTTGGCTCTGTTCCGTTTCCATTAGTTTTTTTTTTCCATTTACTTGACTACAGGCTTCCTGATTTTATATGTATCTTCAACATGTTGAATTTTAAATGCCCTTATTTCTTTATTGAGACAGCCATGGCCTGGTGGCTCCTTGACTGGGTTCAAATCACAGACCAGTAAGTTGTCCTGAGGTACCCTTGAGCAAAGTACTGTCCCCAGCACTGCTCCCCGGGTGCTGGATGTATGGCCGTGTTTACTATGACAAAAACTTTACCATCTCTTTAATGTAACCCTTGAACACCTCTCAGATGTAGAATATTCTTTGCCTTTATTTCTGTAAATAGCAACAGGGACTCTGGCAGTGGCACACCACAGTGGGATAAACAATATATTGTCCTGAGTATGAGCAATACAGTATGAATAGAATAGAATAGAAGAGAATAATCCTTTATTATCCAACAAATGGGAAATTTGGGTGTTACAGGGCTCTTAAACAAGAAAGGACAGGAAGAAAGAGAGAAAATATAAAAAAATATATACAGATACCCATATACATTTACATTTACGGCATTTAGCAGACGCTCTTATCCAGAGCGACTTCCACGTCCTAATTACAGGGACAGTCCCCCTGGAGCAACTCAGGGTTAAGGGTCTTGCTCAGGGACCCAGTGGTGGTAGTGCTAGAGGTGGGATTCGAACCGGGGACCTCTTGATCCAGAGGTCCGTAGGCAAGTACCCTACCACTAGACCACCACCCCCCCATACATATCCATATACAGATATATAATATATATATATATATATATATATATATAAATATAAATACATACATCCACATATACATATTTACAGGGTAATTAACAAGAAAGAAAGAATATCAAAAGAATATGGAAACAGAGAGAATATAATAGTATAATAATACTACTACTACTACTAATAATACATTATAAATAAATGTAAATGTTAATGTAATAATAATAACAATAATAAATGAGTAATAATAAATAAGTAATGCTAGGTTGAATTGCGGAGTCTGATGACTGCGGGTAAGAATGACCTGTAGCGTTCCTTCTTACACTGTGGGTGTAAAAGTCTACTGCTGAACAAGCTGCTCAGTGTTTGTACAGTCTCATGCAGGGGGTGGGAATTAAGTGTAATTAAGTAATGAGAAGGATAGTTTGTCCTAGTACAATACAGGAATTTAAAGAAATCTGTATTTAATTTATTCAGTAACTCTCTTTGTCTTTGGCAGAATTTGAGCAAAGGAGGATCATGGCACTTGTTCACAGTTAAAAAACAATTGTGAAAGTAGGATGAATGAGAATGGAGAGAACATTGTCCCATTCCAACCTGAAGATGAAGTTAGGACAGAGCAAACAACCTACAGGAAGGAGAGCTTCATTTCAGAAACAGACAATGACAGAAGCAGCAAAGAGCAGCTCAGAAATACCAAGGTGTCAAGTGAAGTGCTTCATATTCCTCAGGATGAGCAAAACCAGGAAACCAACCCTTACCAGCCACATCCGCCCTCCCTACCCAAGCCTCCCAGCGTGGGGAAGGGGAGCAGAAATATGTCTTTTGATGAAAAATTAAGGAGAAGGCGACGGAGGAGCAGTCAGGAGAGTCTCACTGACCCTGCAGAGACAGGCTCCTCCACAGATTCCCTTAAAGAAGACTCCACACTTGTACTTAACAATGCTTTAGGCCTAAGAAATGGACCGATCTCTGGAAGAAGTGACTTTGACAGAGCACCAAGGGAGACTCCACCTTTTCGGGATCGATGTAGCAGCCTCCCTGAAGCCGACAAGCATCCTCGCAGGCAAAGTCGTCTGGCTGAACAGCGGACAAAACCTTCCAAAATCATCCTGTCCCCCCTGCAGCCCACAGGAACTTTTCCCCTACTGGAGTACAACGTTGCCTCAGCGTCCTTAAGGACTACTAATAGGATTGACAGGGATTGTTTGGATTATGGGAAAAGGGGCCCGGCAGAAAGACTACACAGAAACTTTAGCGACAGCCGGCTTTTAGAGACCATGGTGTCGGACAGTACCTCTGTCAATTCCATGAAGTCTACTTTCAGTGTGCTGAACCCAATCCGACCCAAGGATGTGAGGAACAGGTAGAATCTTTTTCAGTTTTGGGGATTATTGTTTGACTGCATGCTTTACTCAGTTTTTTTCTGGGTCTTGGCCTTTGCCACATATCTTATTCCTTTCACTTCCGGGGTTGTCATTCAGTGCTTTGCTGGCTAAGATGTAACTGTGGTATTTAAATTATCCATATTTAATCATTCAGTCTGCCAATTGTTGCCAAGACTAGTCCTATCTCTGTACGATTATACCAATAGCAGTTTATATTACAGTAAACTGTGCCATGCTTAGTGCTATTATTGTGTAGTTCACATTTGTAAAGAGTTATTTAAGTTTATTAAAACAAAGGATCATAGGCAGAATAATTACTATTAACTTTTTCAATTTTTTCTCAGGTAAGCTAATTTTATGTAAGACAATTTGATTCTGCATCATGTAAAAAATCAGAAATTATAGCAGTGAAGTGAGGTCAAGAATAGTATGTTGTTTAAGTTTAATTATTATGTTTTCAGTGAACATGAAATGTGAAATGAACTCTATATAAAAGAGTGTGGAATGAAGAGCGCAAAGAAGCGTGATTGCAAGGGGATTATTGCTGGATCAGTGAGAGACGTGCTCAGCACATAGTGCTTCACTAATGGGTTCTTCCATTCATCAAAGAATATGAGCCTTTGCATTGATTTAATGTCCTAGGTAGTGGTTTTGCTTGATTTATTTGTATGGAAATATGGTAATATTACAGCATAGAGTGACTGCACTGAATACTATCACTTTTTCCCTGTACTGTTATCAGCACTGAAACTTTGAATATTAGATGATACCAATTTAAAATTAATTACTTCACTGCTAATACTGAGTAGTGGATTGATGCTTTTTGTAGTTGATTATGTGCGCTTCAAATGCACAGGTTGTCTTTTAAGAAACCGTCCTGTTTTAAATATGTACCTGCCTGTTGTGGGTTTTAGGAGCTTTTTAGAGGGCAGTGTGCTGGGCAATGGAGCATTACTTGGGCCTGAGGAGTTGGACAGATACTTTCCTGATAGACACGTGGGGATCTATGTTGCCACTTGGAATATGCAGGGAGAGAAGGTGGGTGACACCAAGAACGTCATGACTGTCATCCTGACACAGGCAGTCATAAAATGTTTTTCTCTAATAATCACTTGTTTGTGATCTGCAGGGGCTTCCTAACAACCTAGATGACCTGTTGCTCCCGACTGACACTGAATTTGCGCAAGACTTTTATATCATTGGGGTTCAGGAAGGATGCCCAGATCGGTATGTAGATTGCCATCTAATGTTCTTCAGCTGTCTCTTCTTGATTCACTTAGAATTCTTTGTATTTCTAGGAGGGAATGGGAGATCCGACTGCAAGAGACACTTGGCCCACACTACGTTATGCTTTATGCAGCTGCACACGGAGTGCTGTATCTCACCATCTTTATACGAAGAGACCTCATATGGTTCTGTTCAGGTGAGTGTTTATGCATAATTGTTTACTCAAAGTTTGTTTGTCACTTGTGTACAAAGGAGGTAGATTTTCTATTGGACATGATTTCAAATTACTATGCATTAATCTGTGGTTCTTCTTACCCACGGTTCTGGATTCTTCATGTAGAGGTGGAACATGCTACTGTCACCACTCGTATCATCTCGCAGATTAAGACCAAAGGGGCTGTGGGCATTGGCTTTACTTTCTTTGGCACATCCTTCCTCTTCATTACGTCTCATTTTACTTGTAAGTAAGCCATGTAATTCTGCAAAGGCAATATCACACTAACTTATACAACATAATCATACTGTTATTTTTATACTACATGTTTAGTATGTTTACCACATTTTCCTCTTCCTTCAACAACATTCAGTAAACTTCATGGAACTGAGACGTTGCCCTGTTCCAGTCCAATATAGGATTCTAGCTTCTCAACAGTCCTGGGTCTTCTTTGTCCTATTTTTCGTTTCATGATGTGCCAAATCTTTTCAATTAGTGAAAGTTCTGGACTACAGGCAGGCCAGATCAGCACCTGGAATCTATGGAATTTATGAAGCCATGCTGATGAAATAGATGCAGTTTGAGGATTAGCATTGTGAAAGTGAAGTGAAAGTGACAACCCTTGTCATTGCGAGGTCACGGCACAGCACACATGAACCACAACGAAATTGGACCTCTGCATTTAACCCATGCACACTCAAACCCGTGCAGCAGTGGGCAGCTATTGAAAGCGCCCGGGGAGCAGTGATGGGGACGGTACCTTGCTCAAGGGTACCTCAGGGCAACCTATTGGGAAGGGGTTAGAACCCCCGATCCTCTGATCATGCGGCTAACGCCCTAACCGCTAGGCCACCGCTGCCCAACCGTGTGTTGCTAAAACAAGCAAGGCCTTTCCTGAAAAAGACTAATACACCCAATACTATTAGAGATGAAGGCTGATAATAAGCCAGATAGTTCTCCTTTTCTTTAGTCCAAAAGTAACATTTTCTGAAAAAGTATAGAAAAAATATAGATTTGTTATACCAAAGAACATGTTTCCACATACTTGAGTCCATTTTAAATGAGCTTTGGCCTAGAGAGGACTGTGGCTTTCTGGATCATGTTTATATATGGCTTCACTTTGCATGGAGCTTTGGATTGCATGCTAAACAGTGTTCACAGACCATGATTTGTGGAAGTTGCAAAATTTTCCTCCAGCTAATTTTCATTATTTTTTCTTTTTTACAGTCTTCTGTTGCCCCTTTCCAAATCTTTCAATGCATATTTCAGCCATTAAATTAAAAATGAGCCGATATTTGTCACGAAATACTAAAATGACTCAAATTTAAACAATAGATATTTTTTCTGTGTTCTCTTGTGCATAAAATAGGTTTTGGAGATTTAATTCTATATTTATTTGCATTTTATGCAGTGTTCCAACTTTTTTCAATTGAGGTTATATATTTACAGTGGTGGTTTGGAAAAATTACACGGTTTCTCCCACAGATGTAATCAATCAGTTGTTTGCCCTTTGCTATTTTAAGTTTTAAAACTTAAAGCCAACTTAAGTTTTATATCTATGGCAACAACACTTGTAAGGAATTGTAGGAATGGGAAATGGGATCAGGAATGGGAAACCTAATGAGAAATTAAACTAAATTAAAACTACAAATTCGTCAAAATCTTAAAAGTGGAAGTCTGGAAACAACAGTCAGGAAATTGTAAACATAATTTGTGGGGAAAAAATTAAGCAAGCATGTTAATGAATAACAGGTTGCAGTTACCCACAAGTTTGCAATATTTTAGAATTTTTTATTACTAAACATCACAATTAATATGTTACATTTTCCACTTTATCTCAGCTGGAGATTCCAAAGTATATGAGAGAATATTGGACTACAACAAGATAATAGAAGCCCTGGCCCTTCCCAAATGCCTTCCTGACACCAATCCCTACCGGTCCATAGCCTGTGAGTCTCCTTTACATTGTTACATTAAAATTTCTGCATTAAATCATTATTCAGTGTCCATGGCTTAATATCTTATGATACTTTTGTTCCCAGCGGATGTGACCACTCGATTTGATGAGGTCTTCTGGTTTGGAGACTTTAACTTCCGCCTAAGTAAAGACCGGGGAGGTGTAGAGGATATTTTGAATCAGTGCAATGGTGAAGACATGGGCTCCCTCCTTCAGCATGATCAGCTGTGCAAAGAAATGAAAGATGGTCAGTCTATGCTTAACATTATTACAGCTTTCTTTCCACTTTAAAATGTGTAAGGAATAATATTTAGCATGTTCATTGTCTTATATCGTTATATTTTGTGAGACCTAACTTGTCATTTTTGTTTATAGGCTCTATCTTTAAAGGCTTTCAGGAAGCCCCTATCAACTTTCCACCCACATATAAATTTGACATTGGCTGTGATGTTTATGATACCACGTCCAAGCAAAGAACACCCTCATATACAGTGAGAAATGTTAATTCTGGCTTTTTCTTAAGATGGGTACTATCTGTTTCAGTATTTCACCAGAGCTAATCATTTTGTCATTGTAGGATCGCATTCTTTTCAGAAACAGACAAGCAGATGATATCAAAGTAGTTAAATACACCTCCTGCACATCCATCAAGACCTCAGATCACCGGCCAGTCATGGGCATATTCCAGGTCAAAATTCGGCCTGGGAGAGATAAGTAAGTATTGCACAATTTGTTTTTTTTTTTTCTGTTTAAGGGGTACCCAGGGCTGAAGTTAGAACACAGCGTTCCATACAAACTTGCTCCTAGTAGAGGCTTAAGGTGCTTCGATTTCCTCCCACAGTCCAAAGGCATGCATATCAGGAGTATTGGAGATGCTAAATACCCCCTTTGATGTGAATGCGTGTTTGACTGTGTCTGTCCTGGCGACCTGTCGAGGCTGTTTCCTTGCCTTTTGCACTAAGCGCTGGGATAGGCTCCAGCACCACCCACAACCCTAATCAAGATGAGCAACTATGAGAATGAGTGAGCAAGACAAGTGAGACGAATGCATCTGCACGTTTAGTTGGCTTTATGATATGGATCATTACCAGCTGCCATTGAAAGTTTGAGCATGAAAAGGATTTACAGTTAGCTTGATTTAACACTAATCCCAACAACTCTCTCTAGTATTCCATTAGGAGCTGGCCAGTTTGATCGACCTGTGTACCTAGAAGGCATCAGGAGGAGAATCACGAGAGAGTTGAAGAGGAGGGAGGCTGTGATGAAGAGCCAGGGCAACAGCACTGTGTGCTCCATCTCCTGATGCTGGGGGCTGAATGGACTAAAATGGCACACTCCCAACGCTGAGCCACTGACTCAGGAAGCTGGACTTTCAGGACCAAAGGGAATCTCAGAACTTTGGGAGATTAAGCATTTAAAGTGTTTGGCCCCCATTGAATTATTTAGACAGTGTTTGCCACATACTTACAAGAGCTTGTGCCTGGACCCCCAAGCCTAACAGCTAAATGTGTTTAACATCTGTGTTTGTCTTGATTTTATTTCTTTTTTTTGTATAATTTTGTACAAATATTTAAGCTTTGTTGGACAATTAACAAATTAAGCAGTGTTCAATGGCCTTGTACAACTAAACCAACAGCTTAACCTTTTGCTATTTCAGTGGAACAAAAACACATTTACCGTCACTACAAGATTACAGCTGATTTTGAATGTTCTGTTTTATGGATCTCATTTATAAGACTTATCCAATTAATGAAATTAGAGGCATATTTTTACGGTTTCAGAACCTTTCCAGGTATCCTTTTCGGGTAGCAGTTTATCATGGGAATTCCACTGATAATGAACGACCTGATAGATTTACAGAAATATCTAAAAATGGTTAATATTTAAAGTACATCTTATGGTGGTGCAGGAAATTAGAAAGGGCAACCTCAGATGAAGATGTGCTGAGACAGAATAGAGCGCCTCACACTGGACTTTGGTCCGTTGCCTTAATTTGTAATACAGATGTTTTCCTTCTTGCTTACTTGATGTCAATGTTAACAGGCTGTGCATGCATGGGACGGGTTCTGATCAACAATTGATCAAGTAATTGACTTACAGAGAAACAGCACTGCTCTTGCATGGACCACAAAAAGCCAGTGCAAAGGTGAATTTGTGCTTTTAAACCATGTTCCACACTCCTGAGGGAAAGTGCCTGAGACCTTCTTAATTGCCTCTGGGCCTTTTCTAGCACATTCTCATTTCAAACCAAATAATAGCACGTTCTAAATGTTTACAATGTTATTTAAGTTATATAAAGCAACTATTTCTGACTCATGTTAGTGTTCTGTGGTGTTTGAGTGATGTCAGTTCCTTGTTTCACAGGATACATGATATTAGCTTCCAAACACTAGAATTTTTCTTTATTATTATTGTTATGGTTTTCCCTTAAAATAAGGCAAAGAAACAAGCCAAACTGGTGTTTTAAGACTTTTGGCAGATTTTTACTTAGACCTGTGAAACTGGGAAGTTACAGCGCTCCATATTTAGCTTGTGCATTAAACACATAGCCACTAATTGTGGGGTTTGTCCCAAATGCCTTTAACATTTCAGAAATTTACTGAACACTTTTTCTAATGTATTTAGATCCCATTACTAATAGCTACACATTTTTAGTAGGGTTAGAAATTGCTAAAAGACGCTTACTGTATCACGTATGCTTGTTGTGTTGGTTTGTTTTCCTAACCCTGGTAGGGAAGACACATTGCCCTGAGTATTTATGTGCTTTCCGTCCTTTAAAACACACCTGCTTAGTAAGCGAATGTAGGTTTGGTGGAACAGGTATGTTGGGAGCCGTGGAAACCTCAGACGTGCAGGGCAGTGTGCCTTGAGCACCAGAATTGGGGAAATGGACCAAAATGACAGCAATAATGTTGATGTGTCTTTTTAATATTTTCAGTTAACCTGTTTGACCACACAAAAAGCCAAGTGCATCTCCCAACATGAGTGAAATCACATCACTAGGCTAATACAAATCTCATTCACGATCGATGGCTCTATGAGGAAGCCCAATATTTGATGTGAGGTTAATTAAAAATATATTAATAAAACCTAAATAAGAAGCGTAACAAGATGCAAATTCAATTTTGTGTCAGTTATCACACATCATTTGTTCTATTGTTATAGCTGTCATACTACATAATAGAACACCAGCTGTCCAAAACCAGAAGTCAACTGAATCTGGCCTACCACGCAATACAAAACACACTGAAAATTTATGAAATTTATGAACACATTTATGAACAAGAACACTTAGATAATAAAGGAACTAGTGGAAATACATATGGTAACACAGTTTTTAAGATTGGAGAATTAAAATCCATCAGAAATGAGTAAGTGTGAGTATCAGAGTTTGAAATGTGCTGCATATTGGAGGCATTACATCGCATATGCACTAATGTGGGAAAAACTCAACTGATTATTTAAATCAGTTTGCCATAAACTCACTCTAAATGAATTGCCGCCTTACTGTAGATACAGATCCTGTGCGTTCTGAAGCATTTAAATGATAAGTGCTTATAATTGGGAAAAATATTTAAAGCTACATTTTCAAATATCACGCAGACTGCATCAGACTTTATGGGAGATTTATCAATCTTTTTCTGGGCATAATTTGATACATGATGTAAGCTATTTCAATGAAGGCTTTGAAGGTTTGGGAACAGTATTTTTGTGCTGTTCATATTGCTCTTGAACTTTTTTTAATTCGTTTTTTAGGGCTTTAGACTTTTTTTTTTAGACTTTTATATATAATTCAGCTTCTTAAAAATGCCTGACACACAAACACTTTGAGGCTTAAATGGATGCCCAAACTTAACTCCAATACTGTCCTGATTCTACAAAACTGCTCACAGTGGTAACGTCTGAACATGGGATTAAAAGAAAAACCATGCAAAAGATGAGTCAACACAAGTCCTAGGAGCCCAAATTTTACTTGCTCCTATTCAGTTAAGAAATTCACTCCCCACAGAAAACGGTAGTTTAAAGATCACCATACTGAGCTTTAAACAGCAGAGACAGATCTGTAAATTCACTGACATTCTGCACTCCAGTGAAAGAGCAGTACTGTAAAGCAGTCCTTGGTATAAGCAACTGTATGTATAACAGCTGGCAAGTGATGTCATTCTACCGGAAGAGGCGGTACATGCGAGGCAGACGCCCGTCTTTACTCGAAAGAGCGGCCTGGATGTGCTCGTAAGAGGGCAGCTCAGTCAGGTCCCCCAGAGCAGCTATAGCTGGTTTGCTACGCAGCATCTTGGCGGTAACTCTTTTGATGTCACTGGCTGTAACACTACCTACAATAAGCAACAAAATTAATTTTACTGAATGTGTAGTTTCTATATTCAGCGTTTTGTGTTACAGGAAAAACAACAACATTATCACAAATCAAAACGTACTACAGGAATCAAACAAAAAGGTGTATATTATATATATATACACATATTAAAAATAAAACTGTACTTACTGATGAGTTGGCACAACTCATGGGGCAGCTTTCTCTTCCCTGTGGCCAGAACCTGCCGACCAACGTCCTCAAAAATAACAGGCCTGGATTCTAGGTTCATCATCAGCATGGATTTCAACTGTGTCTTTGCTCTTTCCAGTTCCATCTACATAAGCCAGAAATTTAGGTGTAAAAATACATTCAACTATGGTTTACGCTGCAGAATAAAGAGATATAAATAAACAAATGTACCTCTCCAGCTGTCATAGCCATCTGAATAAACTCCCTTGTGATAATCTCTACCATTTCTCGCACCTAGAAAATCAGAATAAATGTTTCCATTACACGTCTGAGACCCAAAAAATCTGCTTCATTAAAACGGCTCACGAAGCCTTCTAATGTCTTACACCGTACCTGGCGTGGATCTGCACTAGCATGAATGCAAAGGAGGCCACTATCCTCATAGCTGTGGTGGTATGAGGTAGCATTGTACATCCAGTGATGCCTGTAAAAACCCAACTCATGAGAACAATACTTTCTAGTAGCTTTATTACACATACTACAGCTTTATTCAACTACTATCAATGTAATAATATTATGTCAAGGACTTTTACCTGTTCAGAACATTTAGATAGAGCCGGGTAAACATGCCTTTTCCTGGACCACCTGCTGAGAAAGACCCTCCTCCTCCCATCATCATGTTAAGGACAGCAAAAGGGATAAAGTCATCCTCCTACCAACAAGTAAAAAGAAATAGCACAGGAGTTACATCAGCTGTCGAAACAATAGCTGAGTGGCTAAAAGATATTTGCTGGCTTTGCAGACGGACCAGAAATGAGCAGGTCTCTAGGCCGATCATGATGTGAGTGAGCTCTGGGATGGGTGTGGGTCCCAGGCTCACATCAGACATATCCTTCTCCATCTACAGATACACAGGGCAAACATTCACTGTAAATAAGGTTCAACATAAAAGACAGTTTTTAAACAAAGTTATTATGATTTAACCAATCAAATTATCCAATCTAAACTATCGTCTTTTTAAAACCTTGATTAATCTTATGTTCCAGTTTTTGTGAGAAAAAAAACTTAAAATAGCTTTAACATTCTGACAGAGATCAATTCTGATGTAACACATCAACTTTGCAGATCTTTCACAGAACTGGGCTATTGATAAACAGTTTCACAATATGTACAACCTATATAGTTTTTTTTAAATACCTTCTTATTAATATTAACAAAAAATTAAGGATGTAGCATATTTATATGTGAGAAAATTTAATGGCACTGCCTGCATCCTTTAACTCACCTTTATGATGCCTCCTGTGTACTGGGCCACAGATCGGTCCACCTTGTCAGGTGTGCCTGCACGCCACACTGGGTTCACATTGAGAAGGTACTTCTTTGCGCACTCCACTAGCTGCTCATGCTCAATCCCAACCCCTGCCAGCACCATGCGCTCTGGACAGTAGTAACTGCGCAAGTAGGTATGGAGCAGCTTCCGATCAATCTTTTCCACATTCTCAATAGGGCAGAAACGAGGCAGGCCTACTGTGTTCCCTCGATATGCTGCCTAAAACCAACAGAGGGTTAAACTAATGTGTCAAAGGGTGGTTTAACAGCATTTTTTGTTTTCTAGACTGTGGTTATGTGTAGCCTCGTGATAAAACATAAAAAAACTCTACACTGAAGAACTAAATCAGCCCAAAACTAGACCTTTTGGACAGAAAACAAGACTAAAATACAGAAAGAAGAAAGGGAGAAACAGCTCCACTCACAGCGTGGATCATTTCAGTCAACAGAGGCTCAGGATCAGGTCTCATATTCAGATCTTCCAACTCAAACCTGACTGTCATGCGGGTCATCTCAATTTCTTCATCTATAAAGAAGCATAGTTGCCACTGGCTTATGCAAACCTTAGAAAGACAAAGAGATATTTCGAAACCATTAAGTGTGGACTCACCTAGTAGCCGTGGCTGCAGAACAGCGTCTGAGAGCAGGCTAACCACAGTATCTAGACCTTTTACTTCAGCTGAGACCGCATACATCGTTGTGTCCCTGAAAAAAAAATAACTATATGAGGAACATGAGAAGCATGCAGCAGGCCTAGTTGAGGAAAAACAAGCAATACTCAAAAATTTATAACAAACAGAAAAAACCTTGATGTTTGACAGTCACAGATTCCTCCATGTTTTTCCAAAGACAGAAGAATTTCATCCTTACTTCCATACTGGGACGTAGACTTTAAATATGGAAGAACAGAACGACAACACTTACATCGTTTCTCTCTTAAAGTAGGTCAGCAAATTCTTTATAAAGGATGTGAAGGGTACTCACAGAAAAGGCCAGCTTTTCCAAAAAGTGTGCAATCCCACTAGGGTACTTGGTTTCATGGCGAGAACCTGAATTTACCAAAACTGAAAACAAAAACGGATATCGGTCAGAACTGGAAGACCCACTGACAGGATCATGGATCTCTGTGATACAGGACTCTACTTACTTCCAACTGTGCAGAATTGGCCAAATTTGTTTTGGGATGCAACTCGAAGGCCATTCTCTAGGGTGGTGATTTTGGTCTCGTGCTTCTCCTGCCCATCAACTGAGGCGAACAGGGGTTTGGGGATGCTGGGCAGCGGTGTGGATAGAGAGATGTTCGGGTATCCACTGCTGCTGCTGTACTGCCTACAAGCAGCAACACCAAACCTATAAACGGCAGAAAGGCAGCAGGATTAGCCCGTTAACACCTCAGGAGCTTACAGGAGGTGTTTTCTCACTCCGTTTCTTTTTCTTTATCGTATTGCAGGCCTGCGGGAGATCACACTGACAACAGTGAACAGAACTGATCTGGACGCTTCAGAAAACGAGCTAAAGCAGCGAGCTCACCGTTGCCAATTCACAAGATTTTTAAACCTTCAGTACCACCTTAAAATGTCCAGCGGTTCCATTCTGAAGGACCGTAGCATTTAAGTTGGAACGAAAATTTCCCATGTGAATAAACAGGTCAACAAGAAACAAACTTCAGCCGCGACACACGACGAGGTTAAAGTGGAGCCGGTGCTCCGTTTAAAGCCGCTCTCATGTGTTGAGGTTTTTTCTGGGTGCGGTTTTGAAGTGTACCTCTGAACGCGTCTCCAGCACCTGAAGCTCGACATGTGAGCCGCCATGTCTGCTTCACTGTGACCCTGACGGTACCCGGAAGTGATTCATGAAGGCGCCTTGCTTCTGCTCCCTGTTGCCTAGAAACGCCATCGGCCCCGTCCAGAATCTAGTATCAAAAAGCCTTCGAGCCTGCACTCTAGGGAACGGGAGGAAGGGGACGGGTGCTCCTCATAACTGAAGGCCCAAATAGTTTTCTAATAGTAAAACTCATTCTCTGATACACAGAATATTTTGTGTATCTGTTACAGAATATTATTTAGTGTTGTCAGTGCTCTCAGAATGTCTGAGAATGTCTTTTTTAAAACTTAACATTTAAAATGCCAGATTCTTGGCCTCGTCTCAAATCTAGCCTGGAAAGCCTTGGAATCTGCACTCTGGGGACCTTGAGGAAGAATCATGATTAAGAATATGATTCAGGTTTGTCACATGTGCCTTTTTATTTTAGTAGTGTTTCACCTTATGTCTTCTTCTTCTTCTTTTTCTTTCGGCTGCTCCCGTTTAGGGGTCGCCACAGCGGATCAACTGTCTCCATTTCTTCCTGTCTTTTGCATCTTCCTGCTTCAAACCGACCACCTGCATGTCCTCTCTCACCACATCCAAAACTTCCTCTTGGTCTTCCTTCCTCTTCTCAGCCCATCTTTCACATCCCCTCCCAATATAATCCTCGCTTCTCTCTGCACTATGTCCAAACAAACGTAATCTCAGCTTTCTCTAACTTTGTCTCCCAGACGCCTAACCGAGCTGTCCCCTTCATACTCCTATTTCTAACTTGTCCATCCTCACACAACTAATGAAAAATCTCTGGCATCTTTAACTTCTGACACTTCCAGCTCCGCTCTCCCGGCCTTTCACAAGTGCCACCGCTCTCCCAACCCGACAACATAGCTGGTCTCACTACTGTCCTGCAACCTTCCTTTGCATCTAGCTGGTACGCGTTTACAAGCAAATCACTCCAGCCACTCTTCTCCACCCATTCCAAATCCCGTCTGCACTCTCTTCTCTCTTCACCTCTCTTCCACACCTCGCACACTGAACTGTTGATCCCCGCACAAACCTCCACCTGAGCACGCACTCCCTGTATCCTAACCACTCCATTTTCCTCCCTTTCATTCACACTCATATTCTGTCTTTGCCCTACTCACTCTGCTTATCTCTTCTCTCTCTCAAGAGCATCTCCATTTTCCAGGTCTCCTCCTCAAGCTGCCCCACTTCCTTATCGCAGATCACACATTATCAGCAACATCATCAGCTCACGGAGACTCCTGTCTAACCTCATCCGCTTTCAACCTGTCCATTACTATTGCAAACAAGAATGGCTCAGTGCTGATCCTGATGATCCAACATCTACCTTTAAATGCATCCGCTTACTCCCACTGCAGATCTCACCACTGTTACACTGTCATCATACATCCTGAACTACTTCCCGCATACTTCTCTGTGTAACACCAGACTTCCTCATACAAAACTACAACTCCTCTCTCAGCACCCTGTCATATGCCTTCTCCAAGTCCACAAAGGTACAATGCAGCTCCTTCTGACTTTCTCTGCATTTCTCCATCAACACCCTCAGAGCAAACGCTAACTGGTGGGGGTGTAAATTTTCTGCAAGCAAACCATACTGCTGTCTACCGATCCTCACCCTTTCTTAACCGAGTCACCTACTCTTCCATAACTTCCAGATGTAGTGGCTGATCAACTTTATCCTCTCTTACAGTTGGTTACAGCTCTGTGCATCACCCCTACCTCTCTGAAGATCGGCACTGCACACTTCTGTCCCACTCCTCAGCATCTTCTCACTCCTACAAGATTGTGTTAGCACCTGGTCAGAAACTCAACTGCCATCTCCCAAACATCCCATGCTTCCACTGGTATGTCATCCATCCAAATAGCCTTTCCATTCTTCATCCTCTTCATCGTTGCCTCATTTCCATCTTGTTTATTTGCTGTACTTCCTAAGTTAACTCTTCTCACATCATCCAGCCTTCTCTCTCTCTATTTTCATTCACTATTCTCAAAGTATTCTCCATCTGCTCAACACGCCCAATAATCACCGTGAGTACTGCCACTATTTCTATCTTTAATCGCTCTCTGACTCTGTAGCACATCTTCCCAGATCTGTCTTCTCTGTCTAGCCAATCGGTAAAGGTCCCTTTCTCCCTCTTTGGCCATTGTCCAACCTCTCTACACAATCTACCAAACACCTTATCTTTGGGCCTTCACTCACTGCCTTTGCTCCCAGCACTCATCTCCTTGTACACCTGTCTACTTTGACTGTCCCATGTCTTCTTTGCCTCCCTCTTCTTTTGAATACACTCCTGGACTTCTTGGTTCCACCACCAGGTTTCCTTATCCTCTTTCTTCCTTCCAGATGTCACACCAAGTACATTTCTAGCCGTCTGCCTTATCACTTCTGCAGTAGTTTCCCAGCAATCCGGTAGCTCTTCAACACCTCCCAGTGCCCGTGTTAACTCCTGCCTGAATTCCACCTTACAGTCCTCCTCCTTCAGCTTCCACCACTTGATCCTCGACTCTGCCCTCACTTTCCTCCTCTTCTTGACCTCCAAGGTCATCCTACAGACCACCATCCTATGCTGTTTAGCTACACTCTCCCCTGTCACTACTTTGCAGTCTCTGATCTCTTTCAAACTGACCCTCCTGCAAATAATATAATCCACCTGTGAGCATCTTCCTCCACTCTTATACGTCACCCTGTGCTCCTCCCTCTTCTTAAAATAAGTATTAACTACAGCCATTTCCATCCTTGTTGCATATTCTACAACCATCTGACCTTCAGCATTCCTCTCCTTGACACCATGCCTACCCATCACCTCCTCATCACCTCTGTTCCCTTCACCAACATGACCATTAAAATCTGAACCAATCATCACTCTCTCTCCCCTGGGTACACTCTCTATCACTTCATCTAACTCACTCCAGAATTTTTCCTTTTCTTTCATCTTACAACCAACTTGTGGAGCATAAGCACTAACAACATTCATTATCACACCTTCAACTTCCAGCTTCAAACTCATCACCCTCCCTGACACCCTCTTCACTTCCAAAACACTCTCCACATACTCTTCCTTCAGGATAACACCTACTCCATTCCTCCTTCTATCCACACCATGGTAGAACAGTTTAAACCCCCCTCCAATACACCTGGCCTTACTACCCTTCCATCTAGTCTCTTGCACACACAAAATGTCAACCTTCCTTCTCTCCATCATATCAGCTAATTCTCTACCTTTACCAGTCATGCTGCCAACATTTAAAGTCCCTACTCTCACTTCCACTCTCCTCTCCTTCTCCCTCTGGACATGCCTTCCTCCTCTTCTTCTTCTTCTTTGGCCAACAGTAGTCCAATTTCCACCAGCACCCTGTAGGCTAACAGCACTGGTGGCGGTCGTTGTTAACCCGGGCCTCGACCGATCCGGTATGGAATTCTGTATCGTTGTCCGCATATTGACTTGGCAAAGTTTTACACCGGATGCCCTTCCTGACGTAACCCTCCCCATTTACCCGGGCTTGGGACCGGCACGAAGAAATACACTGGCTTGTGCATAGTGGCTGGGTTAGTGTTTCACCTTATGTAAACTAACAAAATTCTCGGCTTTGTTCCAAATCTAATGCTAGAGAACTGCACTATATAGGGGCCTGGAAGAAGTGGGTGGATGCAACTTATTACTGTACGTCCAGAATGATATTGAGTGACGTCACTGCTGTCAGAATTAGTTTATTCACTGTTAACTTTTTATCGTTTCCTTAACAATACTAAATACATGTCTCAGGTGTCAGCCACTTTAATTCTTCTTTAACCTCAACCACGTTAAGTAATAAAATATGATTAAGGACGTCCATCATCCTTAATATCAAATAAGACTCTTTTATATGAATAATCTGCTGTATTATTATTATTATGATGATTATTATTATTATTCAATTATTTTATTTTATTTATTTTTTCTTTCGGGTGCTCCCGTTTAGGGGTCGCCACAGCAGATCAACCGTCTTCATTTCTTCAGGTCCTCTGCATCTTTCTCCTTCAATCCAACCACCTGCATGTCCTCTCTTGCCACGTCCATAAACCTCCTTTTTGGTCTTCCTCTTCTCTTTCCTGGAAGCTCCATCTTCAACATCCCAATATAATCCTCATCTCTCCTCTGGACATGTTTAAACCAATGCAAACTTGCTTCTCTAACTTTGTCTCCAAAACATCTAACCTGAGCTGTCCCTCTAAAATACTCATTTCTAATCCTGTCCACTTTATTATTATTATTATTATTATTATTATTATTATTATCAAGAAGAAGAAGAAAAATAATGTTATGCATGTATATTGAATGTCATCTATAAATAAATAGCTCATAAAATTGGAGTCGTTGGATGCCAGATGTTTCAGGGTAAACAGGTATTGTAATAATGTTTAGATCAGCAATTCAAGTTCCAAAGGCTGGAAGTACTTTAGAGGCTTCAAGATTCCCTCCTCAGACTTCAGCCCGCCACCCTATTTTTTATAGTTCCTGAGCCCCACCCACCATTAGGAAGTCTGTTTTCCCCTGGACAGTGACAAAGTCCAGAGCCTCTTATCCAATCAAAATGCATTATGGTCCTAGTGGACTTTGGCTGTAATTCACTTATACTTAGAGCACAGCAGGTTATGCCAGCTCAGTGCCATAACCCAAATTAATGAGGATCCATAAAAAGTTGATTATAATGCACTTCTCTCAGAGAAGTTTCAGTTCAATATACCGTGCCTCATTTCTCATTCCCTGTCCTGCTGTGTTTTAAAGAGGATGCTGGAAGCTTGTCTGTACAGCAAGACAGGCGGGAATTCTTGTTCATTCATGTAAACACCAAACATGCAATGGAGTAACCACTTCTAGTTCCACCAAATGTGATGTAAAGATTAAATCTAAGAGTGACTGAACACATGGAGTTTCTTTAAACTATAAAAAAGACTATAAACTATAAAAAAAAAGGGTTTTTACACTCACACACCTCATTTACTACAAGAGTTCTGAAAATAACCATTTTCTTATGAACTTGCTTGGCACATCAGTTGTTAAGAAAGCATGATGTAGGGGGCATGAGTAAATAGACAAGACTCTTCCACAGCTTTATGTGGCAATCATAAGGTTCAATGTTTAAGATGAATTGTCTTCTGTATAAAATCAGGTATAAATGTAATGAAATTCTTAATTGAAAGCCTTCTCACAAAATGTAGCAGACAAAAGGCACTCAACACTGCAACAGAAAAGTAAAACACCCAACATAATGATCAATACAAACTAGGGTTAAACTATTCAAAGTAAACTTAATATAAAACCCTAAAACAGAGCATATTAGTCTTAGAGTCTTAGAGTGGTTTGTGGCAGAAAGCAGGAAGAGAGTCACAGTGGAAGTTAACTTGAGCTATTCAGTGAAACACTGTTGCAGTAAAGTTATGCTGAGGTGTAGAATATAAGTGTTAGAAAGGCAGCAGGTGACTACAGTACCCATAATTCCAACCTATCTGTAACATTAAAGTGACGGTTAAGATAAGATGGAGAGAAACTGGGGACACTGTGATAGTCCAGAGCAACAATCAGTAAAGCTTGTTTAGCAGTCTTATAGCTTTGAGTTAGAAACCTCTGTGTTTCAGAAACCTTGTGTGAGCTCTGATGGTCTGGATAGCAATTAAACAATTAAATCCTCATGGTTTTTATTTTACTGATGGCAGGCCTGGAGCATCTCTCAGCTTCTCTGTAGCACCTTGTTGTATAGCTGGAAAGTTCAAAGGAAAACAAAAATGTCAACAACTATGATTCTGTAATAAAACCAACACATTTAAAAGTTGTGCTAAAATTCAAGGACCAGTGTTTTGGAAGAGACTAAAGGAGCAAATGTCACTTGTAAAATCTGGCTGCAGACATGATGTTGTCAATGAGTAATAACTGCATCACAAACCAGAATCATGAGAGATTCTTGAATAGGTTTTTATCTATGACTGCCCTAAGTAGATTAATCATAACCTATTAGTTTTTACTAAATCCAGTTTTAGCTTCAGTCATCATGGAAATTATTATGTGTGAGTTCATAAAACCTGGGAGTAAATCATAAACGCGTTTACGTAACATACAATGTTAAGTAATATTGAAGGTAATTTACAGCTTATTATCTTTGATCCTCTCTTCCTTCCTTTCTTTATCTTTGTTTTAAGTCAGTACTGTGCTTAGATCAGGAACAATTTATTGCCCTGTGGATAAGTATTGATTCTCTAATGTACTTTAATAACCTATAAATTGTCTAATGCTGCAGGACCACTGTATTTATCTGCTGTGGGGATAAGAGCAGGTCACCAAGACCCTTAGATAAGCAAGGAGAAGCAGTGCCCTGACTGAGCACACCTTGGTGCCTCAGGTGTATATATATATATATATATATATACCAAGATGTGATCACTTTTGCCAAAGCTATCAATGGGAACATTAATATCAAAGATTTTTTTTTATTACTTTTTTTCAAAAGTGATTGACATTGAAATTTTGCTGGCTACTGCACTGTCGAAAGCAAGGAATCGGTTATAAATAGTTGATTATAAATTAAATAATGGTTAATTAACAAGTTAACAATTACATATATAAATATACACAGATGAAATGTAAGCTACATTAAATTAATTAAAATGACTAATTAAATGACAATATGGAACAAGAAATCAGTTGTAATCACCCCATTTGTATGTCATATAATACACAAAAGCTTTGCACTACTGCTCTTTTATACTATTGCGGCACTTTATCACACTAGTTTACTTTTTAACCTAATTTAAAAAAAAATTTTTTTTTTTTAAATCAATTGTTTAACCATGTTTTAACTAAGTGTTTAATGGCTATTCTCTTGAAATCCTTTTATGCTGTATTTTGAATAATCTTTTTATATTTTCCTTTTTAAAGCTCTCTGAATGACCTAAATAGTCCTATAGAATTAAACTCTGCTTGCTTTGCCTAGTCCTGCAGTAGTCCCAACAATAACATGCATAATAACAGTTTACAAATAACCTTACCTGGCATTTACAGCGGAAGTAGTTCCAATGATATGTGGCAGTACTTTCTTAAGGTGTGACATTTACGGCATTTAGCAGACGCTCTTATCCAGAGCAACTTCCATGATACAGCTCACAAGAAGCACTAAAGGACACTGCTCACTTTTACTTGTTTAAATTCACCTTTTATTACTTTACAGCCGCAGTTGTAAAGAAATAACTTGTAAATAACGTGCTTTAGATACAGAATTTAGTTCATGTAGGAGTCACTGACTACTATGCAGGATATACTTCATAGGATATGCTTTACATGTACATTTGATTTGCTTTTGCTATGCACTGAGGACATTTATCCCTGAGACCAAGAATGAATGAGATGAGGTATTTTCCTGGTATTTACATGTTTTTGTTTATTACTGGCTAATAAAGAGACTGAATGAAACCTTATTGTTGATTTTATCAATTTCTCTTCTGTAATGTGTGTAAAAAAATAATAAAGTCAAGTGTAAGTGAGCTGTGGTATTTCAAAGAAATGGTCATTTTTGAAAAACTTTTAATTAAAAAAATAGAATTTTAGTAAAGCTTCACATATATGTAGAGATATTACATGGTGGTTTTGATGCTATGGCTGATCAGTGTAACACTATCTAATTGTATTAAAGTTTTGTGACTTCACACTCATTCATTAAAGGGAAATGACTGGAACTAACATGCTTCTTTAGGTTAACTTTTTAAAAGTTATGCTTTGCTGTTAAATAAAATTGACATCTGATAGCTAAGAAGTTTGCCTACGTCTAGTTTTGACTACGTAGCTGAATGATCTGAATTTGGCCAAAATTCAGGGGCTCTTGCACCTTGGCCATAGGCAGTTGCAGATGGTTTTGGACTAACATCTGGGCCACTTGGTGGATGTTGCTGTGGAGCAGAAGGACATGGATAACCCATAGCAGAGTATGGAGGAGGATTGAAGGCTGGAGCTGACTGAGCTGGCTGGAATCTTGGAAATGTAGAGTTTTGATTTGGATAAACATCTGTATATGAAGGAGGAGGAACTGATGGATTAGATGGCTGTGGGTACAACAATGAAGGGTGCTGTACTGGAGCTGGTCCAAAGGCAGCACCAGGAAGACTGGGCCCAAACACAGCCTGGGGTGGAGGACTAGGCCCAAACACAGCCTGGGGTGGAGGACTAGGCCCATAGGACGGAAAGCTTGGTTGGCCTTGCCAGGGAGTAGAAAGTTGACCTGCAGGGAGAATGATCACTGAAAATCTAATCTCTGGGTCACCAGCATATGGGACATCCAAATAGACCTGAGGAAAAATCAGAAATCATTTTTAGATCTATTGATGATTCACAGAAGTAGCTATGAGTTACTAGACTAAGATCAGTCTTAGTTCTTTCCTAAATTCTGTTAATCCAGATTAATTAATTTTTAAAATACATTGCATCTTTAAATAACCTTCACCATTTTTTAAAGAGACAACTACTTCAAAAATTAAATTATTAAATATAAGACATAATCTATGCAACCAAACTGCAAAGAAAATGATTTACGCCTGCCTTTATACCATACTTTTTTAAGAGTGCAGCTAACAATAAACCAATCCAACGGCAATAAACTGGCCAAAGATTTTAACAACTGCTTTTAGCCTTAACAAATACCCATTGTAAGAATATTACTATCAATCTAACTTTAGATTTTAAACTGTGCAAACAACAAAACAAATGCAGTTTAAGGATTAAAATTGAGTTCCAAGGCATAGAAAACGGATTAACAGTACCTTGAAGGTGTACTCCAGTTTAATAATACTGCAATGTTCAAAATTTATTTCCAGGTTAGGTGGGATAATCAGGTCTGTGTTGACTGTTGCCTTTGTTCCTTTTGGGATGGGATCCCCAACCACTTTGAAAATAGTTTTAATTGTATAATGGATGTGCCCTTCAGCATAGAAGATCTGCTTTTGTTCAAGGCTGTACTTCAGCTTAAGCTCACGAGACGAGGAGTTATCAACATTGGTGGAAACCTTGATGACTTCACCTTTCAGAAAAAGAAAGCATCAAAATATATAGTCAAAAGATCCACCAAATGGGCTGAAATAGCTGTAACCGAAGCCTTTCTTCTCAATGTAAACTGACCTTGCATATAACACATTTTGTCGATTGTAGCTCTCATTGAGACACTTCCAGAGGTGAACAGTTTCATCTTTTTATCTATAGCACCACTCTGGGGGATCTGTATGTAAAAAAGATAACATACAAATATAAGCAAAAAACTGATTGTAAAAATTAGGCTTAATGGCCCTAACAATCAATCTGCACACAGTTTAACACTTGTAACACTTTTAACTACATTAAACTGCTAGTGTAGTTGAAACACATGTCCACTGTTTCAAGGCCATTACATATACTCACAAACTGAAGTGTGCAAACTATGAACTAGAATGCTGATACTGTTATCCCACCAGTTTTTCATGAACACTTATGTCTGTTGAAAATGGAATGGAGGGTGTCAGTGTCTCCCAGTTAAGTGTGTGTCTGCTTGAGTCACTTTTTACCTTACATTTTGTATCCGGTGTTCATAAAGCAATGAATTAACTGTAGTCCCTAGCTAATAACATTTTCTATCCATCTTTACACAACGGGACAATAATGTGAAAAGTGAAAGTGACTACCCTTGTCATTGCGAGGTCACGGCACAGCACACATGAACCACAACGAAATTGGACCTCTGCATTTTACCCATGCACACTCAAACCCGTGCAGCAGTGGGCAGCTATTGAAAGCGCCCGGGGAGCAGTGATGGGGACGGTACCTTGCTCAAGGGTACCTCAGGGTAACCTATTGGGAAGGGGTTTGAACCCCCGATCCTCCGATCATGCGGCTAACGCCCTAACCGCTAGGCCACCGCTGCCCCATTATCTAACAATAATGTATTATCAGACATGAAGAAAAAAATGTGAGGGTTAAATTAATTACATTAATTACGTTAAATTACATTCAAATGCTGTTCACTCTTATAAAACTGGAGATTAGCTATCTTACTTGTGACACCTTTATTTCTGATCCAGCAACAGTATTTGGCACAAAGTTGATTTCTACTCTTGCAGATTTGTCCAACTTCCATGAACGATCCAGTCTGGCTTCCAAAATGTACTTTATTGAGCCATGACATCCTTTAAAAGATGGTGGGATATTCCTGCAGTTAACAACACATGATGAATCAGATTTTTTAAATAAATTTGCATTCAGTGTAGAATAGATTTTTTTCTGTATAAAAATATGTATTTGCCATTTTAATAAACTAAACCTAAAATAATCCTTAATGCTGCACAACAATCCCCAATAAAACTGACATTATAACAGAGTTACCTGATCCTCTTTAGTAACATATGTAGTATATGCATAACTTCCCTACATCTGACTGTCTTACTGTAAAGCCTGCACAACTAAGCTGGAATAAATGACATTTTATTACATATTATCTTATCTGCAGTGGTGCACAGTGAGTAACTCATTGGTAAGGAAGTCAACGACTGGGGCCTTTATTCAGAAACAGCCCCTTGAAGAGGACAATGCTGGTCTGCAAAATGAATCAAGTTTTTCAAAGAGATATATAGTTGAGATATGCTTTAATTTTATTTTGTTCTGAGTTTAAAGGAAGCCTGCTGTCATTTAAACTCAGTGATGGTTGTGATGGTTCATGAAAACCCTAAATCAAATTGAAAAAAAGCACACAGATCCCTATTTCAATGTAAACCCAGAGTCTTAAATGTTGAACTCTTAGCAAGACTTCTGCAAAACTTTCAAGCAATATTATATGAAAATTTCAATGAACCCAGCATCTTTCCTTCACTACATTGTTTATTGGTGTATTCTGTTATAATTAAGAGAATCATAAACACAAAACTGAGAGGCTTCCCAAAAGTAAGGCACTGATAAACTGACAATAAAGAGATTTCAGAAATTCACTACTTACCCATGAGGCATCTGAAAGCTAAACGGAAACACATGCCTCCCTGGCTTGATCAGATTGCCATCTAAAATGAATAAAAAAGGGAAAAATGAGCCACAACTAACGTTTAACTTGCCAGCATGTGATGGCTGTAAAGTCTTCTTTTGGCTGCTCCAATTTAGATCCGCCAAGGCGGATCACCCGTTTCCATTTCTTCCTGTCTTCTGCATCTTCCTCCTTCAAACTGACCACCTCTCTCACCACATCCATTAACCTCCTCTTTGGTCTTCCTCTTCTCCTCTTTCATGGCAGCTCCATCTTTAACATCCTTCTCCCTATATAATCCTCAGCTCTCCTCTAGACATGTCCAAACCAGCACAACCTTGCTTCTCTAACTTTGTCTCCAAAACGTCCAACCTGAGCTGTCCCTCTAATATACTAATTTCTAATCCTGTCCATCCTCGTCACACCCAACCAAAATGTGATGGTTGTAAAGTAAATGTTTTAAACAAATAAAAATCAGCTTCCTTAAATTATATGGCCAGAAGTGGGTGGTGCAAAATAATCGGGTCATACTTACAGATCTCTCCACTTGTTATAATGATGTTTGGTTCATTTTTTTCTAGAAAAAGTGACACAGAGAAACGTGAGCGTATTTTCTTTCTCCCAGCGAGGTGCAGTAACATGTGAGAAAAGAAAGCACTCCCTTTAGAGCTTATAGGAATGTGAAATAAATCACAGTATCACAGGGGCGTTAGATGCATGATCGGAGGATCGGGGGTTCGAACCCCTTCCCAATAGGTTGCCCTGAGGTACCCTTGAGCAAGGTACCGTCCCCATCACTGCTCCCCGGGCGCTTTCAATAGCTGCCCACTGCTGCACGGGTTTGAGTGTGCATGGGTTAAATGCAGAGGTCCAATTTCGTTGTGGTTCATGTGTGCTGTGCCGTGACCTCGCAATGACAAGGGTTGTCACTTTCACTTTCAATAACTCTAATTTCCCTAATGGAACGGATCTACAGCATTACAACAGTTTACTGCAGGATGGTGTAAAATTAGTACAAGTGTAGTTATAGCATACTAGTATAATATCATTACTACAGGAGCACTCTATAATGTGAAAATACTTTAATATTACATAAGTAATAGATAGTAGTGCAGAAATATAGGCTTTATGTGTAAGGTTCTTTAAGGTTGGAAATATGCATACAATGATCCATACAGGTGAATGTGCAAAAGACTATGCATATATCATTGCATATACAGAATGACTTTTATTAGATAAATCAGTTTGCATGCTCCTTACCCTGTTTGGAGGGATCTTGAATGAAAACCTGCTTGAGTTTGAAGTATCTCTCATAGGAGTGGTAGGTGTGATTCCGATCATTTTGCCTCACCGACCAGCTCACGTCTGCCTCGCCTTTACACTTAATGTAAAACGATTTTAGATTTGCCTCTTTGGCAACTACCAGGAAAACCCGTCCTTTCAGAACATCGCCGTTTGTGAACGTGTTGTCTTCGTTGACAGGGTCGCAGGTTAAACTGAGCTCTTTGATCGTGGATGACATGCTTGAGGAGACCCTGATCTCCTGCGTGGTGAGCAGAGCTGGATTATAATAAAATATAAACCGCAGGGACATCAGAGACCGCTTTTAAAGACTTACAGGGAGAGTTTCGGTCTGTAGTGAAGCAGATTTGCGCCCCCTATCGGCTGAACCGTGTAAACAGATTGTATTACATTCTTTAAATGTGTAGAATAAACAAAAAAGAAATGGAGACAGTTGATCCGCTGTGGCGACCTTAAACGGGAGCAGCAGAAAGAAAAAGAAGAAGAAGTAAAGAATGTATAGAATGAACGCAAGGTATTAATGTTAATTAAACATGTCCAGAGGAGAGATGAGGATTATAATGGATGGAGGATGTTGAAGATAGAGCTGAAGATAGAGGAAAGAGGAGAAGAGGAAGACCAAAGAGGAGGTTTATGGATGTGGTGAGAGAGGACATGCAGGTGGTTGGTTTGAAGGAGAAAGATGCAGAGGACCGGAAGAAATGGAGACGGTTGATCTGCTGTGGCGACCCCTAAACGGGAGCAACCGAAAGAAAAAGAAGAAATCAGTGACATTTTAATTCCTTTATCCTTGGATGTTACAAATGCTCATAAGTTATGAAGCCATTTCCGGCTTGCTATAAAAAAAAGATAAAAAAAAAAAAAAAAAAGATAGTGTATAAAGTTGAAGAATTCTACTGTTCAAACACTGTTTAAAAAAAAAAAAGGTTTATGGGTATAATAGTCTTTGATTTGCATTAATACACCATGACCTTCAATGGGCTACTTTTTACTTTGAGTATATTTCAGAGCCTGTACTTGCATCACTAGTTCTACTTTTACCAGTATCTATAGTATCCACAGTAAAGAATGCATGTACTTTTGTCACTTTCCTTGAATACTGTGAGGTTACAGAGGTAGATGGAGCAAGATCCTGAGCTTCAAGCTCTAGACAACCAAGAATTAATCCAGTGCTAGTTATAGAATAATCTGCACAATGCCTAGATCACCTGAATTTTAAACTATCTGAGGAAAGCAAACACTTGCCTCGGTGGAATGTGTTGCCAGTTTGTTTCTCTGTGTGCAAACTTGCTTTGTTCTTTTTTGTATAATGCTGACTCTGTTCAGTGCCGGTGACTATTATTAACCACATAACTGTATATGCATAAAGACAAGTTTATAAAAGAGAGACATGACATAGTGAGTCATACCAGATGAACAAAAATGAATGAAATCCTTAAACAGAGGTTGGTAAAAAAAATATACGACGCGATATGAAGCGATTAACATTACCTTATTAAAGCTATGCATATAAATACCTAGGATATATTATAAGGAGCTCCCAGTCAGCAGCGGTAACTACTGACAGTGGTCCAAGGATAAAGAACAAAAAGGTAACTGGGTCCTGGACGAGTAAAATGGGTTTTCAAGCATCCAAACAGTGAAAGAGGGCCATCTTGTCTAATTTGTACACCCCATCATGGAAATGGTCTTGCTACCCTGCACATATTGTTGTCCAATAAAATGAGGAACATGAGAAAGAGTTCAAAGTGTTGCCCTTAGCCTGCAGGTTCCCCAGATGAGCTTCTGCAGGATTTGCTGGACTAAGATTTATATTCCTGGGAATAACTTTTTAAAATGCAATGATACTGCTTGCTAAGCTGATATCAAAACTTCACATCACAATAAAATCACAAACAGTCACAATGAAGCTTATTTGCTTGTGACTGGATAAGAGTCAGCTAATGCATTATGTCTGATTATGCTTATTATGCATTTATTTAAAACTTTTTTCCATTTTCATTGGATAAGGCTCTGGTTGGGTGGATGGACTGGCTGAATTTAGGCCAAATCCTGAGGCACTTATTGCTTGATCATAGGCTGGAACAAATGGGTTTGAACAACAGCCAGGACTGAAGGCTGCAGCTGAAGAAGATGGCTGGAATCCTGAAAATCCTGGATAAACCTCTGTATATGAAGGAGGAAGAGCTTCTGGATTTGCTGATTGTTGATGCACTGGTGAAGGGTACAGTTCTGGAGCTGCTTTAAAGGCAGCGCCAGGAGGACTGAGCCCAAACACAGCCTGGGGTGGAGGACTGGGCCCATAGGACTGAAAGCTTGATTGACTTTGCCAGAGACTGGAAAGCTGGCCTGCAGAAAGAATGATCACTGGAAATCTGATCTCTGGGTCACCAGCGAAAGGGACATCCAAGTACACCTGAGGAAAAATCAGAAAATTTTGCACAAAGTCAAACAGACTTGTTTTGTAAGAATGTAGGAAATGTTTTATGCAAGAATGTCATACCAATAAATAGCTCTAAAGCAAATAAAAAAAAATATTCCAACCATTTTGCCAAGCAGGTTAAAAGAATATGAACCTATTTAAACGTGCAGACACACACACACACACACTCACAGACTAAAAAAACAGAGTTTTATCTTCAAAAGATGTTTATAATTTAACAAATCTATTGCATTTCTTAAGTTTCTTAAATAGACTGTGTAAGATATGAAGCTTCGTTAGCAAACTCATGCAAAAAAGCATGAGCATTTTTTTCTTTGTTTTGAGCTTTTCAGACAGCAGAAGAAGTAAAGTAAGACAAAACACACCTTGAACATGTACTCTGTTTTAATAATACCACAGTTTGCAACTGTTAGTTCCAAGTCAGGTGGGATTTTCAGGTCTGTATTGACTGTTGCCTTTGTTCCTTTTGAGATGGGATCCCCAACCACTTTGAATATAGTTTTTTTCAAATTTTTAGTGGAGCCCTCGGCAGAGAAGATTCGTTTTTGTTGAAGCTTGTATTTCAGTTTAGTTTCGCGAGACAAAGAGCTATCAACATTGGTGGATACCCTGATGACATCACCTTTCAAAAAAGATAGCATAAGAATATACGGTCAAAAGATCCACCAAATGCGCTTAAATAGTTGTAATTTTTTTTTTTTTTGTCAGTACAGTAGACATAAATTCAACACTTGAGGAATAATAGAAACTGACCTTGCATATAACCCATTTTGTCAATTGTTGCTCTCATTGACACACTTCCAGAGGTGAACAGTTTCATTGTTTTGTCTATAGCACCACTCAGTGGGTTCTATATGCAGAAAACAAAAGAAAACATTGAAATTGAAAAAACTTAAACTTCAACTGCAACTTCAATTAATTACAACATATATATATATATATATATATAAAATCTGTCTGGGGTTTTAATATACAAATAAATTAATGATTATTATCAGTATTAAAGTTTTAAAAACTCCATCTGCTCCTCTATCTCCAGCTTAATCGACTACCACTCACACAGGTCTATTCAGGATGACAACAGACACATCCAACATATCCTTCTTACCACTCTCACCCATATGGACAGTCTTCTTCTTCTTTTTCTTTCGGCTGCACCTGTTTAGTGGTCGCCACAGCGGATCAACCGTCTCCATCTCTTCCAGTCCTCTGCATCTTCCGCCTTCAAACCAACCACCTGCGTGTCCTATCTCAACACGTCCATAAACCACCTCTTTGATCTTCCTCTTTTCCTCTTTCCTGGTAGCTCCATCTTCAACATTTTCCTTCCAGTATATAATATATAATCCTCATCTCTCCAACAGCCTTTCCATTCTTCATGCTCTTCATCGCTGCTCATACTTCCATCTTGCTTACTTGCTGCACTTCCTGGTTCACTATCCTCACATCATCCAGTCTTCTCTTTCTATCATTTTCTTCATTCATCAGCCCCTCAAAGTACTCCTTCATCTGCTCAACATGCTCTGTTCACCTGTGAGTACGTTTCCATGTCCATCCTTTATCACCCTGACCTGCTGCACATCCTACCCAGCTCTGTCCCTCTGTCTAGCCAATCGGAATAGGTCCTTTTCTCCCTCCTTACTGTCCAATCTCTCATACAATTCACCAAACACCTTTTCTTTCTTCGCCCTGTGGTTCATCTCCTTGTACTCCTGTCTACTTTCTTCATCTCCCTGAATGTCCCTCCAGTCCTCCTTCTTCAGTTTCCACCACTTGATCCTCAACTTTGCCCTCACTTTCCTCCTCTTCTTGACCTCCAAGGTCATCCTACAGACCACCATCCTATGCTGTTTAGCTACACTCTCCCCTGTCACTACTTTGCAGTCTCCAATCTCCTTCAGACTGACCCTCCTGCAAAGGATATAATCCACCCGTGAGCATCTTCCTCCACTCTTATACGTCGCCCTGTGCTCCTCCCTCTTCTTAAAATAACTATTAACTACAGCCCTTTCCATCCTTTTCGCAAAAAATCTACAACCTTACAACCATCTGTTGTACAACCATCAGCACACTCTATCACTTCATCTTACTCACTCCAGAATTCTTCTTTCTCCTTCATCTCACAAAATTCCAAATTCAAACTCATCACCATATCTGACACCCTTTTCACCTCCAAAACACTCTTCACATTCTCTTCCTTCAGGATAACACCTACCCCATTCCTCCTTCCAACAACACCATGGTAAAACAATTTAAACCCTCCTCCAACCCATATGTACAGTACCAAAGGAAATTATGTAAGGCTGCTGTTCAGACTACTGCTCAGCTTCCAATGCCATAGTTCCACTGAGACTGTTCACTAAACTTAGAGACCTAGGACTGAGCATCCAGCTAACTAGCAGACTCCAAATGGTGAGAAAGGCACCTGTGTGTCCAAAATCATAACCCTCAACACTGGAGCTTTTAGCCCCCTGCTACACATCAAGGGTGCTCCATTGGAGAGGGGGGATCCATATCAGGTAATATCAGGATGTCACTTAACACCTGTCCATAAATGCTCGGGTCACATAGCTTTAGGGTTTTTTTTTAAGATTGAGGGTCTCTCCTGTGAGCCAAAAACCTTCTACACAGCTGCTGTTGAGAGAATTCAAACCATGAGCAATATTTCCTGGTTTAGAAACTCTTTGCAAGATTTCAAATTCCTGCAGACAACGAGGCTGATGAGTGCTGTACCAGAACAGGAGACCCAGGTCAAAAGGCTACTAAATCAGGATATGCACCACATACAGTGACCACTGTGCAACTAAAATGTAAACCTGACAGATTTCTTTCATTGATTCATTCTCCATGCTTCACACTCCTCTATATATTTATGAGACCAATCCACTTCCAAACATGCTGTCACGGTTGGGCTTCAGGTTTGGTGCAGTAGAGGGCGCTCTGTTCTGACTGAGCACACCTGAGCTCATGAAGGCACAGGTACACGTTGCCATATTCACACATTACTGTATATTTCAAATTTCCAAAATACTTTTGTACTTTCTACTGTGTTACACATTTATTTACATTTCAAGTACTTTTACAAGTATACATCTAAATTTACATATGTATTTACATATTTTCTGCTGTACATTTTAATGTTATAATATGATGTATTAATAGTGGTAGCAAGTACCCTACCACTGGCGGTGGTCCAGTGGTAGGGTACTTGCCTATGGGCCTATGGCTAAAGAGGTCCCAGGTTCGAATCCCACCCCTGGCACTACCACCACTGGGCCCCTGAGCAAGACCCTTAACCCTGAGTGTCTCCATGGGGACTGTCCCTGTAATTAGGACATGGGAGTTGATCTGGATAAGAGCGTCTGCTAAATGCCGTAAATGTAATGTATAGTATTCAAAATTTTAAATATAATATAAAAAAATATTTTATAATATACATTTTTCAGTCTGTACCTTAGACTTAGATTTATTTTATTCCCTTCCTTTAGCATGTTTGCATCTAGGATTATATTTTTGTTAACACCATTGCACAGTCCAGGAGAAATTCAGGGATGCAACTGCCAGCTGTACATACTGTGTATGTGACAAATAACCTGCTTGAATCTTGAATTTTGAGACTCTGCTCCCCCATTACGCAAGTACATAAGCTGCTTTTATGAGTAAAAATATAAGTGTTGGCAATACTGGCCATGTATTTACTTGATATTGAATAATGATTGAAAATTTACATTATTAATTTGAGCACATACCATCAATCGAGCACCAACAATGACCTTTGGCACAAAGCAAAATTCAGTTTTCACAGATTTGTCCATCTTCCATGAGCGACCCAATCTGACTTCAAGAATGTACTTAATCCAACCATATTCTCCTTTAAAGGATGGAGGAATATCCCTGCAATTAAATTAACATAAATGTAACATTATATTATCTATATAGATCTGGCATTTTGATAAAAGACACTTTCAATAGTCATTAATACTACATGAGAATCCCCAGTGAACTCATATTTTACATTAGGATTGTAATACCTGTGCTGTTATGTAACATATATGTTCAACATTTATTTATTCAACTCTGGGCAGGAATATGTGTCAAATGGGCAATGCTAAACTATCATTTCCCACGATATTACTGGAAGTGGCATCATCCCTTCACTGTATAAACACTGATAACAAAGTAATTAAGGGAATCATAAACACTAAACCAACAGCCTTCCTGGATAAGCAAGACACTGTTGAATTTACTTTAAAAAGATATCTGAAATCCACTACTCACTCATGAGGCAGCTGAAACCTATATGGGAAAATGTGTCTTCCTGGCCTGACCACATCATGGTCTAAAAAATTTAATCAAAAAAAGGTTTTTTGTTAATCTGAACGAAAACGTTTACACCATCCTGAAGTGGATGGTGTAAAATAAACAGGTCATACTTACAGATCTCTCCACTTGTTATAATCACATTTGGCTTATTTTTTGCTGTAAAAAAGCAACACAAAGAACCTGAGTAAGTTTTCCAGTGAGATTCCGGTCATTTTGTAGCTGATATAAATGTGAGATATATCAAATAATTACAATATCATTTCATTTCTCTAATGGAAATGATCTACAGCAACATTACAGGAATTTAACAGTATAACAGTTTACACTGTACAACTAGTAATATTCTAATAATATAATATCCTAATAATATTCTAATAATATTACTCTATAATGTGAAAATGCATAATATTGCATAATAACTGGCTATTACTGTAGAAAGCTTTTCTTTTTAATTTAGATATTTATCCTGATTATTTATACATTACTGTAGCACAAATAGTTTTGTCCTTATCCATACAAGTCAGGTCACATGTTCCTCACCCTGTTTGGGATCCTGAATGAAAAACTGCTTGAGTTTGAAGTATCTCTCGTGGGAGTGGTAGGTGCGAGAGTCATCCGCGTCCCCCTCCGACCACCGGACGTCTGCGTCCCCTTTACACTTGATGAAAAAGGACTTGAGTTTTATCTCTTTGGCAACTTCCAGGAAAACTCTTCCTTGAAGAACATCGCCGTTTGTAAACGTGTTGTATTCGTTGACAGGGTCGTAGCTTAAACTGAACTCTTTGATCGCTGACATCGTTTAAAGAGTCGCTGATCAGGTGAGACACTCGGGAGCGGAGAGCAGAGCAGAACTGTAATAAAGATCAGTCACCTCCTGTATAAACCTCAACTTCTGCCTGTAGTGAGACATAATTGCTCCACCCACCTATTAAGTCACTGCAGAAATCTCTCTCTCTCTCTCTCTCTCTCTAACTTTCTCTCACTTTCTCTTTACGAGCAATATTGCTGCTTCTAATTCGGCGCATGCGCAATGGTAAACGCCACTGTCATTTTGTGACCAGTTTGTTGTAAAGTATTGGAACCACGCTGGCTCGTCTCATTGTGTCACTATATATGTGTGTGTGTGTGTGTGTGTGTATATATCTGTATATGTGTGTGCGTGTGTATAAGTATATATGTGTATATACGTGTGTGTGTGTGTGTGTGTGTGTATGTATATGTATATATGTGTATACGTGTGTGTGCGTGTGTATATGTGTATATTAATCCCTCAGTATCAACTAAGCAAATAACAATATGCAAATGCACCACCTCAGACACACAGTCCTGGAGTCTCACATACTGGGGCCTATTGGTGAGGTAGTCAACTCAGTCACTCAGTCATATGATGGTCCACCCCCACTCCCTCCAGCTTCCCCCTCAGAACTGAAGGCCGGATTGTGTTAAAAGGAAGTTGATTAGTAGGCATGCAATGTTGCATTTACATATTGCTATTTGATACTGAGGGATTAATATACACATATACACACGCACACACACGTATACACATATATACATATACATACACACACACACACACGCACATGTATATACACATATATACTTATACACACGCACACACATATACAAAAAGGGCCCGAGTCGTCTTCACCTGCTAAGGCGACTGAGGTCCTTTGGAGTAAACAGAAATCTCTTGAGGACATTTTATGACACTGTGGTAGCGTCGGCTGTTTTTTACGCTGTGGTCTGCTGGTGTGGAAGAGTCGCAGAGAGGAACAGAGGGAAACTAAACAAACTGGTCAAGAGGGCCAGCTCTGTCCTGGACTGCCCACTCAAATCCATCGAGCAGGTAGGGGAGGAGAGGATGTTGTCCAAATTAACATCCATCATGGACAACACCTCCCACCCCCTACACGAGACTGTACGAGCACTGAGCACTAATCTATCTATCTATATATATATATATATATATATATATATAGATAGATTATTTATTATTTATAGATCCTGTACCTTCTCCTGTACTTGTTCCTCTTTCTTAATATCTCTATTTTTATATATCTTTTTTCTATTCTTTTTCTGTACATCTGTCACTTTTATAAGAGCCCTGTAATGCCCAAATTTCCCATTCGTGGGATAATAAAAGATTACTCTACTCTACTCTACTCTACTCTACTCTATCAACTCCTTGGCTTGAAAAAAGATTAGTGATGATGCAGATTCACTTGATATCAGTTTCTGGTTGAGTTTAATACAGTGGGCTTCTCTAAAACAAGTCATGCTACTGATTAGTGGCTGTTTTGGCCCAAACAATCACAATCAAACATGTTCTACTGCCTGGTTTTTCTTTCTGGTTTGATTTTTAAACCACAGGTAAAAATGGAGACGTCTCAGGGGAAAGCGAAAGCCATGGACAGGCCACCAAAAGAAGGGACACCATATCACCCTACCGTTAGATGAGGCTGACCTGACATTAACACATTATTATTTAGCCCAGCTGTTTGCCACAAAATGATAGATCCAAACACAGGTCAAGAGGCATTACAGTTGTGTTCACACTTGCCTACGTGCTGAACTGAAGGCAGTAAGAGTATTTACGATGGCTAAGGGATTGAGAAAAGTTGGTTGGGCAACTGCAAGAACTTACTTCACTTGAAGCAAGAGCCACATCTCAGTTTTTGAAATCACAATGAAGAACTAGACAAGATTCATTCCGTGGTAACCCACACGAGACGTCCTTGGCTACATCTCCGATGCAGAACTGTCGGTCATTGTTTATCATATGTATCATTGTTGCGTATGTTTTAGCATCAGCTGCTGTGTCTTTGGTTAATACTTGTTTATTTCACTTGTTTGTTAAATAGAACCCCTTTCCATAATCCTGACTCTGTGATTACGCAATCCACCACAGCATGACCTGTCAACCTGTCATTGCTGGAGTCCATCCCAGCTCACACAGGGCGAAGGACAGGGGACACACCCTGGACAGGTCGCCAGCCCATCGCAGGGAGGAGCATGACAGGGACGGTACCTTGCTCAAGGGTACCTCAGGGCTGGATTAGTATGATTATGACAAGTTATAACAATCAGAATCAGATTTTATATCATGCATTTTGCAAATTTCAAAAAACTAAATTAGGGTGCTTCAGATATTTTTTCATCGACAGTGATGCAGTAGGAGTGTTGCGTGAATGGAAGTGACTACTTGTCATTGCCAGTGTGCAAAACTCTGTGAACCACAGCAAAATGCAATTTCTGCCTTTAACTCATACCCATCGTGCAGCGGGGCAGCCATATCCATAGAGCTCCAAAACCATTAGGCCATTACTGCCCAGTGGAGCTCACATTCTGTTTATTTTATCACATCATTTTCTCCAAACATGAACAATAATGGTGACTCATTGCTTAACTGAAGCAAATATCCTGTACAAACAATTGTTCCTCCAAACAGTGACCATGTGCTTCTTTAAAATGTTGAACGGTTTGCAATATATGGAGAGAATCAAGGCTGCCTGAAGAGACACACTTGTTACCCTCTCTGTCAATAAATACAGAACATACAGCTTTCAGGGTTTTTGGATTTTTTATACTTTTTGGCCTTTGACCCCTCAGAGTAGGACTCTTTGAAAGTCTTGTGAAATCTAGGATTGTATTCTTTTACAACATCAACAGTTTCAGTGCGAATGAGGTATACATACTGGAAACTGTCATGATCAATCCACGATTATCATTACATTCCACATTAAAGCTAAGATCATTGTGCTGCTTTATGCTCTTTGATAGTGAAAGATAGTTTGATAGTTTTCCTTTTCACAGATATAGCATAACAGCCCCCCAAAAGTCCTATTTCCAATCCTGAACTGCAGTATATATTTTAGAAGGCTGTTCAACCTGATAATAAAAACATGAATTCTGCAAGAAAGTGAAAAAAAAAACATTCTAATTGTATATTATTTTATTGCCACGTATGGCCGCCACAATATCTGCTTAGGAAAATTGTGGTTCTGATGTAAAAATATATTTGATGACCCATTCCTGACGCCGCTTTTAATTGAACAAGTTTGAAACGGGGAAAAAAAACATTAGTATCTCAATGGGCGTGGCTTGTAGTGAGAGTGACGCGTGGTATGACGTTTTAGGTAGGCGTGTCTTCGTAGTGGGCGTGTCCTTCCGCTACTACTGTGCAGACGGATATTGGTGGAAGGGGCGAAGCCTGGAAAGGAAGGAGAGAGAGATAGAAAGCTAGATATAGAGAGATATAGAGGGAGAGAGAGAGAGAGAGACAGACAGAGAGACATTTGCAGTGAGTGGAAGTAGCTGTTGTTTGGAGTACACTCTCTGTACTCTACAGTCCAGACTTTCCCAGCGGTCCCAAGTTTTTGAGACGGTTGTTTGTTTTGGTGATCTTGCGTTTCCCTTTTGGACGCCAGACCGCAGTGGATACTCTGGACAGTTGTACACCTCCTCGCTTTAAACTAAAGAAAGCATGTCACCGATCAAAGATCTCGCTTTAAGCTACGACCCTGTAAACGAAAGTAACACGTTTACGAATGGCGACGTTATCCAGGGACGGGTTGTCTTGGAAGCGTCCAAAGAGGTAAACATCAACTCCTTTTATGTGAAGTGTAAAGGGGACGCAGACGTCAGGTGGTCGGAGAGACATAACGATCGGACCCACACCTACCACTCCCACGAGAGATACTTCAAACTCAAGCAGTTTTTCATTCAGGATCCCAAACAGGGTGAGGAACATAACTACTGAAACTGATACTGCAGTTGCTATCCGGCCTCAACACAGCAGGATAAACTGCTTCATTCTTCAAAATTCATTATTTATTCCATTTTATCTGTGCAGCATTGGACAAGAGATTAATAAAAGAGCTTGGCATATACATTTTGTGTTTGTTTAGCAAAAATAAATAAATAAATAGCTGCACATGTTCAATCCTAAAGTCCTGCAGTCTCTGCAGTATTATATGGTGTTTAAGTGATATTAAAGTATCTAATATTAAAGAGCCCCTGTAGTAATGTGCTGTAGTGGTGCAGCAATACATACTAGTTTAACAGTGTTTTCTTGTAAACTGTTGTACTTTGTCTTTATTCACTGTGAAATTTGTGTAGTGTTGCTGTAGATATTTTTCATTAGAGACATTGGGGACATGTTAAAATGGGACACTGGATTATTTTCTCTAGTGTAACTGCACCTCACTTGGAGAAAAAGAAAGTACCAATGTTTCTTTGTCTTACAGTGAAAAGTGAACCGAACGTCATTATAACAAGTGGGGAAATCTGTAAGCATGAATCCATTACTTATTTTAATTTATACCATCAAATACTGACAATGAAAACTGATATTATGATATTTATAAAATGTAAAAAAAAATGATGTTTAGCTATTACATTACATTTTTTTTATTTTACTCATTTTAGATAGTAATGTGGTCAAGCCAGGAAGACATGTGTTTCCATTTTGCTTTCAGCTGCCTTATGGGTAAGTAGTGAATGAAGGAATAGTGAAGGAATGATCCACCTCTTAGAAAATGGCTGGTGGTGATATTTTAGTGGTAGTGATACTGCCCAGTTGACACATACAATGCAAGCTTTGCACTGCCTTGCATTGGCTTCCTTCCATTTGATTTAATGTTTTCTTTGAGTCAATCAAGTCGACCTTCATTTTCCTTTTTAGGGTCTATTTCTGGACAAAGGCCACAGTGGTCTCTGTCAGCCTTATCAATATGCTACTAACCTCTGAAGGTGTGCTTTGGTGCTCGGTCCCAAGACGTTAGCAACAGATGCTGTAAGTCCTGTAAATTGTCAGGTGTTTCCAGCACATCCCAAATATTCTCAGCTGTTCATCTTGTATCTCAAACTATTGCTGAGGAAGTATTTCAGTGTGGCAGTAAACGTTATCCTATTAAAGAAGCAACTGCCGTTGATGTGCTACAATGTTCAGGTAGTTAGTATGTGCTCAAGTAACATACCAAGAACCAAGCAGCAGAACTATATCAAGAGCTGTTCGCGTCTCAAACTCCATGCTAGTGCTGTCTCTTGCCCAGGTAGATGAATCACATGACTGTTCCAATGATGTAAAAGAAGGTGTGATTCATCATATTAGGCTACTGTGTGACACCTTTCTACCATAGCCAGGATTGACTTTTTCAGAAATTTGTGCTGCAGCTGTTTTTCTGTAGGAGCAAACCCTCAGCCAGCCTTCACTCCCCATGCACATCAATTAGCCTTTGGCTTCTGTGAGCCATTGCAGGTTCAATGGTTGTACTTCTGTGGATCACTTTTAATTGGTAGATCAGTTGTTTTGGAGAAGCTCTGAATGAACTGTCTAGCATAATAATGTTACATAATAAGACAGGTCAGGTATCCCTGTTGTAAAGGTTTGACTGGATTTTCATGTAGCATTAAGGATATATACATATTGAATAGAAACAATTATTTAAATAGTTTTAATGCCTGTTTATCTAAAAAAGATATTCATCCCATTTTTAATTGCAGGAATATGCCACCACCTTTTAAAGGACATTATGGCTCCGTTAAATACATTCTGGAAGTCAGACTGGACCGTTCATGGAAGTTGGACAAAACTGCAAAAACTGAAATCAACTTTGTGCCAAAGATTGTTGCTGGTGCTCAGTTAATGGTGTGTACTCAGATATAGTTTGTGTCCTATCCATTTATATTGGTCCTCTAGTTGTTCTGACTGATTTACAGATCCAGACAGAGCAGGGGTCAAACAGCTTGCTTGTAAAGTCTGATTAATCTCTCCACAGTATCGCTCGTAGTTTAACTCTTTACATGCCAAGCCCCTTCAGCTCATTAATAAACTTAATAACTAAGTTGCTCACAAGGCTCGAGGAGTGAATATCCAGATTAAATTTGTAGAATGGATTTGAATTCAGTTTGGATAAGATTCCGTTCTTCTCACTTGCTTTTTGAATTTGTAATTGATTTTGATTTTCTTTTAATTATCAGATATAAAAGTCCAAAAGTCATTGCAATGAGGATTCATTTTGTTTTCATGCCAGAACATTTCATATGATAGCAATCGGCTATTTTTTTATGCATGACTGCTGATGTAAACAGACAGTGGGCTACATAACAGCACAAGAGGTACACAGCAGGACCTCACAATTTACTAACCCCACAGCTTCTGCCAAACAAAACAATTAATTATGACATCTATGCAAGCAATGATTTGGACTGCTCAAAATTTAGCAAAACAGTTTGTGCAAGCCCATAACTTGGGTACGGTTATTGCACAATGCTTAGTGAAGTGAAGATTTTAAGGACAACCATTGAAACAATTGGCATTTTATTGATCTACACTATTAGACCACATTAAAACCAACACATGGAATATTTTAGGGTTAGCATGTAAATCCATGTTTTTGCTTGTTTTAATATATTGTCTATTCTGCATACAGAGCCCACAGAGTGGTGCTACAGACAAAAAGATGAAGGTTTTCACCTCTGGAAGTGCCTCATTGAGAGCAACAGTTGACAAAATGGGTTATATGCAAGGTCAGTTTCTGTTATTACATTATAACGTGATTATTAGCATTGGATTAAAGTTTCTTGGATTGAATAAACGTATCACGATTACAGCTGTTTAAGCTGTTTTCATGCATTTTTTTTTTTTCATGGATTGTATATGTTGATGTTTTCTTTTTGAAAGGTGATGTCATCAGGGTGTCCACCAATGTTGATAACTCTTCATCTCGTGAACTCAAACTCAAGTACAGTCTTGAGCAAAAGCAGATCTTCTATGCACAAGGCCACTCAAAGCATTTGTCAAAAACTATTTTCAAAGTGGTTGGGGATCCCATCCAAAAAGGATCAAAGTCAACAGTAAACACAGACCTGAAAATCCCACCTGACTTGGAACTAACTATTGCAAACTGTGGTATTATTAAACTGGAGTACATATTCAAGGTACAAGTGGCCTGTCTGAGACTGGACCTTTAAATTTCTTAATTGCTATACCATATTGCTCTACTACAAATTAATACTATCTGTGTTTACCACAAAAACAGAAGTTAAAATGTACTTAACTGGAACTTGTTTTGCAAATTAGGATTGAGTTAATAATCATCTCAATGAGGGAATTCTTGAGCTTCAGCCATTATTTAATTTATATGAAAGTGCTATTATCTTCTTACAATTAAGAATGTTCAGAGCTCTAGTTTAGTTATGAAATGCCTGTTACGCCAATTGACTTAATTAACTTTTCTGATTTTTCCTCAGGTCTATTTGGATGTCCCATATGCTGGTGACCCAGAGATTAGATTTTCAGTGATCATTCTCCCTGCAGGCCAACTTTCTGCTCCCTGGCAAGGCCAACCAAGCTTTCCGTCCTATGGGCCCAGTCCTCCACCCCAGGCTGCGTTTGGGCCTAGTCCTCCACCCCATGCTGTGTTTGGGCCCAGTCCTCCTGGTGCTGCCTTCGGACCAGCTCCAGTACAGTACCCTTCACCATTGTACCCACAGCCAGCCAATCCTTCAGCTCCTCCCCCTTCATATACAGATGTTTATCCAAATCCAAACCCAACATTTCCAGGATTCCAGCCAGCTCCATCCGCTCCAGCTTTAAATCCTCCTCCATACTCTGCTATGGGTTATCCATGTCCTTCTGCTCCACAGCAACATCCACCAATTGGCCCAGATGTTAGTCCAAATGTTAGTGCACCTCCCTATGTTCAAGGAGCAAGCGCCCCTGGTTTCTGGCCAAATTCAGCCAATCAGTCAGAGCCTTATCCAACTAAACCAACTGAAAAACATGCATAATCAGACTTGCCTTTGAGTTCTGGAGTGTCCCAGACTGGGAGCAGGTCTTTTAGAGGGAAGTAAATTTTAGTTAATCGGGGGTTACCGAATAGTTTGTCAGGTGGTGGATTTGGGTGTGGGGGGGATTTGGGGGGTGATCACTGAATGTATCTACAGTGAAATTTGGAGGTGGACTGGGAGCGTTAATGAGGTCGAAGCTCTAGAAATTCATACTTTAGCAATGAATATTACAATAATACAATGTATATTGTTACATTACATTTCAGTACTTTGGTAAAATATTTCCAATCTTCTTTTGACTCCCATTAGGTGCTGCCACAGTGCATCAACAGTTCTTCTTGTCTTCTGAAGCTTCATGTCCTAGCTCACCACATCCATAAACCTCCTCTTTTGTCTTCCTCTTTTACTCTTTCCTGGCAGCTCGATCATCATAATCCTTCTTTCAATATAATCCTTGTCTCTCTTCTTCACCTCTCTTCACACTTCTACTCCCTGCATCCTAACCACTCCACTTTCCGCTTTCACACTCAGGTATTCTGTCCTCTTTATCCCACTCTCTTTCATTCCTCTCCATCTCTCCAGGTTCTCCTCAAGCTGCTCCTTACTCTCACTACAGATCACAATATTTACTTTAAAAGCAGTGTATTGTATTATTTGAATAATATGACAGTGTATTGTATGTTTTGTATATTCAGCAATTTTTACACATATTATCTCCATTTTCATAGGGATGGTTAACCTGTTCTTTAGGCAGCCATACATACTTATGCATTATACCTACCTCCACCATGTTTAACAGATGACATGGTATGCTTGTCCATACAGTCCAAAGAATCCAGCTAAACCATCAGATTTTTTTTATTCAAAAAAAGGATATTTGGCCACCCTAAATGTTTAGCCATTTCTCTGATAGTGGCTTCTTATTTTATCTCTTTGATATTTTTTCAGCCTAATGATGGCCTTCTTTACTTGCATTTAAACCTCTGATCCTTAAACTGCATTTCCTTTAACAACTACCAAATACAGATTAAGTGCTTGCAATTAGCTCCATAATTTTTATCTGATTAATTTGCCATGAATTGATGAGGGAAAAGGCATGAAACTGCTTGTTAGTCACTTTTCCAGTCACTTTTGAGACTCTGAAAATGAAGGTACTGCGAAAATACTTCATATTGGGGGAAATTACACATTTCATTATTTGAAAAAAACAGAACAATCTTTAAAAAAAAAAACGGATTTGAGAAGAGAGTGATATGAACATGACTTCTGTGCATGTTTTTAAAAGGCATATTACAGTGGGAAATCAGACAGGCTGGGGGTTGTGGAAACATTTATGCAACAGGGTAGCTGGGAATTTTGAAAGTTAATTTTCTACACATACACCCTTTCCTTATCACTTCTCTTACATTATTTAAGATTAACATCTGCTGTGACTCGTTTATGCACACTCCAAACAAATGTTTGAACATTGCAACTATCTACCTATTGTAAAACAGCGTACAGCCAAACTTTCTTTTGCCATTTAAGTATTGGTATACATGTTTTACAGTTTAATGACAGATTACAGCTACATAGTAGTATAAGCTCAGCTCCATGTATTCCATGACCTTGTAAGACAAAAGCCTTAACAAGTAGCCAGTGAACATCTCAGAAAACAAATAGTAACCTTGGATTACCTGTTGAAAATCAAATAACCTGAATGAAAAAGCAACTCAGGATCTTCAAAAATCTTCAAAATGATCACAAAAAAGCATATAGCTTGTTAAAAAACCTTATAAAAACCTTAAACTGTTGATATTACAGGAATACATTGAGATACATAATAGACTGACATATAACACACTGACATACAGCTGTAGGAACTGTGTTATTGGATTGAATTACAGTGCAAACAAAAGGTACACACTACCAATGTCAAACTAGATTGTATAGACAGCGCACAAATCAGTAAAATATGTATAAAAGTATCTTGATTCTTTAGAGGGTTTCTATCTACACACCACTAATTTTTCATTAACCTATAATCAAGTTAAAACTATATAAATGAAATGTACACATAATAAGGAGAGTCAGCCTTGCTAACAGGTTTAGAGTCTAAAAAATTTAATGTGTAGTCTGATCAAGTAACAAGGGGCTTGTATCTCGCAGCTTGGCAATGGCTCAGGTGAATGGAGTTTGTGTGGTTTTTTTTTTTACCTTTTTGTTTATTGTGAAATCCAGTTTCTTTTATTAAATGCTGTCTCATTTATTACACTCCCATTTGTGACATTGCAAAACATTTGTTACATTGCAGTTGTTTTATGGAACAGCTTTTAATTAGACCTGATCTGACTTAATATTTGTTTAATTTAGCATTGCTAATCTGAGATAGGAGATGGAATTCTCTTTTATAGAGATCTCTGATCTTGAAAAATGCCCCCAACACTGATATTATTAAAAAATTAATGCATATAAGAAAACAATTGGAACTTTGTACTCAACTCAAGGGTTCCACTTTCAACACTACACCTGAGATCACATTTGAGTGCTCAGTCCTAAGCAATGTATTCCAAAGGGCCAGAGACCCACCCAAGGTTTGCTTACTTTCTGACTTCTAAATACTGAACATACCCACTCATGATACACTCGGGGCTACGACAAAAACTTTCTGATTCTAATTTGTGTTTAAACAGACCTGATCTAGCGTTTGTGATGGAGAGCCTTGCTCAGTGTTTGCTTTGCTATTAAATACCAGTTATTGTAGAATTAAGAGTTGAACCATTGGTTTGAAACATTTAAACAAATCATCAACCTTAATATCACTAATAAAAATATTCCTTTTATCAGAATTATTCCTGTACTCATTAATAATAATGCCGCTTCAACTGTAATACAGTTAATAATCTTTATGAAGAGGAAATTAAAATTATACTATTTTCAGGCTGATGTGGCCTTACAGGACTGCTCTGAGAAAACTGACTGGCAGATGTTTAAGGATGAGGCTGATGGTGTCATTCCTGAAAGGAACACAAGGCTCAAACTCTTGGCAGAAACTCCAGTACTATAATGACAACCAAGAACAGGACTAGGAAACAAAGCAGACCATGTACACTGAACAAGGAACAGGCGAGTATGGGTTGGGTTGGCACTCCTTAAATACCTGGCAGGCCAGGTGAGGGAGATTTTGTGTGATTACTGGGAGATGTGGTTAGATGAAAGTTTCGGCTTAGAATTCCGGGCACTGGGACAGTGGCCATGGTTGGGGTTCAGTGGCAACTGTGACAGATGGCCACATTAGTGACTATGTAGGCTCTAAGGAAAACGCATTGAAAATGTAGTTCCTGAAGTCCTAACCAGAAACTCTTGGTCAACTATATTTGTGCAAACCGTTGCCTTCTCTGGCAACCCTGACGCCTAAAAATCAAACAATATGTGTATTGTGGAAATCCTTCAGGGATGCCAAGATGAACTACATGAACAAAGTGGAGACTGTCCACAACAGCTCAGACTCCAGGTGCATGAGGAGTGGATGCTCCAGCATCACAGACTACAACAGGGAAAAATGGAGACATTGTCCAGCCCACCGCACTGCTCCAGATGAGCTCAACACCTTTTATACTCAGTTCAATGCGAACAACGTAGGGCCTGCCATCTGTGCTCATGTGGGCGGGGATGCTGCCACAACACTGTCCTCTCAGATTGTGCGCTGAACAAAAAATGGTGGAAGCGTTCACCAACATTTTCATGCTCTTCCTGAATCAGTCTGTGGCCCTCACCTTCTGACAGCACGTGCCATCGTTTCCTTTCTGCAGGAAACCAGTTGTCTTCTGTTTAAATGAATACCAGCCTGTCACACTGACATCAGTCATCCTAAAGTGTTTCAAGCCACTAGTTAGAATCCACATCTGTTCCTCCCTCCCTGACACCTTGGACTCTCTTCAGCTTGCATAAACATCAAACAGGGCCACAGGGGATCAACTTGGTGGCAAACACTGAAAAACAAAGTGTGGGAATTCAGTTTGGTGATTACAGCTCGACATTTTACACATCATTCATGCAAAACCCATCATTTGTGTGTTGATCTCTCTGTGCATATCCTTAACACCTCTCCTGCTCAATACACACACACACAGAGGAGCTCACTACTGGTGCCAACAGATGGTTTTTACCATCAGGCTTTTCAAGTCTCTAAAGCTCAAAAGCATATTTGCTTCCCTCTTTGTCTGCACTGTTGACTGCTACAAATCCACTGCATAAAACTGTTGGACACTCCTCACTTTCACATAGTAATAACTTTCCATACCTACTATTTACACTCTGTGCCATTTAATTTAAACCTTTTTTATGCTTCATACAATCAGTGCTCTTTGTTGACCTGTTTCTCTTGTCCAACACATTTGTATCTTGTCCCAAATAAGGTTGGGTTTGGGAATAATATATGGGACAGTGGAGGCCAAGGCCCCATGATCAGAAGGTTGTGGGTTTGAATCCTAGATCGGTATGTTACCCTATTGTACCCTCGAGCAAGGTACCTTCCCTAACACTTCTCCCCGAGCACTGACATTTACAGCATTTAGCAGACGCTCTTATCCAGAGCAACTTACATTTCCTGATTACAGGGACAGTCCCCCTGGAGCAACTCAGGGTCAAGCAAGTTAAGGCTCTTGCTCAGGGACCCAGTGGTGATAGTGCCAGAGGTGGGATTCAAACCTGAGACCTCTTGAGCTATAGGTCCATAGGCAAGTACCCTAGCACTAGACCACCGCCACCCACTGACACTGCAGCCCCCTGGTCCTGTTCCTGGTGTGTGTGTGTGTGTTCACTACCAGCATGTTAGGATGGGTTGCAGAAGACAGATTCACAGCTTTCTGTTCACAACATGTGTTTCAGCACAAGGAAGTTCAATCGTTCGTTTAATTTGACCTATACGTTTAAGCCGAACTCTGACCACTAGAGGGCGGTAGCAGCCTGTTTCATCACACCTTAACCACAATGAAACATTTTATTAATCGTGCGCTCAAACAAACACACAGATGTTTATGAATTATAAACTTTTAAATTACATTTAAGGGCTTTAGATGTATTTAGATTGAATGCTGTGTGTCGAGCCAATTATGGTTTAAATCAGTTAAATTATAGAAAAGATCCGCCTTTGGGTGTTCGATTAAGTCTGCAGATGTAAAGAATCATGATCAGAAGTTCAGATTCCTTTGTCTCGTATTAAACACGGAATCCTGAGCAACAGGTGGGAGCACATCGCAACACGTTTGCAATAAACAAGTCCCAGATCAGTTTCTGCCACCAGGGGGCGCTTTGGATCCGATGTAGTGACCCGTACAACGGGACAGACTGCGGGGCTAAATCAAATCCGCCTCAACTCCCGCGGTCTCAGCACAGATATCCATCATTATTCCGAACTATTACTGCTTTTGTGGAAATAAAATGTGCTAATGTTCCATTTAAATATCATATGGATAACTTTTTCAGCACTAACAACTTCGGCTGCATGACGATATCAGAGATGCTACACTTGTTTGCAGTAAAGCGAACTCTGTTTGGATAAAATGTCCTAAGTGTGTCATCAAAATGATTAGAAGGGTGTCGTGCACATTGGCATATTCTCGTGAACGCCTGATCCCAATAATTCTCAAATTTCAGCTGCTCTGAACAATAAAGCGTGAACGAAAGTCGGTTCTCCTGCGTGTCGATTCTCAGCTGCTCTCTGAAAAACAAGTGTTGACCCCCCCCCCCCCCATGAGGCGGAGCGAGCTCCGCGCATGCGCACTGACTTGTTTTCCCTTAAAAGCCGCGGCTTAAAGTGAGCCGGCTGAGCGGAGCAGCCCGTCTCTCAAAGCAGAGCACCACAGGCTGTGTGGAGCCGCGATAACAGCATCTTCTGCTGTTATTCAGCTCTGGCACATCAATGACACCGAACAGAATCCGAACTCACATTTTTTTCATAAGAGATTATTTTTCATAGACTTTTTTTTTTCCTTTTCTACTGATTTTTGTACGTTTTTTTCGGTTTCTCGCCACCATGGTGCTAGGAAAGGTGAAAAACTTCGTTGTAAGCTACGACTGTCTGAATGACAGTAACGTCCCCGTCTTCTCCAGTGGGGACAGTGTCTCAGGACGGGTCATCCTCGAGGTGACCGGAGAGATCCGCGTCAAGTCCCTCAAAATCCAGGCGAAGGGATTAGCCAAAGTGCGCTGGACGGAATCGCGAAATGCTGGATCCAACACTGCCTATACTCAAAACTACACGGAGGAAGTGGAGTATCTAAACCACAGAGACACCCTCATCGGCCATGAAAGAGGTAAGCGCGTTGAAAAGCTCTTTAATGTTTCTTTTCCTGAAAGACGGAATGTTTTTTTCTGTCCCCACCGGGTTTGACCATTACTATGGATGCTCACACTGGTCTTCCTGTCTGTACTCTGCAGTCTGTAGTGTATCACAGCCCTGATGGGTTTCGAGTCATTTTTTTGTCTTTAGAGCCCCTTTGATGTTGAAACTTTGTTGGAAAATACGTTGTTTTTCGGCACTTTTTGGGCTCGACCCAGCTGTCAGAAGTGCGCTTGGCTTGAATGAATGGTGGCCAACAACCAACCGAGGCTCCTGTTACACAAGAGTTTGGTCGAAAATCAGGATTTGGGCTTCATTCAGGGTACCTTAAGTGAAAAACAGAAAACAAACGACGCATTTGGGACCAAATATCATCACCTTTCTAAGACATAAGGGTGTTTTTGACCCGTTTGTCTTCAGTTTCCACCCTTTGTTAGAAGCGGTTCAATCCTGTTCTGATGCAGCGTTGTTTCCTCCTCGCACCTGATTGGTTAACCATCGCACGTGCTCCCGATGACTTCACGCTCGTGCAGAGAAAAACATCTAAATATTTATTTATGTCTATATAATATTGTCTTTTCTACTTTCGATCCCGAATGTATAAAAATTGTGCAAAAAAAAAAAAAAAAAATAGCTGCGAACGGAAAAATATAAAAGATGAAATGATACATTTGTGCATCGTTCATAAAGTCCTGTTGCACAGTGTAAGAAGGAGCACTACTGACCACAGTACACACTAGTCAGTTAGAAAAGCTTGGTCCATAGCAGCACTGCGGACATGACTCCTGCTTCGCAGTATGGGTGGAAATGAAGAGCATTTGCATGGAAGCAAAAATTCACAGCAAAGTATATGTTGGCCAGCATTTGATTTATCTGCACGAATCCCTTAACAATGTTGATAACTTCGCACCAGAGACAATTCTTTGTACTGTCAGTGGGATAACGGGGACAAATGACTGTTAATTGCATGTAAAAATTCTGTTCCACCTGTAATTTGCCTCCTGACATTGCCTTATTCTGTAATTTTTTCTCGCGTGATCTATTATTATTGTAATCTTGCAATCGTATTTTTTTAAAACTGTGTATCGCCTGTAAATGGGCAGTATTAATAATAAAGGTGTAAAAGTGCAGTATTTATGTTTCCTGTCTTGTTTTTACCGTGTCCTCTAGTTTCTCATGTGTGATATTTTTATTTATTTATTTTGGAGGGGGCGGGGCGAGGCGGGGCGAGGCGGGGCTCGCGGGTTCCACGCCGCAGTCCACGCGCGGGAGGAGGGGGGGTCTGTGAGCGCGAGGCGGCGCGAGCTGGTTCAGGCCGGTCTCCTCCTGCTCCAGTCTGCCTGACTGACAGCTCAGCGCCTGTTTACCAGTGTGTGCTGAGCTGGCGGAACACAAACCTGCTTTATCTCTTTAACACGAAACAGTCGAGTTTGAAGCAAAATTATACACTTTAACAATTCCCTCCTTTAAAGAGGCATTTTTGGTGAATCCTTTCGTATAGGTGTTTGACATGAAATGAAGCATCTTTGCTCATTTTAGCCTTTAAACTTTATTTTACCTGCACACTTTCTGTAAAAGTCCTGTTGGGTATCATTTTTGATCAACATCCATAAAAAGATATATTGCTTTACGTTTTACAAAATGACAGGGTTTATTATGGTCGGCCATTTTTGTAACCATTTAAGCAGAAATGTTACTCCCCTCATTTTAAAGCCTATTTAACTTAGTCATTTAAATGTGTAAACATTTAAGCTTTCCCATGGTATATTTAATTTTAAAGTTAGACACAGATGTGTTCTGTAGTCGTCTCTTTTGTTGAGTGAATTTACCCTAAAAAAGCACATTTGCCATAAAAATACAGCACAAAACCAAATGTCATGAACACCAAAGAATCCAGACACTATAAAAGATCAATGAGTCCTGGGTATAATGTGTGACGAATCCCTGTATCGTGTCCTGACCACTTCTAACTGTCTTTAATACTTATGCAAATTAAGTAATGTCTTTTTTGTCCTGTTTTATAGCACTTTCTCAGGTAAGGTATACATGTATTTGGAAAATTGTTCTTTTCTGTTTCAGACGATGACAACTCAGAGGAAGGTCTCACCGTCATTCATTCAGGAAGACACGAGTATGCATTTAGCTTTGAGCTTCCACAAACGTGAGTACCTTCTTAAGGTGTTGCATTTTAAGATGAAAGAGCAACAATTGTTGACAGAACCTTTGATTTCTTTCTAAGAGTCCTTCTAGGGATTCCTTGATGCCTTTCAGTTGCTCATTTCTTCTTTCCTCATGCAGACCCTTGGCTACCTCCTTTGAAGGGAAACATGGCAGTGTGCGCTATTGGGTGAAGGCAGAGTTACACAGGCCCTGGCTTCTTCCCATGAAGACCAAGAAAGAGTTCACCGTCTTTGAACACATCGACATAAACACTCCCCTACTGCTGGTGAGCATCTGTCCATTCTCATCCATTCCTTACAGAAATCATATTACTACATGATCATCTCTCTGACGCCCTTTGACTTTATTCTCACCACATTTATTCTCGTTACTCTGATTCTGAAAGGTCCTACTACCTAGTTTTTAATATTAAAGCTAATTGTTTTTCCATCAGTTCTACAGTGACAATGAAGCTAGTGTGTTATGCAGTTATAAGAGCGAGGAAGTGGAAAAATTGATGTCTTGGGGCCCTTAGACAATACACTGAACTTATTATTATTATTATTATTTATTTATTTATTTATTTTTCCATTTTTCCTCAGTCTCCCCAGGCAGGCACAAAAGACAAGACACTATGCTGCTGGTTCTGCACCTCAGGTCCAATCTCCCTAAGTGCCAAAATTGAAAGGAAGGGTTACACCCCCGGTAAATTGTCATTTTTCTTCATGATTGCAGAATCACTTTCCTGACTTCATTCGCTGTGATGTTTGTCCTTTGTGACTTTAACTGAATCCTGTGTTTCGTACAGGAGAATCTATTCAGATCTTTGCTGAGATCGAGAACTGCTCCTCGCGTATGGTGGTGCCAAAGGCTGCCATCTATCAAACGCAGACCTTTTATGCCAAAGGGAAGATGAAGGAGATCAAGCAGCTGGTAGCCAATCTCCGAGGGGAGTCACTGTCTTCTGGAAAGACGGAGACATGGAATGGGAAAATGTTGAAGATCCCCCCTGTATCGCCATCTATTCTGGACTGTAGCATCATTCGGGTGGAGTACTCACTCATGGTGAGTTATGAACTTTCAGGCTGACTTATTTCCTGTATGTTACTCTTTTCAGTGCAGCATATTCATTACCTATTTAATAAAGATTTAAAGTCCTCAATGTTGCCTTGATGGAAAATATATACCTTACGCTCAGAAGCTCTGAAGACAATCATTCCTTAAAAGCCTCTCTTTGACCTATAGAACATTTCATTTTATTGGCAATGTGACTATCCCAGGTGTTGTCATTATCTTCTGATAAGGGGATCAGCCTAAAATATTGGTCGAAATTTAGGCAGGTATGTGTTAATGACCTCTTAACCCTGTGAATCCATTTGACCATCCAGTGTTTGTGTAATGGCAAGGTTTCCTAAAACTAACCTTTGTTTTAAAGTTGGGGGGCTGTTTTGTGGTATTTCACTGTGCCCCATGATTGTACTGAAAAGGCATGGTGTACATGTCATACTGAGTGGCATTAGTTGGCACAGTCTTGAAAACATTTTGTATTGAATAAATAAAAAGCTTTAAGCATAATTTCATCTGTGGTCACTTTTTGTTCCCTATAGGTGTATGTGGACATTCCAGGAGCTATGAATCTGTCCCTCAACCTTCCACTGGTGATTGGCACCATACCTCTCCATCCCTTTGGCAGTCGGACGTCCTCTGTTAGCAGCCAATGCAGCATGGCCATGAACTGGCTGGGTATGGCCCTCCCAGAGAGGCCTGAAGGTGAGCACTCGGGACTGTGTGGGGGGATAAACACATATATATCATTTATAAATGTTGTTATTGTTAATAGAAATGTTAATTTTAGATTAATCGTATTGTACTATTTGTTTCTTTAAAAGTAAAATAGAACATTATCTGTTGGGTTAGAGCTTCCATTGTTCTGCATGTCACACTTTTTCTCTTGGGATTTCTGGAAAGATCTGCTATTAGTTAAATACCCTCTTAATTAATGCCTGGCAAATTAAGGAAGTGGGAAATTAGTGACTCACAGAAGTGACCGCTGTTGTGGTTTGTATTGAAAGTCATAACATGGTGTTCTGAACTGGTGTTCCCTCAGCTCCCCCAGCTTATGCAGAGGTGGTCACAGAGGAACAAAGGCAAAGCTGCCTGGAGGTGTCCTCGGGGCGTGAGACCTTTGATCGCCCACTGTTTGCCTATATTCAAGAGTTCCGCTTTCAGCCTCCACCTCCATACTCTGAGGTACATATTAATAAAATATATCTTGAATATATTAAGCAATGACCACTGGAAGGAGTTCACTTGTTCAGCTTTATGACATGCTTTATAGTTAGAGATTTCTGTTGTTAGATTTACGTTGATCACTTAATTATTAAGGGAATGTTATTTAACTATACTATTTTCATGTTCTGAGTTTGCACTTAAAATTTTTTACTTTCGTTTCAGTGTCAACCACTGACAAACATGTCGTAATTTATCAGTTATAACTATGAAAACTCTTAGACATTTTAGAACCTGCATTTATTCATTCTGCATTAATTCCATACTTGTGAAATGAACATACCATTTTTGCCACAAGCTCATCTCTCTAGAGGTTTACTTGTAATAATTCCAAAGAATTCAGCATAACTGCACGGTATCTGTTTTGGATCCTGCGTGCATCTGTCCTATGAACAGCTCTCGGTGCATGTGATTTTAACTCTGTGTCTCTCTATGACCTCCTCTATTAGATTGATCCAAATCCAGACCAAGCCAGACAGACGGAGGAGCGGAGGCCAGACATGTGCCCATCACGGTGAGCAGCTCATGGCACCAGCCCAGAGCAGTCGGGCCCTCCAAAATTCTTGTCTTTTTGTTTTTTTCCCGGCGACAACAAGCATGCGTGCACCGCTGTCGACGATGGGAGAAAACAAACAAGTGCAGAAGAAAGGACAGAAAAGAGCAGGAAGTTGCCATCGCATCACTTCCTGCCTGCCCCAGGGACATGTGGTCAAAACCCTGTGGACAGACGCACCTGGTTGGATTGAGCCACCAGATTCTCATCAGCCTAGTTTTCTTTGTCCTCACGCTTCTTTCCGTAACCGTGACACAAAATATGGTTCTGTAGCACGGAGTTATCTAGAATCTTGAGAAGAAAATACACAAAGGAAACACTATAACCAACAACTACAGTACAATGGAGAAAAGACTAGCGTCCTCCTGCCTCAGCTGTTGATCTTTGCACATTTAATGTTTGTTTTTTTTTTTGCTTGAGTTACTAAGTTCAGTTTTAAAATCACTTACTGTTTTGTTGTTAGTGTCTTTCTATAGTATGACTAAGTGATTGCAGGCTTATAACTTGGTCTTGCTTTATCCGCACAACTTTGAACAATGGCGAGAATAGTATCCGAGAAAGAAAGTTCTTTTCAAACTGTTTTATTTTTAAGTCCTGCTCTGATCTAGTTTCAGCTGTTCTAAGGTGGTTCCTCTTTATTCTAATTGCGTTTCCTCTTAAGGACATGCGAATGATAAACTGCCTGGCGGCATACACCATCTGAAGGCTCTTCATTGCCTTTCATTGACATTGTTGCCTGTCTGAAGTGTGGCTTTTCTTTTTTCCCCCCCTCTTGTGCACAAGGACACCCTCTATAAGTTCTAAACATAGAATACCTTTAAGCCAGTCTTTGTTTGCTTGGTGTTTATGTTGTAGCGCATGTGTGGTGGTGGAGAAGCAAAAGACGAGCGCTTGCCACTTGCATGTGTAGGCAGGGTGGAGAGATAAAACAGGGTGGGACCCAGCAGGCTCCCCATGAAAGGCCTGAACAGTTTGTTGCCTCTATTTGTAGTGTAAAGCAGCGCAGGCTTCTATATAGTACTGCCTAAAAAAAATAAAGCACTCAGTCTCAGGAGAACTTCTCACTTGCCAAATGGTTGGAAACTATATAAAAATACTATGTAACTGTGTTGCACTGTTTAAAAGTGTGAAAGAAAGTAGGTGAGAAAAATAAGTAGAATTAGATGAAAAAGTCATGCATGGAGATACAAGGCAGCTTTCTAAGACCATAGACATTCCCTTTTTGTCCTGTTTTTGTCCTTTAGCAGATTTGTGTTTACTGCAGCATTCCTCCAGGCTGGTGATGGGAGATATGGTTCAGAAGTTGTAGAAGAACTGAAATATAAATGTCAGAGCAACCCGGAAGAAGGCGAACAGGCTTAAAGGGCACGCAGAGAAGAAAGAAGACGCAGCTGAGCAGTGGCTCACTTTGTGACTTGGTGGCCACTCAAAGGCGTCATAAGTTGAAATGAGTCATACATTGGTTTTAAAAACTCATTCAACACTTAAGCTAGTTTAATCTTCCATACAGCCTTAATCATAAAGCGCCTTTTTGTTTTTTTAAATACAAGACGTCTGATCATATCTTCTTGAGGCCTGGAGGAAAGCTAAACATTCATTTCCCAGTGAAAATGTTTTTAGCAGGTTTTGATATATCACCTTTGAAAGGATGGTATGGATGATCGCTGTCAAGTATCGGATGTGTATGTGTATGTGTTGTTTGTGTTGCGTGAGAGCGTAGACTTCAGCAGGATTTTTGACTACTGCTTCAAAAATTAACAGAATAATTAAAGTGGTCTTAACGTAGTGGCCTTGAACTGAATTGGGGTTCATCCCTCCCTTTCATTACAACTTCAACCTTCTGACTGTCTGTTTTTTGTCTGTATTGTTGTTTTTGTTGTTGATTATAAGGACAAAAAGGGAAAACCAAGTAGTCCTTTAAAGCGTGCACTGATCCCCAGACACACCACTCTAATTTGCTATGGCCTAAATCTCACTTTGCAGTGACTAGTTTTGATTGTTTATTGGGCATTTAAGGTTTGCTTTCTGGTCAGATGACCTGGTGCAGTTGTGGTTCTCTCACCTCTCTGCATTTTGGGAACAATGTGGCACACCTTCAAAGAACTGGGTCATCAATGAAGACAAAGCAACCCACTTCTCCTTCATGTCAGTTATATTTGTGTTCTTGTTTGTTTCTGGTTTGGGGAAACCACACCTGGCAAAATCACAACTGCCAGTTGGTTTGGGCCTAGGTCAACAATAAGCTTAAAGAAAAAAAAAAAAAAAAAAAAACTTATTTTCTTGTGGTTGGTCATTTCCAGTGTCTTATGCTTGGCCTTCCAAGGAGTCCAGTGTTAAAGCTAAACTCTTAACTCATTGTAAAGAAGGAAATAAGTAGAAATTTAGATGGGGATTTTTTTTTTTTTATAGAAACAAAGTGCAATATTACCTGTTTGATTGAAATTTGCAGCATTGATATATCTTCCGTTTGTTTCCTTTTTGTTTTATTTCAGTGATCATTATCAGCACTACATTCTGTTAATCTGCAGTTTTATGTTCGGAATGGTTTTGACCTTTTTTGTTTTAATTCTTCCTCTGAGCTAAATAAATACTTTTTCAAGCATTTCAAAATTGTTGTGGAATGTATTTGAAACGATGATTAACTCCTCTCACTTTACCCAGCAAGGTTAAAGAATTCACTTAAGAGAAATAACTACTTGCAGCCCCAAATCAAAAAGTTGGGACAGGTATGGTCCCAGGTGAAAAAAGCAGTTCTGCTTATTTTGAGTTTATTCTGCAGATGGTTTGAAGCCAAGATATTTTGATTTCTTTTTTCAGCATCTCTTCATTCCCTCTGATCTGAGGTTTTAATTTACATCTGTGTTGTCTTTAACCAAACAATTGCTAGTTGACAGAATTATTATTAAAACTATATTAGTGATGTAGGCTCAGGATTCATATTCTCACTCAACTCTCACTCTGGAGGATGACAGATCTGCAAGTAAAGGAGTCTGCAGTGCAGCTCTACAGTTGACTATTTGTTTGGATAACAGGTGTGATGGCGCCCCTACAGGCAGCAAAGGCTTTTTGCAGGACAGTGACTTGGAAAAGTTCCAAAAAGCACACTTTAAGTGACTTGTTCACAGACCTAGTTATTTTCTGAATATCATATCTGAAACTTCCGTTGGTCTGAAGTAAAAGCAACAGTATCAAAATGCACATTGCTGCACTGGCATGGAGATGAAAAGAAATCCCTAAAATATTGATGTTCTTTCCTTCTTTCTGTAGCAGTGCACTATTCACAGATTATCCTTCTTCAAGTTTGCAGATTAACTAGACTTAAGGCATCCATCAGATTGCTCTGAGCTGTTGGACACAATGACGCCAGCCCAATTTATTGGCATTCTCGCTGTGACCTCATTTCATCTGGGGGACTCTGGGTCTCACAGGTTAAGAATAGCCCGAGGAGGGGCTGTAAATTCTTGGCAGTAAGGAGTACACATAATGAACTTAAACCACCTAAAAGACACCTTTGTCCTGTCCTGAAATATAGTCCAATATCACCCGTACACATGATTCAGGAAGAAATAAGATAGTTTAAAGGCACTGAAAATGCCTCACCCTACCCTGTTTTAATAACTCTTGTATTAAGTAGCTGTCAATTTCTGTTAACTTCTTTTCATGGATCTTTCATATAGATCTTTCCAATCTCGATCTTTATTTGTTTCATACATATTATACATAATTTATACATACAGTACTGTGCAAAAGATTTAGGCAGGTGTGGAAAAATGCTGTAAACAATGAATGTTTTCAGAAATATAAATAATGATTGTTTATTTTTATCAATTTACAAAATGCAAAGTGAGCGAACAAAAGAAAAATCTAAATCAAATCAATATTTGGTGTTACTACCTTTTGCCTTCAAACCAGCATCAGTTCTTCTAGGAACACTTGCACAAAGTCAGGGATTTTGTAGGATTATAGTCGGTGTATGATCAACCAGTTTTACCAAACAGGTGCTGATAATCATCAATGTCACACGGAGGAGAAACACAGTCATGTTTGGAACAACCTACCAGCCGAGTTCCTTCAAAAACTGTGTGCAAGTGTACCTAGAAGAATCGATGCTGTTTTGGAGGCAAAGGGTGGTCACACCAAATATTGATTTGATTTAGATTTCTCTTTTGTTCATTCACTGCATTTTGTTGATTGATGAAAATAAATGATTAACACTTCCATTTCTGAAAGCATTCTTTGTTTACAGCATTTTTCCACACCTGCCTAAAACTTTAGCACAGTATTGTACATCATTTGTTTTGGGAATATTTATAGCTTAGGCAATAAACTTTAAACCGTGCAAGCAAATCAAAGGCTCTTAACATTACTACCACTTAAAGCTGCAAAGTCAGCAATTCTACTTTCCAAAGTGAAAATGGTTATGAAAAGACCTTTTCATGTCTTCCAGAAACTGAATTACATGACATTCTAGTTGCTGTTGCTGCTGCTTCAACAAGTGGTGGATTTGATCAATGCTGTATTTAGAAACTGCATTAGAAAATCCACTGATTTACGTCAGCTGTGTTTTGTAATTATTGACTGGACAGAGGGAAGCTTAGAGTGGCACGCAAATCCCAAAACCGAAAGCCCGAGAGTGGCTCTGCAATACGATCAAACAGCAGAGCCAGGCTGTGCAAAGCAAGGTCCCAGGTTGCCTTTCTAAAGCAAGTGCACAAAGCTGATCCAACAGTTATAAAATACAACATTTTGCTGTGATATAATATGAAATATGACAATGCTGCTTGCAATGCAAGCATGACCTTGGCTATTCTTTTTTGTTTTTTGCTCAGAAGACTCTCGGCAGATTCTGTTTTGATAAAGTAATAGTAAACCAACTAGACACAATGTGCACTATAGAAGATTCACTAAGTCTGTTTATCATGTATGCCTGCTTACATTCACTTTATCAGAAAGTTCTACCATATAGGTGTGATTCCTGATTGCAAACTGGACGATTCAACAGCAAACATCACCAGCTCATCATTGGTTCTGGCTGAAAATAGTGTGCTTTTCAGAAAAATTCAGACAATAGTGGTCCTGAAGTGGAAAACTGTAATCTCTGTTGTACACATATGAGGGAGGCCAGTAAAGCGCATGGGTCTGTTTGGTTGAGCTGTGTCGAGACTCAAGAAATTTTGAGATTTGTTTGGAAATTTTCAACTTTTGCATTTGTTGAGCCTTTCTTACGTTTTGCAAGTCTGTTGATTGTAACAGCTTCACAACCCTCAGCTTAAGCTCGCACTCATTGGCATGACCTTAGCAATGGCACAAAGTAGTAAAACACTTATGTTCTTGACACATTGTCTCTCAAACCTAATTGCAATCTCTGCAAACAACTAACTTGCACATCATCTGCCAATTTCACAATAGCATTGTCAGTTTTGCTGGTAGGTGCTTTTATCCTCAGGCTCTGATGAGTCAGCCTTGACCCAGCACTTTTTGCCCCCCTCATGGCCTCTTATGTCATTCACTCCTATGGGTCAGAGCCTTTGTGCTGAACTAACCCCTGGGCTGGGGTATAAAGGAGGGTGGGATTAGTGAAGGGTGCTCGCTGCTGATTAGTCCCTGCTGACGCCACATAGGCCTCAGCTGTTTCTTCTCACTGGCTAATCCTAGAGCTGCAGGAAGAACAGCTCCCACCCTTAGCACACTGATATAGCTGCGGCATGACTAGGCCTTCTGGATGTTTCTTTGCTGTGGGGCTAAAGAACGCCTCCCTGTATTCAGCAACATGTGCTTGGGGAACAGAGGTTATGTAACAAAGACAGTAACTTAGGTTTGAGAAAGGACAGAATGTCAGTAATAATTGCAAAAACCCAATTTGATTGAAATAATGAATACTGACAGCTCTTTTTAAGGGGCATATGGAAATATACACTCTCTTTTCAGGGTGATTTAAATAAAAAATCTTCAAACAGACTTTGCCTCAAAATGAAAAGCGTTTTTTGCCTTTGGAAGTTTAGCCAACACATCCCTGGTGACCACAGGTAACATGAGAAAAATGACAAATTGCTTTATTTCTAGAGAATAAGTCTAGTTTTTGCTGTTGTAGTGTTACATTACACAATGTATTCTTGCTTGATTTGAAATGCAGCTCCATAAATACTGTAGATATCAGCTGTAGATTATGCAATAATTGGTTTTATTATGCAGACACATTACATACTGTAACTCAGTGAGCAGTTTCTTTGCATGATCAGAACTTTTTTTTTGTCAAATTTAAGCTTCTGGGTTTTTGGTTTTTATTTGTTTCATTTCATTCACTGATTTCACTGAAAAAACCCATAAGAGCTATCAATATGCATCTTTTAGACAGACACAAGTCACTGTAAAGAAACCAAAGAATGGACAGGGTTATCAATTTTGGCTGCCATACTGGCTTAGTCAGTTTCTTTAAAGTGCAAACGTTCAGTTCAATTCTGCATTTTCTCTTGAGTTGGGAAGCCTCAAAATTCACATCTCCTTCTAGTATTTACTTTATAGGCATGTTTATATGATATAATGTAAACTGCTTGGCAGTTAAGTAGGCAGCTGCTACCGTCATTTCCTCGCTCATCTCCTCAGTGGTAAATGGATGCTCTCAATCTTTGTCACTGACCGAAAGTTTTCCATTCTGTTTTGTCTTACCGCTGTGACATCTTGTGTTTGTTATCCTTTTATAGAGCAGTTTCTTTGCTTTGTCATGGTAATCATTCTCAAAATGTTCCCATCCAGAGCGGCATCAGTAACAGCTCTTATAGGCATACACAAGGTCAGAAATCCATGGCAAGGCTGAGCAGGAATTTTGGCAGCAGAGGCTACAAAAAAGAGGCTAAAAAACTTTTAGCTAACTAAGAGGGAAAAATAAATACAAAAACTGAAGACAACTCAAGTGCAGATTTTAAGCTACTTGTTTTTAAATGACCTTATATGTCATTGTTTAACCAATTTTTTTTTTTTTAAGTATGCTTCATTACTTGTGTTTGTCCAAATCTATAACACTAATGTAATTAATGAATGAGCTTATATACACCCTACAGCACTGTTCTTGCCTAAAACACACTTAACCTCTGACTGTAGTTGTTAAATAATCTTAAATAGTTTGGTCCTGTGGCTCCTGACACTGTATGATATACCATTTTCTATTAAAATGAACAACAAGATGTCTAAATAAACAGTAAAACAGTAAAACAGTAAAACGAAGTTACCATCTTGAGTTCTGAATGTGGCCCTTGATTGGTAAGGGCAGCGGTAGCTTAGTGGTTAGGCAGCTGGCCCCAGGATCAGAAGGTCATGGGTTTGAATCCCAGACCAGTAGGTTGCCCTGAAGTACCACTGAGCAAGGTACCGTCCCCATCACTGCTCCCCGGGTGCTTTCAATAGCTGCCCCCTGCTGCACGTGTTTGTGTGAATGGGTAAATTCAGAGGTGTAATTTTGTTGTGTCTGTGTGTTGTGCTGTGTTTCACAATGACAAGAATAGTCACCTTCACTTTACTTTCCATTCTTCTATTTTTTTAAGGATCAGAACCAAATTCTCACAATATGTTATAGATGACCTACTTCTTAGACTAAGAAGAAAATGTATTTTATTTTTAGCTTAATCATTACTTTAAGTAGACTTTAGGCAAAAAGCCCTCTAAATGAAGCCAGCAGTGAAATCATTGCTGGCAAAGTTGGAGGCAGCTGAAGTTTCCTGGTAATAAGTGCCAGACTCTCATGCTCTTCTGTAGCTATGGTGCTAGACAAGGCAAACACACACGGTGAAGAGGCCAGCTGCAGACTCTTGCAACTGACATGCAAAGGCCAACTGCCTTCATCCAGTTAGTATACCTTTATAGCTAAAGTGGGAATGAAGAGGAAACCAAAGAAATCCAGTCATTGGTGTTCCCAGTCACTGGGTAATCCACATAGTTTGGGTGTGAAAGGGAGACTTAAAGTGCCTTAACAAGTCAAGGACTTGCAGTTTGCAAAAAAGCAGTTTGTGCTGATTTTCGAGTGCAAAGTCATTGTTAGCCTGATCAAGGCACCTGGTAGCCTCACCTAGATTGCAAATTAAATTCTGATAATTTTGGTTTCCAAAGTTTTATTTAAAGATTTATGTACTTGATTTATGCAATGCAAAGAAACTCTAATTAAATATTAATCACCAAACATATATCACTCTTTTCTCCTAAAACTAGTTTTTCTAAGAACTATTAAAAACCCTTTATGTGTAGAAATTTGACAAGTGTGGTGTTTCTTCAGAAAAGGTTTTGAGAGGATAAATTTCCCAGTCCATGTCTATTGTCTCAGACCCCCCCCCCACCCAAGTCTACTGCCTTTTTTTAATTGTTTGATATATGTGTTTACAGATTAACTTTGCTCCAGCCCCATGGTCTGCTGAGACCAGAGAGTGCTATGCTAAACTAAAATCTTTGGCGGGACCACTTAATCCCTGCAGCATTCTGGTCAAGAGGAGGCGATTACAAGTCGCTGTGAGCTTGCATTTGACGCATACAGGTCATACAGGGGGCCACATGCACGTTTATTTTAGGCCAGCCTCCCCAGAGAGTTTCCATCTACACTCTCACTCCCATCGAAAGGGGATCTAATGCTCTTTGCAGTTAATGTAGAGGCACTAATATTAAAATAACAACAAAATGGAGTCACACTAAAAATGATCTGCTAAGTGTGGAGCAATTAGGTGAAAGGTTCAATGCAAAAACATTGTTACAATAGTACACTTTAATAAAACAACATTTTGATTTAGAGTTTAATTCATTAAATTTTTTTAGGTAATACACTGACCACAGATATTTAGAATGATCATTTTTGCTCCCTGCAGAAAGGCAGGCATTAAAACTGAAGGCTAATTGTTTTTATATGGTGAAGTGTCAAGTAAACCCTGTGACCCACTGCTCAGAAGTTCAGTACCTTTTTATTTCTATTTTTGGTAAAAAAAACAACCAAAAAAAACAAAAAAAACAAATAGAGAGAGCCTCGAGTATAAATAGGGCAAAGATCATTAGCTAACATGACTAGTTCTCTCTCTCTCTTTCTCTCTCTTGTGCAGGTGGAGGAGAGAGATATTTTCTGGCAGAGCTAGGTTCCTTCCTTTTATAGCCAGTTTGACTCACACTGGCCTCAGTCTTGATTTCTCCTGAGTCACAGCAAGCCTTGACCCCCTGTGGACATGAGAAGAACAGGTGCAGCATGAGCTCTTGCCTGCACTCACCAAACGCCCCCTGCTGCTTTCTGTCTACAGGAGGGGTGCGAAGCGTAGGCCTTCTGAAAAATTCTCAATCATTTAAGCAAAGTATTACAAGTTACTGCTAGTCTAATACTGCCATTTATCCTCTTTACCCCTAAAGATGAGGTATTTCTACACTGGTTTCAAGAAAATGCATTGAATCAGTGGTGGGTCCTGGGTTCAGTTCCCAGGTGGGATGGTCCGGGTCTTTTCTGTGTGGAGTTTACACTCAGCAGTGTGTTAGTTCATCTTAAAGATAATGTCTTTTCTGACAGTGGATTAACTGAGTAACAGGGTTGAAAGTAGTGTTGGATTATTTCACAAAGCGTATATAGCATCTGAACTAATGGATATTAATGGCGTTGTAATGATGAACTTTACATGTACTACTTCAGTTACACCAGAAATCAGACAGAGTTGGTACAAAAACCAAATACTTCTCAAAGTAATAACAGCTTTTCTTCTCAAGAGACACATGCACACATGCACGAACGCATGCACGCACACACGCACACACTCACACACACACACACACACATACACAGACATAACAAACAAAAAACACAGCGATTTATCCACATAAACACAATTAGTGTAGTAGAAGGCCCAAGGCTCTTTATATTCCATTCTGTCTGTGTTATTGCATTTGGTTCAATAATTTAAATTGTATCAAACACTGATTAATACTCCCTGTCCAAGCCTGACATTCACAGGCCTGCAGTGCCATCATAAACAGGGCTCTTCTTAACCTGAGGGTAATGTAGATGGCTTTAGGCCATGTTTTAGCCTATTTGTAACATTTCATTAGCAATGTTTTATATTATACATTATTATAAGATTATATATATATATTTATATATATATATATATATAAGTTGTGTGTATATATATATATACATATGTTGTGAGAAGTAACATATACTTTCCAATTGATTTTATATATATTTATATATATATAAAATCAATTGGAAAGTATATGTTACTTCTCACAACATATGATATGGCTTGATTTCCGGATGAATGAATGGATGAATTGAATGATTTATGAAATTAATGATTTTCCTCTTTCACTCCTTGCATATCATCTCACACCACATCCATCAACATCCTCTTTACCTTTCCTCTTCTCCTGCCTGGCAGCTCCATCCTCAACATTCATCTCCCAATATAATCCTTGTTTCTTGTCTGTACATTTCCAAACGTGATCTCGCTTCTTTGACTTTGTCTCCAATCATCCAACCTGAGCTGTTTCTCCAATAGACTCGTTCCAAATCCTGTCTGTCCTGTTCACTCCCAGTGCAAAACTCAGCATCTTTAAATGGATAGAGGTTGTAATTTGGGTCTGTGAAACTGTTCACAAAATGAGCTGGAACACAGCTTTTTTGTCATAAAGTACCGTAACTAAGTACTAAGTAATTACAGGCCTCAACGCCAATAAAATGCCTATGATGTACAGCAGCTAGAGGGGTTATAATGGTTTTACTAAATTTTAAACTGACTCTTAAAGTGACATTTACTCAGTGGAATCCAATGTGAATCAGATGTTAAGTCAAATCAAGCAAAAATGGATAATTTGGGGGAAAAAAAGTGAACAGAGACCATATGTTCTGTCTGGTGTTGCACCTGTCTGTTCTAGGAGTGAGGTCCATCCATCAGCCATTTTTAGAGGCACATCTACAACAGCCAATAACCAGAAAACATACTCATGAGTTTCCCCTTCCTGCTCAGATGAAATGGTGAGCTGGATTTGGGCGCCGATCCTTTTCCATGGCATCTAATACTGCTAGAAAGCCCTTGCCTCATTGGAAAATGAATTAGTATCTCACAAGTCATTCTAGGAGGTGACAGACAAGGTAGCTCTGTAAACAACATGGTGCCAGTGACCTCATCTGACCTTGTCTGAAGACATCACAACACTGCAGTGCAAAAGCCTATGGTGTTTTTAAATAGTGTGGATTAACTGTCTGAATCAGAAAACAATCAGACAAAATTAGCATCATTGCTAAGGGCCTATGGCTTGCTGTGTGGTTCTCGCAGTGCTGAAAGGCCAGCAGAGTCCAAACTTACACTCAGGCTGTCTATCATAACAATGAGTTCTTATGTAATGACAAGAATGCTTTCTCTGTGGGGGTCACAGTTTACTTACTCTGGCCTTTTGGCTTGGGTTACTGAGGAAGGGAATTCTAATTCCATTTAGAGCCCTACCCAGAAATACTATTTGTGCTCAAAGATAAAACTCCAGAACAACATTTAAAAATTGTTGCTATCATATCAAAACCTCCCTTTTAACTTATTTTTTGTTTTTATAAATATTTAATTATTGGAATATACCTGCTGCAGTTTAAATGATGAAATAAAAGTTATATTACTTTATGTAATCTAGATCTATCAGCTGATTTTGACATGGTCAACCATGAGACCCTCCCGACTTTGGCTACCAACCATGGCATCTCTGTCTCCGGCTGCCAATGGTTTGAATCCCATTTTGAGGGTCAGAGTTATCAGGTGTCATGGAAAGGATCTATGTCTAGACCACGACAAATGACCACTAGTGTTGCACAGGGCTCAGTGCTGGGTCCCCTACATTTCTCTTTATATACTTGCTGCCTTGGTAAATAATATCCTCACTTGGGTTTTTATATTACTGTTATGCAGACAGCATCAAGCTCATCTTCTCCTTTCCTAACATTTATATTTGCTATGTTTTAGGTAAAAATAGAATCCAGGTCAAAAAAAAAAGTGAACATTACTACTACCCCTATTGCTAATGCTGCACAAATGTCATGCACTTATATAACCTGTGGATGTCTAACTTAGAAATACTTAGAATCCCTAGAACTAGGGGTGTGCATTTTGGCCTTTACTTTAACATCTAAAGGATTGTGAGAAATATACATGCAATTAAGTGTTTTCACACTTTTGACATCTGGATCTCCATTAAAAAGTGAAATTAGAGCAAATATCAGAGATGTGTGTATGTTATCTAATTTGGCATCCCCTGCTGACTTTTACACTTGCTATGAAGAGAATTTGCATTGGAGCATAACACTTAAAGTACACATAAATCTGGGAGTCATGCAGTGAACTGGAATTTAATATGTACAAACATTTTGGATTAGACTCAGTATGAATCCTCAGCATGTTTGGCTCAGTTCCTCTGCTTTCCAGCACCCCCCCTTTCCTTTTCCTGTATTTTTCAGATTGGCAGATGAGTCAGCAGGCACTCATGAAATCAGACCCACTCTCCATCCCATCCTCTTATTACATTTCTGTCCAAAAGTTCAGAAATCCAGCCAATAAGCAGTCTCCTCTGGAGACACACCTACATGTCCCCACGCCTTTCCCCTGTAGCCCCACCTCCCCAAGACCCCTCTTAGGTCCCTCTCATGCCTATGTGAGTAACAGCAGGTCATTTGGAATATGAAGCAATGCTTTAACACCATGGTATTTTTTTACACATCTACAATGCCTGCCAATGGAAAGGTGAATTTTTATGATTTTATTTCTGTTTAGTGAAAGAAATTACATACACTATTTATGTCTACATTTTCGAGACTATTTTTAAAAACACATAATGGATCTAATTTGCTCAGAGGTTGCTTAAACAGCTGAAATGTTTGAATGATGATAACACAAGGTCATAAAAAGAGTGAGTTTTGGTAGTATTGTCAATAGTGTTTTACCCATCCAAAGGAAGCCAATTTCCAAATGTTAATATATTGTAAAAGCCACCTGAAAACAAAACAGAACAAAAAAAAATATTAATGTATATGTTTCCCATGCTCTTAATGTGACATTTTACCTATGAAAATAAAATTTTTATTAAATCTTGATCTCCTAATTTTCTCCAGTGTTTCTCTTTGTCTTTAATATTTTGGTGTCACTGCTTTTGTCTGTCCTTTCATGAATGTTTTTCGTCCTTCCTAAAATTAAGCTCACTTCTCACCTCTCCTTTCTAAGTCTATTCCTGCTTACCTTCTCCCTGTCTCATTCAGAGTCGGAGTGTTTAGAAATGAACACTTTACTTAACTCTTTCATGAAAGTCACTGTTGTAGCTTTAAGATGACAAAAAACAGGGCCTTGGTTGTCTTCACATCCTGTGTTTTGCAGAGGAGGGTTATTGCGACAAGTTGAGTCAGCACAGTAAGCAATGCATTTGGAATGTGTTACACATTCAGCTTCAGCTCTTGGACTTCCCTATCTACACCCCAGTATGTGCCCACTTCAGCCAAACCCAAGCTGCTGGCCTATAGGAGAAATGGCCAAGTGGATTCCGCAGTGTTCTGCTATAGGCTGTCGGTTTGGGTTTGATGGAACACTGCAGAATCCACTTGGCCATTTCTCTCTTTCTTTCTGTCAAGGTGCATAAATTGTTAATATTCCAGAGTTGGTGTGAGTTTGGAGCTCATTTGTTTGGGCAAAAAACTCAATTCAAAGCAGCTTTAAGGCACCATGACCTAAAAACGTACACTCCAGTTCAACTTCCTTATAATTAACAAGTATATCAGGAGGTAGCCATAAAGTAGTGGAATAGTAGTGAGTAGTGGAAGCTAGGTTAAGAAAAGAGATGATGATCAGTGAGCAGCAGTATGGTATAGTTGGCTACACAAGGTAATGGGATAATATTAGCCCCATATGGTTCTTCAGCATCATGTCATGTCAGACAAATAATGAAACAATCAGCAGTGAAATAACACCTCATATGTTTTATGCCTGTCATGTGGTTTACCGTTATTTATAGATCAAGTGATATAAATGTATTTATAGATTAGTGTTATAAAACTAGTATATTACCTGAGGAAACTTTGAGGCCTTGCAAAGGGCTTAATTTAGATTTGTTTTTTCATTTTTTCTTTTTTTTTTTTAAAAGCAGCCGTATAAAAAGGCTGGTTAGAAAAATAACAAATATATACTCTGTAAGACTGACATATTATACTGCCCAAGACATTGTGATATTCATCTGACAGACACATTCTCCTAAGGGTATCCGCTTTAAACCCCAGAAAAATTCAAAGCACCACAAGCAGCTCTTTGAGGCTTTCACAAGAAGTGAAAGTCTTGAATGAATTTTCAAGGCTATCTGTCTCACTAAGTATAAAAACAAGCACTGCAAGCCAGTAAAAACTGGATTTCTGGATGCTGCTTGCCGTGGGCAGATGAATCTTTTATGTGCTGTGAATAGTATGAATTCAAAGGATTGGGATTTCAGTGTTCCTGGGGTGTTCCAGCATTTTCTGAAGACTGTGAAAGAGACACCAGATCTTAAAGCCATACAAGACACTTGTTCATGACTCAGTTCATTGTACTCACAGCAATAGTATGATTTAAAATACATTTTACACAATTGTTTGATTTGGGGCCAAACTATTCCTTTAACATTGAAAAAACAAAGTGTGACAGCACAGCGAAGGCTTGTGCTGTTATCTAACGGCCATTCTGCATTTTTTAAATTTACACAGTGCTAGCTTTGCTCTATATGGAGTGTGCAACAGGTGTTGTGAGTTGTGTGGGTTGACCCAGTTGGTATGCAGTGTATTAAAAGAGCCGACTAGACATTGAAGGACTGTCAAGTTTTGGCACTTGCTTTTACTGAGCTTTAAGTTTTCTTAGCCCATTTCATAATAATGACACTTAACAGCTGCGAAGGCATATTCTGTTTAAGCCTTGATGCAACAGTAATAATATAATAAGCAAGCTTGCATAAAGCAGTGAATCAGATTTGAATGAGATTAAACTCAGACTAGTGCACTTGAGGGCTGTAGGTCATTAACAACCCTATCTGAACTGCAGAAAAGCTCTTGCCATTTTTCTGCAGTCTTTGTTCTCACAGAAGTCCCCTTGATGCTTGCAGATGAGCTGCCTCTCACACTCATTCAGAAGGAGCATTATATGCAAACAGTACTCAAGTACACCATTACCAATGTTTAAAAAATGCTGATAATATGTTTATATTTGCCATATAATCTTTAAATAATTTAATTTAAATAAAATATGTCTTGCAGCCTGATAATTCAATCGTTTTTACATTTAAGTTTTAGTAATAGCCATAGATATTCAGTATGCAACATCAAACTAATATGTAAATTGAAATCAATCTTTTAGACGACACTATGACACGTAGTGTATATCAACAAACTAAGATATGATAGACTAGTTAAGAGACTAGACTAGTTCATTCTAAAAATCCTAGAGTATATAATATAACCTTTCATTATAGGATTTTATTTTTCAGAATAGAATTCTATTCTATTCTATAAAATTTCTATCCTTCGAAATATTCAAAATGTCAGAGATCTGTGACCTCTTCCATATTTTCCCACCCTTGTTTTGGACCACTGCTTTAATTAGCAACTCCCATTCCAAAAAGCTGGGAGATCTAGAAGGGATTGTTACTTAACAGGAACCCTGTGCACCCATATAAACCCTCAGGGCTGGGCTGAAGTGCTTCATTGGTATTAACTGGTGTCCCTCAGTGCCTCACATGAGTCACACTGGCCCTGTGAAGAGCGGAAAACGCTCAACAAAACTGGTTCTGACTGGTTGGCTGATTCAAAGAGAGATGAGGAGGCTGAAGACAGAGAGTGGGATGGAGAAACAGCGAGATAGTGAGGAAGAGAGATAGAAGCTTCTCTGTTTCTGCAACTGCTTTATGGCCTGCTGGCTTGGCCCCATGGTTTGGTAGGAATGTCAAATTGCGGCTGTTGCACATGATCTACCACGTCTGCTTTCAGCACACACACAGACTTGCATGCAAGCAATGCAGGCTGATATTGCTGAGTAGATTGTTGATAGGCTGAGGTAACAGACAGTCTTGGACTCTTTGCGACAACAAGCACAAGTGAGAGGGTAAGAAGTTGCATGGGCAGTTACGTCGGTTAGTTACGTAATAAATTACATTTTTATTCAGTTTACTTTCTGCTTTGACTGGTTACAGTGTGAACGTATTTTCTGTTTTCTGATAATAAAATGATTTCTAAAGTTGTGGCCATGAGATCATTAAAATGATCCCTAACCTCATAAATCATGGTCATGACTTAACCAGCTTTTTCCCATGTCTTTGTAACTTGTGGCCATGCCTTAATAATTTTATTAAGATGGGATGTCACATGCAGGGTTCAGTTCTGCAGAAGACTATACACACAAAAAAGAAGTGTTAAATTAAAATTTTTATAAAACATCCTGAGACTTGAGTCCTAATGTTATTTTATCACCATAAGCTAATCCAGTTATTATTAATTTATTAAGATTTTTTTTCAGTAGATATTATGAAACCACTAAGTAAATCCAAAATGTAATGTGATGAATTCTCTACACACATATGCATATGACAGTGAAACAAAGCCCTTGTTTATGGAACCTATAAAACACTGATCAACTGCAGACTCCATATTTGACTGACCCACATGACAAAACAATGACTTTAATCATCAAGACTTACTGATCTTTTATTCAAAGCAAGATTATAAACTTTATAAGAGATTATAAATATAAGACATTTGTGACTTAGCACTTAGGACTATTTAGGATGTCTAAAAGAGCTGCAGGTTACTTTAGCTTAGTGTCTTGTTTATTCATATGACCTCTCTAGCATTTGGTAACTCACATCTCTTGGCCAAAGTGGATGTCGAGACTGTCGTGACCATCTAGATTTCTTGGCAAGCTGACCTAAAGACAGATCAGCCTTATTGAGTAATGTTATGCCTGACAGCCAATGCAGGTCAGACAACTAAGATTCTGGACATCAGTATCATAGACTGCTAAGTAGATTACACAACATGACCATTTTCACATGACATAAATGCAGCAGGGTGTTCGGTAAGAAGAGCGTAGACATTCTTTTTTTTTTTTTTTTTTTTACTATGAAGTGAAAGATTTTTATGTGACTGAAATGTGCTTATGAGTAACACAAAACCTAAATCAGAAAAAAGCAAAAAAATAAACAAATGATGCTTTTATTACTTATTGATGCATTAATATTATTGAATTGTAACTAATACAGTCTATTTGAATGACTAATATATTAGAAAATAAAAAATAATGTTATTTTACATTAACCTATACCATCCATCCATCCATTATCTGCCGCTTGTCCCAAACGGGGTCGCGGGGGAGTGCTGGCGTCCAACCCAGCGCACACAGGGTGAGGACGGGGGACGCACCCTGGACAGGTCGCCAGCCCATCGCAGGGAGGAGCGGGACGGGGACGACACCTTGCTCAAGGGTACCTCAGGGCAACCCAATGGGAAGGGGTTCGAACCCCCGATCCTCCGATCACGAGGCCGACGCCCTAACCACTAGGCCACCGCTGCCCCTTAACCTATACCATTTTTCCTTTTAATATTTTTATACAATGTAAATATTTTAGAATAATGACCAAAGGAGGTAAAAGAATATCTAGAAGAACAGATACTTGCGAAAACTTACCTATGTCTTGTTATTTGTGTTATTAAGCTCGGTACAGAATTCCAACATCATATCATCATAATCATAATCACTGAACAACAAACACAAGTTTAAAGGAATAGTTCAGGGAAAAATCATATTTGCTTTAACTGGTGTCTGTGCCAGTGTTGCTAAGTAGTTATTAAAGCTTAAGTTATTGTCATTAATTATTTTCCTTTTTATATTTTTGATTACTAAAATGTGGTAGACCTTCAAACTAAATAAAAACAAAGACAGCAAATCTACAAAACATTTTCATCTACTGATGTTCCACAAGGGTGAATATTTTTGCTTTTAGCACATCCCCTTTTCGCTCAGTAGCCCAGACCAGCAGTGTTCATCATCTGCTCCAACATTCCTTCAGTCTGCCTTGCTTGGCTGTCCAGGTGCTGCCTCGGATGCAGCAGCCCCAGCTGCAGTCTCAGCTCAGCCAGGGAGATGGTCTTGCTTGCTGCCCCCGCTGACCTATGTGTGCTCATGTGGAACTGATCCGTCTGTGAGTGTGTGCATTCTCAAGGGTCAAGGCCCTGTGACCTCACAGCCAATCTGTTTGCTTAGGGTGGAGTAAGAGCGAGTGCAAGCCCTGGGAATGCTCGCCTAAAGCCGAGGGGAGAGGGGGTGAAGGGGCTGCTGTGAAAGGATCTATAGAGAGACTGCGTGATTTGCAGAGGGGATCATTAACAGCAGGGGGATGGTGAGGTTTCACAAGGACACTTTTGATGCTACCATTCAATAGTAAAAATAAAATCAAAAATAAAAGTGCAAAAGTATCCTAATGAACTGTGTGCAACTCATGTTTTAATAAAATGACTGACGGGCAGCGGTGGCCTAGTGGTTAGAGCGTTGGCCGGAGGATCGGGGGTTCGAACCCCTTCCCAATAGGTTGCCCTGAGGTACCCTTGAGCAAGGTGCCGTCCCTGTCACTGCTCCCCGGGCGCTTTCAATAGCTGCCCGCTGCTGCACGGTGTTTGAATGTGCATGGGTTAAATGCAGAGGTCCAATTTCGTTGTGGTTCACTGTCTGCTGTGCTGTGACCTCGCAATGACAAGGGTTGTCACTTTCACTTTTTCACTTTACTAGGCTAATACTGCGCACATGTGCTCTTCCAGGATTAGTTTGAAAATGTCACAGCTAGAAAGATTGACAAATGAAGATGATTCTAAAACGATTAAGGGTGTAGGGGAACATCAAGAATTAAATCATAATACTGAATGTGAAGATTCAATCTTAATGCAGAAATATTGACTGTAAATAGAAGCCTTCTGTATTTATGTATAATTATGACCAAAAGCATAACTGGATTTAAAAATCCCAAAAGTAGATCAGTTCTCAGTCTCAATCAGTAGATCTAGGTTAAAAAAGTAAGATAAAAATGTGGTTAAAATTTTTTTACTGGTCATTTCTTTTTTTAGACAATGATTTCTGATATAATTTCTGATATCTGGCAAAAGAGTGCAAACCTGTAGGAGTTGGGGTTAATTTGAATGTGAGAGTAGTCTTCTGATGAGTCCTCTGGTGTGAGGGTGCAGCCTGATCTATTTAAAAACAAGGATCTTGTCAAAGCCTGACCATTACAAAACATTTGCATTGAAATGTAATATGGCAAAAACAAAGGAGATTTCTGAGGACCTGAGAAAAAGAGTTGTTGATGGTCATCAGTCTGGAAAAGGTTACAGAGAAAGAGAATGACAAACAATGGTACCAGGATAACAATCACAGTAAAGAGCAGCTCAAATGACGCTGAAAAAAAACAAGTTCTTTGGTTTCAAATGCAAGCAGAAATCAGGTCAGTCCATTCAGCAGAATGAGAAAAGGTGTGTTCCACACCTGTCTAGCATGCACCTTAAGCTGGATGGCTTTACTTGGCTTGGACTGTACCCAGACTTCTTGCGAAAGAAGGGTTGAACACAAAAAACAATACTGTGAATAAGAAGAATAAATTGATGGAAAGAAAAGATGAAATTATGTACTGTCCCAAACTCTGATGGAAGAACACACATTATTAGGCTTGAGTGCATAAGTTATAGTGCATATTGTGCAAACTCAGAGCAAGAGAACAAGAAGACAAAGGATGCTCTCATCAGAGAGAGAGAGAGAGAGACAGGGAGAGAGAGAGAGAGAGAGAGAGAGAGAGAGAGAGAGAGAGAGAGAGAGAGATGAGATAAGCAGAGAGGCTGACACAGAAAGACTTAGGCAAGTGCTGAGTAGACTGGATCATAACTTTTAGGAACTCTGAGTAAACCTTGCTTAGACAGTCCAGGCCCAAAGCTCTCTGTGTGTATAGCAAAGATGATAAGAGGCCCTAGATGGCTGTGTATTTAAACAGAGGTTAGAAAAGTGCTGAATCAAAAGACAACTCATCAGATCTGAGCACACCAGTCACTTTTGTTGGTTTATGTCAGTGTCTGTCTGGACAGTCACTCATCTTCATGCAGTAGTTTATTCCCTGCCAAGCAGAAACAGGAAAGGGAGATAATGATAATCCCTGATAATGTCTGACTGGTCCAAGTCATCTTCAATTATTTAGCAAATGGGAACTGCAAGCTAACTTGAATGTGGGGACAAATCTTCTCATGCTCTAAACTTGTCCTGTAGTCTCGTAGTTGTGGAATAATTTTCCCAAGCCAAAAAATCTGATTGGCTGAGTTGTAAAATACTCAGTATACACACTTATGATCCCACTAGAATTCTCTCTGTGTTTTATTAAGAATATGTGATGCAGATATAGCTTACAGTTATATTTTATTTGATAGAGGCATTGTTCATTTGTAATGTAACAATAATTACAATAATGAAACAAATTATTAAATGTTGGTTTACTTGATCTTTGTTTTATCGTGGTGTTTTACCCTTTATTCCATAACCCTGTTAAAGTCATTATGACACACGAACTCCCACAATCTAAAAGAAAAAATGCTACACTGCTACAAAAAATACTTTTTCACATGGTTGTCTGAAATTTTATACTAGAAAAATTATGTTATGTTCCTTTATGTAAGGCAAAAAATATTCCCAAATCAAGCAGCTAAGACTACAGGGAGAGGTCCACAGGCTATTTTTGTCCTTTTTCCTCCATACCCAAGCATTCAAGTGGCTACTGACAACTCCTTAGTGTTTGGATTGCCACAGTTTGAGAGTCAGACTGGCTAGACCTCAAACCTCCAGACTAGGATTATTCCTCTTGCATCAGCATCACGGAGCCAGTCTTTCTCAGATGGAGAACGTCTCTCTCCCTCTCTCTCACACACTGTAACAATAAATAGGTAGACGCTCCAAGTCAGAGTTACACATATATTAGGACTGCACAGTATATTGTCTGTTCAACATTATCGCAATACTGTGTTCTGCAATACTGATATTTTTTGAGGGTACAGTATCCACATAAGCCTCTCAGTAGCATCTCAGTAGTCAGTAGTCAGCTGATCAATGCCAGTGGAGTGTTACTGGTGTTTTGATGGAGATATTTGTGCAATCCAACAAAAGTCAAATTATTATTGCCCAATCTTTAACCATTAAAGACAATGGTATTCTTTAAAGCATTTATGTTTAAATTTTTTTCTGATTTCTTTCCTTGATGGTTTTTATCAAAAAAATAATGTATAAATGATCAGAATTCATCTTTACATGACCATTTTCCAACCTCTGTTCATCTTTTAGATTCAAACAGGCTGTTTTGTTACTGTGTATTTAAGCTCAATACATAAATTAGCTCTTTTCTGATGGGCTGTTTTATTGCAGCTCTTTCAAAAGCTAGTATTGGGCTGATATTTACATATGTAAAGCCTTTTTAATTCCAGAAAACTGACTACGTGAGCCCTTTAATATTGGAATAGTATTGCAATTACAATTTGCAGACCAAATATATATGAGCAACAGGACCAATAGTCTTCAAGCAGAACACTGGGCATAGCATATCACTTGTGAAACACAAACCCAACCTCTCAAATGAAAAAAGAAAAATTCATCAGACTGTCTCCTTCAATTGCTTGATGGTCTGGTTTTGGACTTTATACGTGTTTTTTTCCATTGCACAACACAACACAGGACATCTTTGTCATGGAATTATACAAAAAACAAACACACAGATAGAGGTCCACTGATCACCACTGATTTCTAATAGAAGCTGTAGCTTTGCACTTTTCTCTTCAGTTCTTTTTCACACAGACACAGAATGAAAAGTCATTTTCCTACCATTTTTTTCACTGTCAAGGCAACACACTACTTGAGTTAAAAATTCTTCAGCTGTGCTGTGTCAAAAGCTGGTTTATTTAATTATTGAGGGGCCTTTTGCCTTCACTCAGGCTTCAAACAGGGCTTGTTTTCCACTGAGAAAGAGGGGTGTCTGCTTTCACCCTCAGGGATGCTTAATAAGTGCTAATATATGACTGAGAATGGGGAGTATATGTGTAGATATAGTAGAGAGAGAAAGAGAGGGAGAGAGTGAGAGAGATATTCTTTCATCCTCTTGAGGGCTGCCAAATGTAAACACAGACACTCTATCCAGCACTAAATCATCGCCAAAAAAGCGGCTTCAGTCTGTCTCTCCAGCAAACATCAGCAGGCCTTCCCTTATGGAGTTGCTGACTTTGAAATCCTAAGTCAGTGCAAGGTCACAGGCAGCACTCTGGGCAACAGCAGACCACATACACACTCTCCACTGCTCACCAAAAGATTCAGGACACCTAGCTTTTCAAAACGTTTAACACAAGACCAAGAGAAGCAGAAGTGCTGCTTCTGGAATAACTCCAGAGCCCAAACTCTTTATCCCCCTGATGTGAGGTCAGCAATACTCCTTAGAACTCAACCTTTTCAGCTGTTTAAACCACTTTTGGTGCAAAAGATTCACAGCAACAGTTACTGATTATATGCTGAGGTTAACACCTTGGAAAACAATAATAAGAAAAAAAATCTAGCCCAGGCCAAAGTTATGGCTCATTATAAATATGAGTATGTATGTACTGTGCAAAGGTTTTAGGCAGGTGTGGAAAAATGCTGTAAACAAAGAATGCTTTAAAAAATATAAATAATGATTGTTTATTTTTATCAATTTACAAAATGCAAGTGAGCGAACAAAAGAAAAATCTAAATCAAATTCAAACCAGCATCAGTTCTTCTAGGTACACTTGCACAAAGTCAGGGATTTTTTAGGATTATAGTCGGTGTATGATCAACCAGTTTTACCAAACAGGAGCTGATGATCATCAATGTCACACGGAGGTTGAAACACAGTCATGATTGGAACAACCTACCAGCCGAGTTCCTTCAAAAACTGTGTGCGAGTGTACCTAGAAGAACTGATGCTGTTTTGAAGGCAAAGGGTGGTCACACCAAATATTGATTTGATTTAGATTTCTCTTTTGTTCATTCACTGCATTTTGTTGATTGATGAAAATAAATGATTAACACTTCCATTTCTGAAAGCATTCTTTGTTTACAGCATTTTTTCACACCTGCCTAAAACTTTTACACAGTACTGTGTATATATATGTTTTTAATATATTTGTTTTAATTGAAACATTAAATAATTTAAAATCAGCAAATGAACAGATAGTATCTTCTAGAGTTTAAAGAAACATTTGACAATTATCTTTCTTCTTTGCAGAGTATGTGATAATATATTTATATGTACTTATAGAGACGATCAATTGTGATGTGACCAGGGACACGCAAACCGTGGCACACAACCGTAGTCCAACAGATGCATTAATAAGCCACAGCAAAGGGTTGCAGCAAAGTGCAACTAAAAATCTATAACCACTAATAATGACATCAATTTATTGTTTACAGTTAGTCAAAGCATGCTGTTGCTATACTTGCTGGACTTGTTTGTCACCATGTCAGGGTTTTATTGAACATATGTGCATATGACAATAAAGTCTGTCTACATCTAAGGTCAGCAACCATATATTAGATAATACTGATCCAAACTGTGCTCCACATAGATTCATGCTACCTAATAGAGCTATTTGGACATTTTCAGCAGCTGTCAAAGCTGTTTAAAAGGGTCATCCTAATGTTCGTTTCACCGCAGTTTAATGACAGCACAGTTCTTTGAGTGCCATCAGCTCATTTGTGATGGCAAAACGGCGCATAAACAAAAGTGTCCTGCAGCAAAGCACTCGTCAAACTGGTTTGCGAGGTTTCTGTGCTTGCAGCTTTACATAATCACACAGAAACATTCTCTTTCAGTTTAACCCCGAAAGCAACTCCTTAATAGGTTGCTGTTTGGCTGCCAGACTGCCACATTCATCTCTCCAAATCACAACCAGAGGTGTAAAGACACACTCATAGACAACAGGAGTAAAATAGTCGTTGAAGTTAGAAGTTATTTATTATCTGTGTTACATAAATTGAGAGACTGAACTCTAAACCCAGCCAGTGTGTTTCTCCTTCTACAGCACATGAAATTTACATCTCAAAACATTAAAAACATCTTAAAACTAATGGGGTGAAAATTATACTGAATATTCACATATATATTTATAAAAAGATTATACATATCAACAAATTTCAGGTATAAAAACACAGCTCAAAAACTAAGAAAAGAAACTGGTAAAATTTAGTGCAATGGTGGTACAAATACAAAATACTGTTGGTTGGTTTATACGTGTTCAGTACAAAAGCAGCGAGGTTACAGGTGTGTGTCTGCGATGGGAATCCGCCGTAGCTCTACAATCTGGGAGTTTGCCACACTCCCACCATCATGACTACCAGGAATCGACTCGTTGTCGCTCATGTTGAGGCCAGAACCTGTGGGGCACAACAAAATTTTTAAAGAGATCCTATTAAGGATATTTTTATGAATTATTCTCTTAAAAATGTCATTGCTGATCTATAATAAAACATACATAATGTGCTGCAGACAGAGCCAAATCAAGAAAACTTCTACTATCCTACTGCTACTATCTATGCTCCATCCACAAATACCTTTTCAGTAACTGGTGCAAGGTGGATAGACTTTACAGAAAAAACAGCAGAAAAAAAAAATCCATTCAATATATATATTCATATATTATAAGCTTTAGTGTAGTTTGGCATATTGTTGGGTTTCTAGTTTCACATAATTTGGGGCTGTGGTGGTCTCATGATTAGGTTCTTGCCCTCGTGATTGGAAAATTTGTGGATTTTGAGTCCCAGACCACTAGGTTACCCTGAGGTAACCTTGAACAAGGTACTGTCCCCATCACTGCTCCTCGGGCATGGTCGTTGTAGCCCACAGCTCCTGATGTGTGTTCACTGATGATGTGTATGAATGGAATGTACAGAAGAAAAATTCAGTGTTCACAGTTCCCAGTTTGAGTGACTTTTATTTGCACCATATTGCTGTTAATTAAAACTAGGTGGCTTGGAAAACACCAAATGAATTTGCTACCATGTTAGATTTACGTTCTATTACTAAAGAAAAAAATGGATCCCAATAGTGTGACCTTTTCTAAATAGAATTTTTAATTAAACATAATTTTTTCCAAGCAATCATAGAGCAATTCATTTGGGAGAAAATCTGGCCAAAAAGCTACACCAAACTTTCCTACAGCAGTTTCTTTGCTAAAGAATCACTCCATCCCTTCATCCTCTCAATGGACAAGCAGCACTGCCATTACTATGCCATAAACATGTCATAACAGATGTCATATGCTATGATGAATTCTTCAGGACATCAGATATCAAGCATCTGTAATGGTATTGAAAATGTGGAGATTGTACATGGCATCAGCCATGATGATGGCTACAACATTGTTATATCACTGTAGGATATAGCAGGATAGCAGGATACATTGCCATCAAATATGCAAATTATGAAGTTCTTTTCTCATAAATATTAATTGCCCTGAGCTGACATTTCAATATTTTAACCTCCTGGCTGATGAGGCTAGTGCAGCTGATTTGACAGTTGGGCCAGAGATTACATAAGATCCCAAAAAGAGAGAACTGCAAAGACCCTAACTGGGTACAAAATTAGATAATCGGTTTGGATTCATCAGCAGAGATTATGCTTGTAAGAAGCATATAAAGAGAGAAAAGGCCCTAAAAATCATTTACATAAAGTAGCCTTCATTCATCTTCACTCATTTATCTACCCTAAGTAATCTGATTCATTGAAGTTACTAGATTCAAATGTGTACATGGTTTCATTATTATTGTTGCATTTAAAACTAAGTAAATTCTGCAGTAGTAAACTTATATCATTATTACATTTTAGCAAAAAATTGTTAAATTCTTGGTTAAATTCTTGGAATGCCTAATAGAAATATATTCAAACCCCTTTTTTCCTCTGTGGTAGATTTTTTTCCCCATAATATGATGTAGATATAGCTAGCGAGCTCCCCGTTACCTAGGCCTTCAGGCACTGGATTGTTCCACTATGTCAGGTCATTCACAACTTTGTAGGATCGGACATTAAAAAAGTTACATCCTTCTTTACGATGGGTGGGACCAATTCCATGAGTGAAAACATTGTTCTAGACTGTGAATACAAAGGTATCCTAACCATAGGGTTTACTGTTAGACAGCTCTATGCCTGTATTCTTTACTGATGGAGGCACTTAAACTAAAATGCCATAAGGCACCAATAGAAATTAATAAGAGAAGTGGTCCTTTGGTTGTCTTTGACCATTTTGGTATTTATAGTTTGGAAAGCCTAGCTCAGTAACAGAAGGCCTAGGCTCTAATAGTCACTAATAGTCAAGAAAATAAAATAAATTCTTCTAAAAATCAAAGGTGTTTTGCTGCACTAGCAGCCTTTCCTCATCTGGCATGGATTTAAAAGTTGGATAGACGTTGGAGCTCTGTTAGGATGATAACTGACCATAATCTGCAACAATCACTATAGTATGGTGATAAAATAACAGCCAGTTAACATTTAGAGAAGGTCTTACCGGTCTTTAAGGCAAATATGAGGTCATCAAACTCCTGTGACTCCTCGTCTTGGACTAGATTTGCGTTAATGAAGCCGCCTTCAGAAGGATACGTGTCATTTTCACCCTGTTTGAACACACTGCTAGGCTGACTGCTTGGCCTAAGAGACGTTCTCTCCCAGTCTGCTGAAATCTAAAAACATACACATGAAGAAAAAGACAGATATAAGACCAGTAAACAAACTCACTTCAAAAGAAGAACATTTTCCAAGTGTATCAGAAAACATTTTATTTCAAACATGGCTGACACTAAAAACAGAACATTAAATAGTTTTAAATGCAGACAAAAAACTGAAAATAAGATACATTTACTAAAGATCCATGTTAATTGAAGTAAATTACACTGCAGAAAAGTCTTGAGCCACCTTCAGTTTCTTTATATTTTGCTTCCAAAAACTAGACTCTCTTGATTTATTTTAAATTAATTGTGCAGTGTCTTCCAGCCATCTTGACTGCAGTGCTGGGGTGGTGTGGGTAGCACGTAAACACGTTGCCGGGATTCTCACACTGCACTTTATTAACCAAACTAGACATAACAAAAGATACAAACTAAAGCACCAACATTACGATGAACATCATCTGTGTGAATGACTGACGCTCTGTTCTGACTCACTGGGACTTATAAATCCTGCTCCAATGAAGCACACTGTGCCCTGATGAGCCCAGGTGTGCTCAATCAGAGCAGAGTGCCATCTACCATGATAGTGACTATCAGCGTTTTTTGTGTACCTGAATTTCAGCGGCAGAAGCAATGTGGGATCATCTTGACAGAGAATTAATCAAAAGGCAGCCAATGTCCAAAGAGGAGCTTTGAAATGTCCTTCAAGAACCCTGAAAAACTATTCCTGAAGACGACTTAGAGATTACAAGCATGCTTGCCTAAGAAAGTTCAAGCTTTGCTGAAGAATAATGATGGCCAAATATCGACTTTATAGCTAATTAAAATGATCCAAACTGTCTTTGTGTAATATAATGTATTTACATGTATATTTGCACATTTTGGCAATAAGTCTAATTTTCCTGAGAAGATATAAAGGAATAAGGAGTCGGTTAAGAATTTTGCACAGTACTGTACATTATGAATTATGTACACTCACTATTTCTTTAAAGTCAGTCAAATCTGGCTCAGAATTAAATTCCTTTTGATTTATCACAAATTCATGATTAATGTTACATCACTTTTTATTAAATACATAATAATCCACTGCTCTGATCTAAACAATATAACACACTTAAAGCCTTTAAGTGGCTCTCAATTAGAAATACTCAGGAATATGAAAACAAACATTCGAAGGCGTTAAAATGTTATTGTGGTGAAACTAGTTACAATCAACTTTTAATGTTTCGCTATAACATGATGGTTGTATTAATGTATCTATAAATGTGTTTTATTCTGTTATACATCAATGTTAAATGGTCACATGTATGGCCCTTTGTGACCTGACAAGGGTGTGCCCCAAGATAAGAGATGTCCTTCAGGCTTTATTATGGCCCTGTCTGTTTGGTTCATGAAGGGGTCATTGTAAGATCATGCTGCCATGCTTGGCAAAAGGATAACATGGGGTTTGAGGGTAAAAGTTCACTGGCTGACTGTGAATGATCCACTGAGTCATCTTTGCTCTGAAGTGCTGCTATTGCTTTGGGGCTCATTACAAATGGTCTGCAAGCTGATTCAGCAGAGAAATGCTGATAACTAACCATAGAAATGTCCCTTTGATAGGATTTTAAGGAATAAAAGGAACTCAGACAACCTTGGGACCTACAGACAAACCCATGAAAAGAAGCAGAATAAAGGTGTCTGTAAATGAATAAAAAAATAGGAAACTCTTCTGGTAAAGCTGGCTTGGAATAACATGACTGTTGCTTTTTTTTTTTGTCCAGAAGTGAGGCTGCAAGGACCAAGGACTAAGAAAAATCAACGGTAAATAGAAATGATCTATTATTTAAAGCCAATCTACACCTTGTTGAATGCATAGACTAAGGTGTGTGTTATTCCACACTGACTCAGCCAGTTGTTTGAACCATCCGTCCTTCTTACTTTCATTTTCATCTCTTACAGTTCTTTTTCCACACAAACCAATCAATGCACTTTATTTTCTGTTTTTCTGTTTTCAAAGTCCAAGCCCTTAAATTAGCAGACACGATTATAATGCATCAGACACAAATAAGCAGCATGAAACTTGCATGTTTCTTTTCTCCCAACCACCACCAAATCATACAATTCTATTGTGCCAGCAGATAAATGTATAAGATGATTCTGAAATGCTGTTTGATTTCTCAGTAAATTAGTATGAATCTTTAAAAAAATAAAATTTTGGGCTGTAATAATAAGTAATCATACAACACTTTGCCTATATATAGAACATGATCAAACTGTAAATGGCTGAAAATTCATTTCAGCCCAACCTAAGGCTCAGTCTGGTTCTGGGAAAACTGTTCCACATTGCATGCTGTATGAATGATTGCTGTGCATGAAATAACAAAGATTCTATTCTAAACTGTTGTATGATAGTGTATTACAATACGATCTGGGAAGAAACTGCTTCCTTATAGTCCTGATTTCCCTTCCTCTTTACCGGGAATGTAAAGGAGTGGCACAGTTGAAGTTCCCATGGGAAAGAAGGCAAAATCTATCATTTCTCCAGTCATAGCACCAGCATCTGGTAGAGTGGCCCACAGAAAGCAGCACAGACAGTCCTGGGTTAGGTGAATTAGGCACCACCAGGCACTGTCGGATTTGTCACATTCAATCCCAATGCCTGAACAGACGGCAGGCCCTCCAGCCCACCCCTCACTCTCTGTCCTGCTCTCTGTATTTTCTAATGCTTTCTATTCGCATGGCCTTTTTTTCTTTAGGTCAGATGAGACAACTCCATAAATTGAAAAAGTTTCTGCTCTCATGAATAAAATAAGATTACTTAGGTGCTCTTGGGCCTGTGGCAGAGTATGATTAAATTAAACCTACCCCCTCAAAATAACAGCCAGTCCTTAAGAGTATTCAGGTGCTCTGTGAGAACCCAGACTGGATAAAGGTATTACAAGGCAGTTACCTTGCCAAATAAGTCAATGGAATCAGTGATCTAGAACTACATCTTTAACACCATAGAAGATGAGAACAGAGTGGTTCAGTTTGTTGCGTCCAATGAAATGTTTAAATTTTCATGAGTGATCCAGCTTTTTTTGTAACTCACAACCACACCCTATGCACATATTTCCCCTCATTCAACCTAGTAACTAAATAGCAAGCTTATTGTGGATTAGCCAGGTGTTTGGTGTTGGGAAAACTAACTAAAAAGAAAAACTAAAGCTTTAAATTGTTTGATCCACTAAAGATGTTGGAGGTGATTTGCTGTTAGTATGTCCATATCCTTGCTACAAAAATGTTTTCGGATTCTGTGAGGAGTGCCATAAAATTGAATCCGTGCAAAACTGTAGCACTACAATCATTACAGAAATTTATCTGCTACTGGATTGACTATATTAAAAGTTTCCACAAGTTTCCAGCTGGGACCTTTTCAGCTTTTCACAAAGCCATTTACTGCTCACAGTTTACACAGGGGGCTTGTACATCTGGAGTCATCACCTATTACATAACCTTTTTCACTGTGTGAGTAATTTTGTGCGTGTTTATGTGTGTCTGAGCTAACTCATTGTTAACAGAGCAAACAAAGAGTTGTGGAGTGCCTCAGCCTACTCGCACAAGTCTGGACCTTGAGGAACCAAAATGCGTGGTAAACTGAAACTGAAATCAGAATATGTTACAAATTAAAGTGAAAAAACAAGAATACAAACTACGTACTACTAAACATCATCGCAAGCCCTAATAGCTAGAGCTTGACAATTTCCTAAATAGTGCTGAGCAAAACCACTTTCATTGTGATAGAAAATCTCCTTGGTGCCTTGTTGGTGTGAAAATATTATTTCATGACTGTCAATCTGTCGTATTACCAGTATACTAGTCACCAGCCCGATCATCTGTAACCACCTAATATTCATGTAATTCATATGTAGGTTATGGAGTGCCTTAACAAACAAACAAACAAAAAACAATCCTCTGAAAGTGGTCAGGTACAGGAACAGGAACAGAATATGAGAGTCAAAAACATTGTCCCTCAGGAAGGCTGGATATATATAAACATTCCATTCTTTACCCCAATTAAGTCCTTTCTTTTCTTGGCCATGTGTTCAGGATCACTGTTTGATATTGTATGAAAAATTTAATGATAATTAGTTTGGATGCATTTCTCTGTAAATTGTTTCCATAGATTGTTTTGGAAGTTATTGTTGGCAACTATTTGGAGTTACATTATCAAAAAGAAAAATAAATAAATAAATAAATAACAAATAAGACCATTCAAGTTCTCAAAAAGGGTCATTCTTCTCATTTTAGAACAGTGTGCCCATTTAAATGGAAGGAACCATATTTATTATTTACGCTGATAAAAATATAACCATATTACCTTATTTTATCACCCCACATAATATAACCATCAATCCCCAATAAAAACATGAGCATCATCTTTGTAAGTCGCTCTGGATAAGAGCGTCAGCTAAATGCCATAAATGTAAATGTAAATGAACAGGAAGTAAGAAACATCCCCTACCTCCTCCATAGCACTGATGAGATTTTGAGTAGACTTGCTTATCTCTTCTCCTCCAACAGTGGTAGCCCCCGTGTTCTGGAAGACGCCATCAGGACCACTGTGGCCATTCATTTCCACTGTGTAACTCGCCTTGGCCGGCCAGCACAGCTGGTTATGCATGATGAAATAAACCGCGAACACATACAGGCCCTGGAGACACAAGGTCACAGATCAGACTTTTTAAACAGCTAAATGATGATGGCTTGTTGATGTAATAACACGACTAATGGGTAAGTAGGTGTCAGTCTTTTAAACATTAGTTCATAGAAAGCTCCAAAATTAACAAAGCATTAGAATTTCATGAGAAGCTTAAAAAAAATTTAATACATGGCAATGATTATTTTCTGTCTAATGTGAAAACTTGCAAAAAATAACTCTATATATTAAATTTAGTAAATCAGCCCAACTTTTATTTGTGTTTTTTTTTTTCCTTTTAGTTTTCTAGTTTCGCAGTGGATTGACATGCTAATGATGACAGCAAAGCAAGTTGAACTTTAAATCAACACCATGTTCATGTTTAAAAGCAGTAGAGTAAATATGTTATAGTGCATTCAGCTTCATGCAAAGTTATTTTGAATGAACTTCTTTGTGGAAATAATGTTTTAGGTTTAACTTTTTTTGATGAATGAAAATGCATTCATTTTGCAAGATGACATTTTGCAAGATGACTCAAACATGCTGTTACGGCCTCCACCGAGCCCCAGTCATGGCCACGGTCCCAGTCACCAGACTTCTAAACCACATCTTCCACAGCGCCCTTTCATCAAAGCTCAATCCCTCACACCTGGCCAGCCGGGTACTTAAGGAATTCCAGACCGACCCAGACTCGTCTGTTCTACGGCCATACTACTGTTTTGTTTGCTTCCTGACTGATTTGTTAACTATTAAAGTTACTAGATTGCTGCACCTCCTTCCCCTTTTGTCCACCATGACACATGCCATATAGAAGACAAAAATAACTATTTGTCAACTCATTATTTAATCAATAAATAAGTAATTATGCAATGCAAACTGAACTTTAGTTTGAAGGCATAATAAATGTTAACAGTATTGTCTGATGCCTGGCAGAACACAAAAGAAGTTTTATTTAAAAAAATGATTAGTGTTTCCAACCCTTCACACTGTCACAAATTCCTCACATGAGATTTTGTAAAAGAATGACATCACTGCAGCCAGAATTACATCATCCACAAGGACATGCCTTGCACGGTTACACATCATTTTAGACAGTGGCACCAAACTGACAATCCCTTGGCTCACTTCAGTTCAAAATACCACACTGCCACCAAACATCTCACCACAAACACTGAACACGTCAAATAGACAGATGAGGCAGTGAAGGTGAGCTTTTACAGACTATATGGAAAATACTGGGATCTGGGAAACGATTTATATACTGATATGAATATAAATATCTTAGACCCCTTAACAAAAGATATATTGCTAATTTTAAACTTGTACATAAAAGCCTCAAAAGCACTCAGATACCATAACTATTAAGAGAAAACTGTGAACACATGACAGCTGAATTAGAAATCACCTCAAAGATGGAAAACACATTAACTTTAAACTCGGACTTAGGACAGAGGAGTGCCGGATGGCCTGTGCTATCTGTTAAACATATCTCATAGGTTTTAACTAGTGTAGGAAGATTGCCTGGCAGAAATTTACAAGCAAGTTGATTTATTTTCATTTAAGTTATTATAATTAAACATCCGCACAGTGATAGAGTGGTGCATTAGCTTTCACAAAAGCATAATTTGCTCTGTAGCTCCAGAGCAGGAAACAAGTTGATGACATTTGCGTGAACCTGATTTTTCACCAAATTCTAGCTATCAATGCTACAATGAGTTCATTCTTCTTAAAGCTTATAAGTATTTTTTTCTCAGAATCTGCCCTTTTGATTTCCAACTGATACTGAACAGGATCTGCTGGGTGGTAATTTCAGCTGATGCAGTTCAGCCATAATACTAATCAGCTGCACACACATCTCGCTCGGACAGCTTAAATCCATCAACTCACAGGTACCATTACCCTCTCTTCCTTCATTAACAAGTGATGAAAGCATAAAACGTACCAAGCAAGTATGGCCTCATAAAAGAGGCATTATTTAACCAAGAGATGATATGCACACAGACCTCAGTTTCTTTTCTTTTATTGAACCATAAGTGGCTGGTGTCTTCCAGAGAACGGTAAGTATTATAGTGAGTTGAGCGCTATCAAAGATCTTCCTCCAGGAGATTAGCCTGCAAATGGCCGGAGGCCATCAACACACACTCAATTACCTCTGTCACTTATGTAACTGTTCTCCTCTCACAAGTCTGTTTTCTGCCAAGGTGTCAGAGAGAGCAAAAAGGAGACAGTGCAGAGGTGGAGTAAAAAAAGAAGTGTATGGTCAAGAGGGTGGAAGAACATATTCCATTCAAACATATCCCTCAAATCCAATACACAATCCTATATGCATCCATTGAGTGGCCTTCAAAGTATTTTGACATTTTTTTGTACCTTTGGGATATTTATTGTCACCAATTCAATGTGCTATGAACAAAATGTTCTAGCAGGTTACATTTTCTTTAAACAAATGTTCAGAGAAATTCTACCATTGTCAATTTTTGTATCCTTTAAATAGGCAGGTGGCATGATTCAGATTGCAACTGGGCATTTTTTTGTAGAAATTTGCAAGTCTCAGTCCAACCTGCCTTTGTGAACTACTAAGTTCCTGATTGCATCAATGAAGACAAGGTCATCTAAACCACGGTAAGAAAAACAGCTCCAGAAACTGATGTTTCCACCTGTGGGCTCAATGTTTTCCTTACTGCAGTCTCATTACACTTCTTCTACAGCCTAACGTCTACCATCGGCATCATCTTAGAAAGTGTCAAAATTCTTTCTGTATAATTATCCATAGACAGTAACATTGGTCACTGTAGTGTCAGAATGCATTTTCTCCTTTATTGTGAAAGAGACTGGAATATATGATACACTTCTGTTTAGAGACGACAAACCCTTCTCATTGAATTTGTGCCAAGCCTTCTTTTCTGACACCAGTGCCTGACCTCACACGTACTCTTCTGACTGAATGGGCATACTTTCCTGCAGAGAAACTTGAAAAACTTCTCCCCAGAATAAAAGAGGCTTTTATATCTGCAAAGATGGCTAATGCCATATTATGCCCATGTTGTTCAACAATCTCATATAAGTGTGGTGGTCAGGTTAGTCAGGGTTTCACATGCTTCATGTGGTATTCATGTATATCTAAAGATCGACATGAGCATTTACAAGACTGAAATATTATAAACAGATTTAAAAGCTTTGGTAGCCCATAATTTAAGTAAAATATGGTTATGCAAATAACCATAGGTTGAAGACACAACTGATACTCAATTGGGGGGTGCAAAAGTGAACATCTTAGGCCAAATTTTTAGTAACTTAGTTTAGTAATTTTAGTGCATAGAAAAACTGCCATTGCAAATGTGAGGTATCCAGAGTGCTGCATTGCAAACATGCCTGCTTTGTAATTAACTGATGTTGGTGAAAAAGAGGAAAGGGAAGAAAAAAGGTTCCGAACACTTCCTCTAAACATATCTTCTTCCGCTTTCTTCTGCATCATGCATGCAACTACAGGATTGCTCTATCAGTGTCATGTGCAACCAACCACGTTCCCTAAGCAATAATAGGCGAAGCAGTAGCACAATGAAGACAGATCTATTTATAGCTCTTCAGTCTATTCAGGAAGTAGGGAGGAAATCAAATTGTGGGCAAGTGTGCTCCATTGTTCAAAGCCTTGCCTTCTCATGGCAATGGAACAATACTATGGCATTTACTGGCAGGGTACAGACAGAACCCAGCAAGATTAATGGTGCCACAGCAATTCAATTATTTTCACACTGGTCCCACATAATTGGCTGTGAGCCATCAGGATGTGGCTAGGAGAGTGGACAGGGAGGCAAAACTGTGGGGTGAAGAGATGTGAGAACATATACTGTAGTACTCTGTTGGGAGTGTGACAAAAAACTTTGAAGTAATGTAACCAGTATCTTTGACCTTTACAAAAGAATATGCTATATTTCATCACTTGGATTATGTTGAAGCTTATAAAATCAGTTTATTTATTTAAATGGATGCTCACAAGAATGAATATTTCTTTGGTGGTCTAAATACAGCTGAAAAAAGATACAATATTTCTTAGTTATTCCTGGTAAGCCATACAAAGGCTGAAAGAACACAAGAATAGCAATGGATGCAAGAATACGTGGGTTCTCATCATTCCTAGTGCTATGAGAGACATACGGATATTTATAGTTCCTGAGTGGCTGGTAACACTATGACCTTTCGGGCAGCAAGTGGTTGTTTAATTGCCCACTGGGGCTAATTAAATATGCTGACTCTCAATGCTATATCTGCCTACCTCTGTTATATAAATAGCTGTGAGTCATGTCCGTCTGCATAAACATACATTTAAATGCAATCTGTAACTAATTTGTAAAGGCAGAGATGCAATATGCTCATGGGGCTCTTTTCACTATAAATATTAACAAAGATTTGTTCACAGTTGGATGTTTTTAAATTTTAAACATTTAACTGAAGTATATAAAAGCCACAATATCAGATTTCTGCTAATATACTTCAAACCACTAACATGTCAGGGCCGAGTATGCTGAGCCGAGAATGTTCCGCCAACCAGAGAGTACAGCAGTCAGCAGCAGTTTTGTGGTTGGGAACTGAGAAATGGTTGAAGAGTTAAATTGTAGACAAACTATGTACGAAAACTGTGCATGGGCTACAGTCTGTAGCTGTCTTTTACTTTACAGATGTTCAATATTTATTCAGTTAGGTATAAGATGTAGGATTCTTCAGTATCAGATCTTACAGGCCTGATATATTTTCTTTTAAAGCCACTGTTGAATAATCTACTTTTAATGGAATCATTTCACTTATGTTTAGAACTATCAGGCTAAACAACTCCAAGCACTCAGCAACCCCACAGAAAAAAAAAAAATGCTAAAAACATGACCTCACATGATTTGCTATTTCAGGCTAGATTTGTTTTAACAAGATCAGAACAAACACATTTTTGCCCCTTCTAATAGCTGATCCATTTATTTTATTTTATTTTTTGGCTGATATCAGAGTAATATTGGTATTAAGGATACTTCTAACATATTTAACCCACATAAGGTATAAGAAAACGTAAGTATAAAGGACTGGCGTACTTATGTGTGACCAGTTTAAGTTAAGCGGTTTAATAAAGTGGACGGTGAGTGCACAAGTGAAGCTTAAAAAATAATCTGTAATACATGCATGGTATCACACATGCACATTAAAAAAGTTGAACGAAGCTTCATAAAAGCTTTACTGATTGGTCTTTGTACAGGCCTAATCATTAAAAAAGGGAATATTTGTGCAAAAGAACAACAACACAGAAAATAAGAAAACGGGAGGAAAAAGATTCATTCAGAGAAAGTCAAGCTAAAGGGAAGAATGTGTGGCCATCTGAAAACAGATTCAAACAGCTAAAGAAACTTTAGCAAAGTATGCAAAGTTACTTAATCTGTTTACTCCAAATACCAACACAGTCTAGTCATTAAAGTCTGTGTATTGGTGTGCCTCCTCGTCAACTGCTTTCAATTAGCCCTTTTTAAGCATTTGCAAACACAAGTGCACTCCACAGCAAAAATAATTGCCTATTTCAGTACACCTGGTGCATGCATCTCTTGAGTCACCAAGGCTATTCATGTCTGGGGTATTAGACCAGACCAAGACAAAACAAACATGCTCTTATTGTTTTCCTGTCTGCATCAGTGCAGCTTTAGGCCTCTGTACATTATCATTTTATGTCTGGATGGTTCTGAACCAGTACTGAAAGGCCCTCTGTGAAATTCAAGACTAAACTGTCATGACTTAACAAAGTATGTTGCTGTAAAGTAAATAACGTTTAAAGCAAATGATATGCTTTATGTAAAGCTAAAAAAGCCCCCAGGCTATTATTTAATATTTCCCAACCTTTAGCTGCATATGGGTCAATGACATGACAAGCATTTTGTGTTCCAGTATATTATTTTCATTGTTAACTCATCATTAATAGATCATGACATGTACCAGTTCACACTGTGATACTTTTTTTGCTTGAACATTTTTAATACATTATAATAATATACATAATTGAAAGTTTTGCCATCCTAAACTTACAAAACATTCAGACAAATAAATTTATAAAAAAGTGAATAAATACTGCATAAAACACTGTGACATGATTTTAGGTTTTATGTTTCAATAAACCATATTCTAAAACCACCACCGCAAAAATAATTGTGTCAACTGTGCACATGATTGAAAATATTATTGAATATTGCATCATCCAGGACCCCAAATGGCATTTTCCAAAGAGACTGGTTTTCTTGCCTGCATCATTTTAATTTAGATGCAAAATTCAAGTTTTTGTTCTTATGTGAGTAAACAACTATAATATGATGCAAAATGAAAGTTGAAACATTTGTTTGTGTGTGCAAAAATGTGTGAGAAGTTATATCAATTATTTTGCAGCATAAATTCACCAAAAAACTTATATTTTAATTAATCATGCAGTGTTTGCAGACTTTTTCAGTTTTTGCAGTTTCAGCTAACTTTTATGACATTCATAAATCTTATGAGCCTTGCTGCCTTCATTTTCCTTAGTGTAATTTATCAGCTCTGTCTTTTAAAATCAGAAAACATGAATCAAATATATATTTGTGTAGCTGCACACAACAAAATAAACTTGATATGACACTATAACCTTCAATAAGAAGGCTTGGTCCTAGATATGGATTTAGACTGACTGTTGAAATTGCTATGAAAGAATCACTAAATAGCAATGAAAGAACCACTGCAATGCTGATGGTCTTTTGCAGCCTTTTGGTGTTACATGGTTTAGGCCTAGAATTGTTCCAAATGTAACCTTCCTCAGAAGAAGCCACCGCTGGATAAATCTTTTTCACATGGAGATGCTACAAACTGGCATGCTGGTGTGTAACACGCTTCACATAGTTCTGTCGTGTCAGGCCTGAGCAACACTTTTAAGACATTTGCTTCTCTTGCATCAAAGAATGAAAACACATTTGCACGCATTTAAATAAAAACACTTTTATAAGCCAAAATAATCTGCAACGTATATGAGTTACATACAAAAAACTGAACTTGTGCCCATTCTACAAGTGATTATGAAACATTAAATCCATCAGTTCATCACTGAAGAGGACCTCTTACTGTCCTCTTTTCCTTTGACGCTCACCTAAAGATATTGGAAGCGGGACTCTAAGTCAATATTTAAACAGGCTTTCTCTTTTAATGAGGACATCATATAAAAGAAAGCTCAAGTGTGCATGTAGTGGCTTATTGGATTGACATATGCACAAGAAAATTGATAAACTGTAAGATGTAAGAATAAAATTCATGCAAAGCTCAACATTAAACATCTTAGCGTTTCTGCAGTGACACAGAAGGAGATCTGGTCTCATGGATAAGAACAGTTTGCAAAAAATTGCTTCACTGGAGTATTTAAGATGATAATAGTCAGCACTTTGATCCTGTGCTGCTATCGGTCAATCTTAAGTACCTTTTTATCTCAACATTTTTTTTTTTATCTGATCATAAACTAAGGGATGACCCTCTTTATCACTTAGCACTTGCCATGAGATGTTGAATTTATCACTCATGGGATTTCACAGGTGAAATAAAATGGTCTATAGCACAGACCAAAAGGTGATAATTCCTATCACCTCAGCAGCTTTGATGTACTCTTGAATAAAAACTTTAGACCTAGACCTAGGCTAGGACCTTGCTCCTGCACATGCAGAGTGTTGGATTTAAACAATGTGTTTGTAACTACATGGCCTGTGGGGGAAAAAAAAAATCTTTTTGCACTTATTTTTGCACTTAAATGACAACTGATTAAAGGAGAAGAATCGAGTTTTGATTTCATTTAAACTACAGATTATGATACTAAGCCAGATATTGTCATATATCATCACCACAATATCCAGCTCTGCTATCAAGTATCATTATTCATGATTAAATAATGAATGAATTTTCAATGAATTAACATCCCCTTTCACATATAAGTTAATAACTAAATATAAGTTAAATATAAGTTAATGACTAAAAGACTGCTGAAAAAAGCTGGACTAAAGTTATTTATTATAATATATAAAGTTATTTAAAGTTATTTATTTAACTAAAGTTATGATTAAGTGACTGGAGTTTTATTTAAGAGGGACATTCTTACCAGAAAGACATTGAAGATCACAAGGAGAATGAGCATCCAGAGATGCCTGTACGCCATGTGGAGGCCAGCCCACAGACAGACCAGTGACACCAAGGCAAACAGGTACAGCACCATTGGAACTTCTGGAGAATAAAAGACAGCATGACATTCATTACTAGCAGTAAACAAAAAACAGATACGTTTGACATTTTACAAGTTGGTAATGCAAGAGAGACTCTCACATACTTATAAAAGGTCAGCTTGTTTCGCTTTGATTTAAATGCTGACTGTGCTTTTTAAGCTCCACTACATGCCCAGATGCCAGTTGGATACATGGTCTACAGAAAGTCGGTCAAGTCGGCATAGACCCTGTTTCCAGTCATGGGGTGAGTTGGGCTGGTATACCCCTGATGCGTCAATTTTTCCACAGTTCAGAGAATGCCCCTCCCCAACACACACATTCACAGAACCTCTTTAACAGTCTCTCTGGAGGATGAACAAGCATGTTTACTGACCTGGGACAGAAGCCCATAATGGTTAGCAGTGAAAGTGTAATTATTAGGAGGCTCTTAAGGGTCTGTGCACAAGGCTAAAACAAGGCCAGAGCCCTTGAGCCCAGAAAGTGTTCAATCAGTCATATGCAGTGAGGAGAGTCTCAGGGATGGGGGAATACAAATATTCAAACTGATCGAAGTGAATGCAGGATGGTAGTTTGTGAAGATGAGTACACATTTAGTTTAAAACAGTGTTATTAATGTTTATCAGTATTGTAACAGTAACCACTAGTTTGCGAGATCTTGACTGGTTTGAGGTACACAGTTTGTTACTTCTAAAAAGATATTTGTCTGTTTTCACCTAGCTGCAGATCATGCTAGCTTATGAATACTGCCGAAATCGCTTGTTTTACTTAAAGCAGAATGTTTAACATTCACAAGCAGTACAAAGGGAAAATAAAACATGATCCTTAAATGTAATGGGCTCCATTTCTGCAAATGAACCCCTGTGAATTGTAATTGTCATTTGTTAATTAATATTTGTGTCATTCTCAAAAATTCTGGCCTCGGCTATAGCGGGTCTGAACTCTGCCTCACATCGTGTATGTTATCAATAAGCAAGCAAGCCTACAAAGCTATAAAAGCTGAACTGTTGACCTAGCTACTATATTAAGATAAGATGCAAGACGTTCTACACGTTCTATACGATATGTTTCAAATGACAGGTCTTCATGTTCCTAGTCAGCTGTCAATTCTCATGCTGTATCTTTTGGCAATCCCTAATACCAACACCATTAGTTGTGTTAGCCTTGAAAACCAAAAACTCCAATTAGCAAGTATAAACCACCACACCCACACCACAGCAAAGTACAATGGTTGCCAGATGTTACAATGTCCATAATGGCAGAGGCAATGAGACAAGTTGTGGTAGAATTTTTACAGATTGGCCTATTGCAAGGGCTGAATTTTATTCACTCATTTAATGAGGGAACAAGGTATTTCAGTGCCAGGAACACAGTGAGTCATCAATTACATCCATTCCTTCATTAAAAAAATGCTCCAGCCCGCGAACAATTACAGAGCTGTTGAACCATGTCCCCAAAAACATTATGATCCTTTTTGAAGGCGCTTTGAAAAACGGATTTAAATGACATCTTTTAAGAGACGCATTTCGTTTAATTCAAAAGTGAAGTAAACATGCTCTATTAAAATATGCAGCTGATTTATGTGTTAGTAATACAGATACAGTATAACAAAATCAACCTGCCAAATATTGTGTAGGCTCCCTCGTGTCCCAGAAACAGCTTTGACCCATCAAGATACAGACTTCCCAAGACCACGTGTGCTGTGGCATCTTGCAAATTATATGCTGGTGGGGTCTCTATGGACCAGATTAGCTTGTCAGCACATCCCACAGATCTGGGAAATTTTGTAGCCAAGTCAACCCTTTGATCTCTTTTTCAAGTTTCACCAACCATCCATGATCAATTCCTGCAGTGTGGCACTGCTGAACAAGGCTTTCATTAGAGGATACCATCATCATGAAGTGACACAATTATGTTTGGGTAGTTACATCTATATGAAAACCAGGGCTCAAGGTTTCCAAGATATACTGCATCCGGATGCCCTCTCTTCCTCAGGTAAGTGATGTGCAAGCAGTTGGCTGGCCACTTAGGAATTAGTACTACAGTAGTTGTGTGATCCAACAAGACAGGTTATCCTTTGCATCACATGCATATCCTGAGCTTTGCTGGTTCACTGATTTTCCTTGTGTGGGCCACTTTTAGTAGGTAGTAACCACTAGAATATACCAGCATACCCCACAAGACCTGATGCTTTGGAGATACTATGACCTGTCTAGCAATCACAATTTGGTCTTGTGAAAGTCATTTATACAAGGTGTTCTTAAGTTTTCTGCTTCAAACAATTATAAGAACCGTTTATGTGCAGCTTAACATATCTTAAACTTTGACCAATCAATATCATTCACTTCATTTGTGAGTGGTTTTAATTATATATTATTTGTAGTTTTTTACAACTTCAAAAAGCAAAAATTACCTTCCATGCAGAAATGATTCTAAGTAATAGGCTAAGCTAATTAGAGAAAGAGTGAGGGACAGAACTCATCCTTTGAGTCTTGAGAGCAACTTTCACTGGGCACACAAAATGCTTCCCAAATTAGCAACACCAATCATACACACACCTGGTGCCTTGTATACCCATTTGCCATGTAATCAAATTACACAAAGACAAACACACAACCAAGGAACCAGAGGCACAGTCTAGTCTCCAAGTCCCACAGCTAATGTTCATACATGCTCATATAGCAGCACCCATGATTAGAAATGACTTTCATCTGGAACAAATCGATGTGAGCGGAATCTGACATTTTCAATAATATACTTTCATTAGGGACTACTTATGTCTTTTTTGAGACCAAACCAATCCATACTTTGGTAATAGCTCCATCTCAGAGTGCCCTCACTGGAGCTAATGCACCAGCATTAACATCTGTTAGGTTTGGCTGCCCTGGGTTTGGATGCTTTGCTCATAATGAAGCCTGAGGTACATGTTGACCTCAATGACACACTGAGTCATGAGCTTTGGACAGCAGGCCAATGTCTATGATGCTTGAAGAGCCTGCATGTAAGCCAGATGTTGTGGATGTTACAAAGGGCCTGGATGTGAAAAGTAGGCCACACATTCCACGGCAGTCAGAGAACAGAGAGCGCATGGCCAAAGCTGACCCACTGGGCTTTCATTTAAGTGTTATTTCCATTCCTCTGACGCTCTCCCTCCCTGTCGCTCATCATTTAACCTTTGTCCTTCTCGAAACTCACAGAGAGGCTTAAATCACAATTCATAAATGATAGAAGCCTCTTTGGATCAATTAACAATTAAAAATTATTTTTAAAGACAGACAAAAGTAGCACAAAGCGTCTTGCCTAAGGTTCCTTATTGATTTAGTATGGTGTGCATTTGCAGTTGAGGAATCAAACATCAGGTGATAATGTGGAGGACAATACTGTTAGCTGCTGAGTTGCCCATGAAAATAAGTTATTTTGTCATTTAAATAAGTAGTAAATAAAGAACATTAACCTCTCTATAAAGTTTCTATTTTAATATTTTATTGCAGTTGTCACAATATTTGATGGTTTATTATAATATAAATTAACAATTATATTTAAACCCAAAATCTGTAATTCTTTATTTTTTTTGCTGATTTCACACTTTGGCCCACTTCTAGCTCTTTCTTGTCTGTCCCACTCCTTTTCCTTGAATTCATCTGTCGTTTCTCCCACAGTCTACCTCTCAATTGCACTTACAGCACCCTCTCTCTCTCAGCCTCTCTCCCTCCCTTTCCGTTTGCCCTTGCTTTCCATCGCTGTAAGCACATTCCTTCCTGTGGTCTGGACTTGGCCTCCATAGAAGCAGTATGTTCCCAAACCCTGAGCAATAAACCCTCTTTGTATCCCCATATATAGCAGCTCTCTCTCTAAAAGACCTGCTTCTCCATGTGGCTCCACACCTTTATTTTTTACATATAAATCTCTTCCTGAGAGTGGCATTTTAAGGTGCCTACTTAAGCATGAGTTATTTGTACAAAGTAGGGGGACTTAAAAAAAGTAGTGCATGCTCAGGTAAAGGGCATCATGATCGTGGGAATAATAGCAAGCCACACAGTTTAATGGCAGGTATGCGATTCTGGATAAATAACATAGAGGCTGACATGGAATTCTTTTTTGCTTTGCTTTGGAAGGACAATAACAGATATCGATATTGATTATTCTAAAACAATCAATTAAAGGAAATTTGAAGAATCAAAAGAATCAGAAGAATCAAAATTTATGTTTTATACATAAATTAGACTAGACAAGACTGACAAGTTTATTTGGTAAATGTGCAGTCAGAGCAGAGCAGAGTGTGATTGTGGTAAGGGGTAAACTAATGTCTTTATTGGACACCTTATATTGTTACTTTTGCAGTTTCACAACCATAACTGATGTATAGCTTCAGCATGTTGTAAATACTGTAAATACTGTAGACATCAGGCTACATCAGAGCAACAGTTTGACTGAGATGTACAAAAACAAGTAAACAGATTTTACTCTCTAATTGTACACTCTATTCATTGAATACACAGTGATTTTGAAAAGGTGGCATTATTTTATTGCACTAGGGTTTATAGGATTCCCCAAGCAGTTTTCAACAGGGGATTTCACAATGCTGCCAAGTGAGTGTTTGTCTTTTTGCAGGGGAAAAGGACAGCAGTAGAAAGTGTCCATTGTTTACTGGAAGGAACAAGACCCCTCAGCATGGGAAGATAAGCTCAGCGGGTCTTTGCGGACAAAAAAATACGGCGGTAATGTGAGACAGTGCTGCGGCTTCTGTTTAATATGCCAAAGCAGCTGTCCCAACAACCAGCCATGGGGTTCCAAAAAGCTCTGCTTTGTCTTGGACCTGCAGAGCTAACATCCGTCTGGCTACCCACTCGAGTGTTATGGGAAAAGGACTGCATGACACCAGCGCAAAAACGATGGGAGATGGTGAAGATGTGTGTCTCTGGCACAGAGAAGAAAGTAATAACTGGAAGAATGAAGAAACTGGTAAACGATATACCAGAATAGCGGGAGATTTCACAAGTTGGAAGGACATCCAAAATAAAGTTTAGGCTGGATGCAGAATTTTTCTCTTCCTGCCTTGAACACTTGATCTGTGTGTGTGGTTGCATGAGCGTATTTGGACATCCCACTCTTTGAATCTGGGAGTGTTCTTGGCCTCTTGCCAGATTTCTGAACCTAGACGTTCCATACACCACGTCCTCTGAGGCCCTGCTTGTCTCTCTGGGGAAAACTAATAGTGCAGGCTGTAGGGCTAAGCATAACATAAACCAAGAGGTCATGCAAAAGTCAAGCTCTCCAACAGGTTTGGGATCAGCAGTACATGATGTTCCACTGATGGGACTGAGAAACTGAAATGCAAGGTAGCAAAAGACCACAATGTAGTCTGAAAAGTGCCAGAGGGCATTCTATCCTGATGAAATTTCTTGCTATTATCTTTCCATTTTCAGCTTTCAGCTTTTAGGATTTTGGACACATAGCCTCTCAGTCCATGTTTCACAGTTTATTGCCTGCTGCAAATGCAGAATTGCTAATGTCTCAACCAGGTGAGCAGGCAGTACATTTCATGAGTGTTCTCTATTAAACTGGTCGGAGAGTTCTCTGTTGTTGACTTTGCATCTGCCATACACATACTGGTAAATGACACTTATATACCATTATATAATGATAGTAGTTTACATTTGGTGTGCACAGGCTGTAAAGTCACAAGGGGTGAGTAATGTGAAACAGATTGTCCTGGGAAGCACCCAAGAACAGATTATGCATAAAATATAACAACCCACAGTTTTGGGCGTAAATGTGTATTTCACAATATAACGTCTACACTGCGAATACCTGAAGCTGATCCTAAGAACAAAATTGTAATTGTAATTCTTGTAATTCACTTAGAACCAAGCGTTCTTAACTTAAATGGTTACTAGACTAAAAAAAAAAGTCTTGATAATTAGGAGAGTCAATGACATTCATATTTTTGCCATGTCACCATAGAAACAACTGTTGCAAGTTTCTCTCAGGGCATTTGTCATGCGAGAACTCCCACAGTCAAATCACAAGGAAAAAAAGTCCAAAGCAACCAGGGACATAAAAAAATACAGAACTGAACATTTGAGTGCTGAAGCACTTTCATTCCATTTATGTTTTGCAGATATGTGAATGATAGCCTTGTAAGATCCAGATAAGAGACATTCAGTACAAAGATCAACAGTCAAAAAAACATATTCCTATTTAATCAATCAATGAAAATGCAAGAGGTGGAAGATTCTTAACTACAATATTCTTGATTCTAGACATTTGTAAAAATATTAAGGATATTTTATGTTTGGAACAGACAAGGTCAGGCTGGGGTTATGCAGGTGCTGATTTAGGAGCCGTCGTGCCTTGTTAGAACTACAGCTAGCTATCTGATCTTGTCTGACGTCAGAAGCTGTGTCAGCATCCAGATTGTTTGCATTCAAAGCAGGTAGTAACTGACAAGGACTTTCATGCATGCCTGTTTATCAGCTGAAGATGTCTTGGTCTGCTGCAAGAACGAAAGAGATGCAAGTGGTGTACTTGATTTTATCAACCTAAACTTTGCACCTGAACAAACTGCAGGACTTTGCACCTGAAGGAACTTGAATTTCATGACTAGGAAAGTGCAAATAAAAAATAAAAAGAAAACTTGCCTAGACACAAGGATGTTTTATTTTTTGTGAAACCCAGGTAGAGCAATAACCCCTTATCAATACCAAACATAAACTGATAAAACACTTTTTACTTCAGCCTTTTGAGATGAAGGCTGGTATGTACCAGGGCACTGATATTAGGAAAATGGGATAAAAATGACTGTTCATGATCCAAAGCAAACCACTTAATCTGTGAAAATGGGGGTGGTAGCATGAGATGCCTGATGCCTGCCAGTGGAAGTCACGGATCACTTTTTTTCTTAATAACGTGTTGATGTCTGCAGCATGATTATTTTTGATTGCTTAGAAAAGCCTTAAGAGAGCCTTCCAAAATATTCAGATCATGCTCACAATCAAACACGAAGCATGCAAAATATGTATTTCCCCTGATATAGCTGCCAAATCAAAAGCCACAGCTGCAGCTAAGCAATACTTGGAATAAGCACAGAACAAAATGACTATGTTTAATAATAATTCACCGGCATGCCCTCTACCAAACTGGCAGAGTATAGTAGCAACACAAAGAGCAGCAGGATAGCAGGCTTGCATCATGTGATTAAACTTTCACTGTTAGCAAATAAAAAAGCTACTTTGTTTGCATTAGGCAGAAACAGACAGATTGGTCACCTTTAAACCACAGTGTCCATTGAAGCAATAGAACAGCATATAAACAAATGGCTCAAATAGAGGATGGGAATTAGCTGCTAGCCAAGAGCAATTCCAGGAAAAATGCAGAACATTGTGAAAGCACTTCACATCTCCCAAGGTCCTAACACACAACTGTGAGACCAAATTAAATCTTTAAATAGGGCTCTTATATAGCCATTTCGAGAGACTTCTAGAATAACTATTCTTGCCAGAGGCTTAAGCTCTACAAAGGTTCTGCTGAGGGTATGAAAAGTGACATTGTAGAATATCAGCACATCTCAAGGGCAAAGCAGTCCAAAGTCTTTTTTTTTTCACTTTCAACAAGTTTCAATAGTGCATGGTAAGTTGCCCAGGAAGAAGCTCAAGACAGTTTCAAAGGATGATGATAACGGAGTTAGATGGAGGTCCAAATGTTGCCCCTGACCATAGGCGTGACTCTTTCAGAGATATTCTCTAACATAGTGGAAGTTAGGCTTGAGCCAGTCACCTTAATTTCCTAATAATATTTTCAATATAAATAATTTCATTCTTTACCTGTAGCTCACTTAGAGGAGCACATCAGTTCTGTCATTCTACATTTTTTATTCATGCAACAGTCTGTCTGCAAGATAAAGAGCAGATGATCAGATTTTGCTCACGTGAATATTATTTGCATAACTTTTTGTGCATGACTCAAAACCGTCAGACATTTCCTGAGTGTAAGTGTAAGTCGAAACTATTTTCATTCATTTGTTAGTGATATAGTTACCTAATAGTATTTAATTTAGTATGTGATGTAAACTGAATGCAGAGCAATGCTACTCTACTAAAGATTAAACCCTGCAAATGTGAACCTCTAGATATGTTGCATAGCACTCAGCATTACGCTACGACTCAGATACAGCGGAGCTCAGATAAAAAAGTATGTTTTGCATGTTGCATGCTTGTGCAGGCTACACATCCTTTAGAGTAATTCAAGTGATAATTAGTCTTTAATGCAAAAAAATTATGTTTCTACAAATGTAGTTGATGAGTTTTAGCCACTTTTCAGGCCTAAATGATCACAGACTTTTTCAGTGTAATTCAGGGACTAAAGTAGTGAATTTTGGAGACCAAACAAAATGTTCAAATGAGCTTCTCAATCAAACTATCTTTTTAAGGTCTTGACAACTGTCACCTCAAAAGTCAGAGCAAACGTGAGTGTATGTGTGCGTGTGTTTGAAGCGCCAAGCGATGTGCAAAGCTGTGAGGGTGACAGCTCTGCGAGAGGGTAGGCTGGCACTATAGTCCCCTGTTGAAATAGCTGAGCGGTTAAGGATTAGCCCTGTGTGGTTTAAGCATGCTCCAGAAAAGACTGGGAAAGCTAACACAGAATGTGGTAACCCCTGGCCACCCACCCAACCACACGCACACACCAACACACACACATACACACACACACACACACACACACACACAAATACTGTAACTAGCCTTGTTCCAGGCAGTAGTGTTATTTTTTTCTTTGTGTTTTATAGCATTTACTGTGAGCGTACTCAATAAATCCCTATCCTACATTAATTCACAATTTCTGCTTAAAAAAAGAAAACAGAAAGCAAAAGGTAGACTTAAAAAAGTAAATATAACATGCCATCTATTCTTCATACAAAACCCTTTACATATCACTATAAATATTTCCTGAACTGCAGGAAAAGACTCAAAAGAGAAAGCAAAGTGCTCTGCAAATTACACTCTAATGTTGGAAAGAAATATTCCCCAGGAAAGCACCGTCTTGAATTTATTTGCAGTTTTTGTTTCACAAAATTAACTGCCAGCTTTCAGTTTGCAGAACAGCTAAACCAAGGGTTTGACTAAATTTAACTTCACTTAGACAGACACACACATACCTGAGCTGTTGGTGCGGCCTCTGTAGACATCATCATAGGCCTTCCACTGTTGTGTGACATGGTAGGCATGAACAAAGACCACCATCACCCCCACCAAACACACAAGAGGAATGAAAGCAGCTGTACAGAGAGCCGCATACACATTTGGGATGAAGCACCTAAAGAGAGAAAGAGAAAGAGAATTAAGATAATTTAATAGGGTTGCAAAAGAGCAAGAAGGTAATTCTAACCAAGGATTGAAAGTGACTGGAAATGACTTGTTTAAAAAGACCAAGTGAAACAATACACACACTGAAATGCCTGCATGTATTTGGACTGAGAGGTGCTAATTGCCCCTGCCTTGACCTTGTTTGCATGTATGAATGGTACTCTATACATCTGTGAGTATTTTGGACTGCAAGGTCAGGGCATAAACTCATGTTCATTCTGGCATAGATACAGTATGAAATGTCAATTTGACTCTGCAGCACTCTCTCACTACCTCTGTCTGACTAGCTACCTGTTTCTCTCATTTTATCTCAGGAATTCCTCCCAATCACCACTTGTTTTTCACCACCATGCAATTAGAAAGCCTCCTACTGGCCTTTGCCATGGGAAAACTTTGTGGGCTGATTTTGTTTTGACGTGCTGGACGTCCAAATAATAAGAACGTACCCTCTGTTCGCAGGGCATCTACTCCTCAGCCGGCCAAACAAGATGGACAAATAAAGCCAAACTGGTATTACAAGGGAACCATGAAAGGCATGGCATGACTACAGAACTCAAAAGATGCTAAAGGCTGTAATGAATAATGTTGTCTATATGACAAAGAAGAGTGAAAGCCTTGCTATTCTTTCATTTGGTTTTGTGCTCATGGCCTTGTGTTTTATGAAATATTCACATTTTTTTTATTCATTATGGGTGCTGTATTATGCAATCCTGTTCAACACATGATACATTTATACATAGGAACACTAGAAGCAAGTACTTGTCTGGCGGAAAATGTGTGATGTCTCTGTTGTTTAGAGCTGGGTCAGACAGTCTAGATGTCTATTTTCCACTGAGACCAGAAGGTCCCCCCTCCCCCCTTCACTTTTCAAAAAAAAAAAAAACAGTTGTTGGTCCTCCCAATCCTAGAGTCTGTTGGGGAAATAGAGTGGGCATGCTTACCAAGTCTACTCCTCATCTGTTCTTTAATCCAGATGATAGAAAAACACTCACAACAGGGTGTTACTTATAACAATTCACACAGGGAGAATTATATCACTGAATGAACAGTCTAGACATTTTCTGTTGTTAACTAAACTACATTATATTACTATTACTATCTATTACTACATTATACCAATTTCCATGGTTACACAACGGCCTTTTCATACTTTTGCTACATCATTTTCATGATTACACCACAATTATTTTCATGATTACACCAAACCCTTATGTGCAATTACTGCACACCCATTTCCAAGCAGACAGTTACAATTTCAGAGACAAGACAACATTTGCAAGAACATTTCTTAAAGATTTGCAAGAAGGAAAGCAGTGGTTTTGAAATTATAAAAAGAAACAGGAAAAAATTTGATTTAATATCAGTACCAAATTCAATAAATGTATGATTTTAAAACCGTCCATTACAAGCTACAGTGAAATGGGGTAAATTAGTCATACTAGCTGATGTTAATGTTGCCATTAGGTGCTACAAATTCTGTCCTACCATTTCTGAAGCCACAACTGCACTTTTGTCCAGTTTAGCGGTTTCTGTTCATCTTTATTTTTCACCACACCAGAAGACAAACTGCAATTTCTGCAAATTTATCAGTCTTGCATTTCGTATTACATTCAGTAACACATGTCTATACTGGCTGCTGTCACCTAATAGCCCCACTTCATCCTGTGAAAAGTCCCCTGCCATATGAGAAGAATCAAAATGGCATTACACTTTCATGTTTTCACTCCTCAGCTATGAGAAGTAAACAAGTTACTCTTTTTACACTCTGAAGGTCATGCATCCTGCATGACGGGCATGTCTTCCTGCTGCTTTGCTGTAATATTAGCTCTGGGTTGGGGAGACAGAGAGATGTCGAGGCAGGGCTGTAACTGTAGCCTGCTGACTAACAGTAAAGGGTGAACAGAGGAACAGAGTGAGGGCAGACTAAGAAAAGAGAGAGGTCACACAAAGCAAGTTGACGCAGGCTAGCCTGATAAAAGGGATAAAGGGAGTGGTGGGAGGTGGCTAGTGAGCTGTTAATCACCGAGCAAGTAAACAAAATTCTCTCCACTCATGTTATTTGCACTAACACACTATATCAGACATTTTCAGGCTGTACTATTATCCATTGTATAATCCTTCATATAACTTTGGAAAAAAGCCTACGTCACTGAGAATGCTTCCAAGGGTATTAATGAATTTATGCCAGTGTGTTGACACAGCTCTGTCCTCCAGACCAAATTTTAAGTCAGGCCTTTGGATATTTATGGGCAGACATTCTTTAAATCAAGATCGGGAGGTCTTCCAACATCCCGACCACAAGTAATCATGTGGCAACGTGGGTATTGTAACTACAAATCCCAATTGTGCAGCCTTTTTTTTTTTTTTTTTTTTTTCCAGAATTTTTAGCTGTCCTTTTAGCGGTTCAGCTGCTGCCTAGACACCTTATATGAGGTGGATACCATATTTCTCTCTGCACTTTTTAGACTAGATTAACCTTTTTCAAATTTTTATCATGAGCTTTTCATTGAGTGAACATTACCTTATTTAGGGGAGGGCAAGTGACATAATTAAGATTATTAAATTATTGTGCTCAATGCAAAGGTTTCCCATCCATTAGATCTGTACTTTTTAGTGTTTTCAGTTATTTTATGTTTATGATTATGATTTAAAGTCAGGATGAAAGGATCAGTCACAATTATCTGTTTCTGTCATATTGCTTTTGGCTTTGGTTTGTTGAGTTTTGCCATAAAAATAATGCTTCTTTTGTAAGTAAAATCTAAATATTTTATAGAAAGGTTATATATCTTTTCATATATCTTTTTATGCCTACCACCTTTTTTTTATCCAACAACTGAACAGCGGTGGCATAGTGGTTAGGGCGTTAGCCGCATGATCGGAGGATGGGGGGTTCGAACCCCTTCCCAATAGGTTACCCTGAGGTACCCTTGAGCAAGGTGCCGTTCCCGTCACTGCTCCCTGGACACTTTCAATAGCTGCCCACTGCTGCATGGTGTTTGAGTGTGCATGGGTTAAATGCAGAGGTCCAATTCTGTTGTGGTTCACTGTCTGCTGTGCTGTGACCTCGCAATGACAAGGGTTGTCACTTTCACTTTCAACTGGCAGAACACTGCCCCCTGAGGTCTTTTTCCTTATTTTGCCATTATACTGGATATAAATATACTGGAATATGCTGGGATAAAGATGGTTAATGGCCTAAATGCATCAAACATTTGAAAAACATTTCCCCTTTCTTTAAGATTAGGAAAAAAAAAAACTAATTTGCTAATCTAAATTTTGACTGGCACTATACAGCACATCATACAAATCACAAGGTCACAAAGATCACATTCAAGATTAGCAGAAACTCTACAAAATGAGTATCTGATGACTCATTATCTAAACTTTCAGCTAATCCAGATTTTTTAAAAGGTCATTTGAAACGGAATAATATCACATCAGTGGTTATCATGGCAACCATACAGTACATTTTTACCTGAAAAACTTTGCATGCAGGTGTCAGTAAGTGTGTTGCTTAACAGTGAAGTCTGATTATTTATGGGCCATTCAGAGTGGGAAGCCTATTTAGAGATGCAATTAAACAATCTGACTAATTATACTGATTCTGCAAGTACTGCATAAATGCTGCAGGAAATCTGTAACCTGAGTGAGCTTTTATGGTCTGTTCACTTCAAGTTTGATATCAAAAAGATTGGGCAGTGGTGCATTGGGATGGTTTAACAGTTGATTTGAGAATGAGAGCTGTCAATAGCAATCAGCTCAGACTAGTGAAGAGATGTGAAAAGGTCCCAGTGGATTGCCAGACCAAGAAAATGAAAAACAATCACTTTAGGATCTTTAAAATAATGCTGAAAAGTTCCTTACTCAGTATGTTCATGGATGACTGATAATTCTAGCAAAAAGCTAGCAAAAATTCTAGCATACACACTTTAAGTTAGTTTTTTCCAGTGTTAAGGATCTGGAATATAAGCTGGTCAGTGACTGGCCCATTTTAGAGTTCTACAAACATTACGCACCAAAGACGTCTGATAAACAAACGGACATGACCTAGGAATGTTAGTCTATAATGTTTTATTAGATCACAATTGTAGAACTTGGGTCCGTCTCCTAACACTACTTTTTACATAACAAGGAAAATTTCAGGTGCAGGTTGTGTGTGCATTTGCATATGGTAACACTGTTAATGTAAAACCAGGCCTGCTTTCCTTTCACGGACAAATAAAATGCTTGGTTCTGGCAACTGATGAACCACATAAGCTTTTCAATCAAATATCTACCTTGACTAAATACACTTAAAAATACAGAAAATAATACAGAAATAATAAAAACACCATCTTCAGATTTAGTCTTGCTTTGCCAAATGCATGTCTTACTTGAAGCTGCTTACTACTTAAAATATTTGGAAAAAATCCTGCTATGTCTACATAACACTGTTAAGTTGCATAACAAGTTAAGATAGCGTGTATAACCTATCATGACCACATTGAAGCATTCATTATATTAATGGACATAATCAGTCATGACAGCAAATAACTTCTATTTATTCAAATTCAAATAACCATCTTCCTTTACATGCTAAGAGCACAACTGTCAGTGTAGCAGGGTTCAAAATGTTACCAGAAATCGTCACCCTGTGTTCTGTTCTCACCCACAAATAGTGTTAAAGCAATAGCAAATGACAGCATTCATTCTGCCAAGAAAGGGCAACAGGGGTCAACAGGGGCTTCCATAGTTATATCACGGCTATTTTTTTGTTGTTGTCATTTTTACATGTGGGTAGAGATGAGTAATAGAAATGAAAACTTTTCTGTAATTAAACTCAGTACACCCAGACCGAGGCCTTGAAAGTTGCTTCCTCGTAAAGAGGTGGGAACTAGAAGGCTATGTCAGATGAGGTGAGGTGACATCACTTGTTTGCCTCGCTGTGAGAGGCATATTTACCTTTCCTGAGGCAGCCGGGAGTGTACCCACCCTGGAGGGTAAAGAATGCAACTCAGAAGGAGGGAACAGAGAAGAAACTTAAGTCTTTGACTATCAGCAGAAGCTGGGCAGTGTGTGAAACTGAATGTATGCACAGTCACCAGTCTGTGACCTCATAACCACCGCCAAGCTAAAAATAGCCCCACTTGAATCCCTTCAAACCATGTACCCCCCTTCACCAGGCCAAGGCAGGGTACTGTAAAAAGAGGCATAGAAAAGAATAAGACAAAAGAGAGCTAGGTAGCATATGTGAGACTTTTTTTTTCCTTTTAAGGATGTGACAGTGCCATGCCATTATAGCTTACTGAGCATGTGTGTGTGTGTGTGCTGCAAGTGTGTACCATTGCTAATGGTCTGATTTTTATCTGTTTGAGGAGTGTGTGTGTGTGTGTGTGTGTGTGTAAAATTTTGGGAATTCCCAGCTTGTAAAAAAAGTATTTGTAATAAAGTGTATTGGGCCACAAATAAATGATCTCAGTCCTGTCTTGGCCTCAAGAAAATGAGCTTTTTTATCTCTTTTAATTCATTATAATGTAAGTTAAATAAATTGTAAACATTTCTTTGTGTTTCTTTCTGTAAATATCTTGATTTGATGTGTCTAGGCTTTGGTTCTAATTCTCAGCTCGTCCTTGTCCTTTTCAATCCTTGTTTTAAATACATCAGATATGACTATGTTTTCTTTGTCTGTCTGCAATAACAACAATTTTATAGTTATTAAAATGATTCAGCTCTTGTCTGGCATACTTATTACTCCACTGTTGTGCCATCAGTCCTCAGACCTCTCATTTGTTTAACTTACCTTTGGCCCAAATGTGCTGATCTGTGCTTTTTTATCAATAGTTTTGTACAGCGGGCAGCGGTGGCCTAGTGGTTCGGGAATTGGCCACATAATCGGAAGATTGTGAGATCAAACCCTTTACCAATAGGTTGCCCTGAGGTACCCTTGAGCAAGGTACTGTCCCCGTCACTGCTCCAAAGGTGCTTTCATAGCTGCTCATAGTGCTTTCATAGTGTACTCACAATGACAAGAATAGTCACTTTCACATAATTTTGAACTGAACTGATAAACACGACCTAAAAAGGCACTTACAAATTATACCCAAAATATGAAATAAAAATTTCCTGAAATATGTTTACGGATGTTGTGGAAGAGGACATGCAAGCGGTTGGTTTGAAGGAGGAAGAAGAAGGGCCGGAAGAAATGGAAATAGCTGATCCGCTGAGGTGACCCCTAACAGGAGCAGCCGAAAATAACTGTGACAAGGTGCCACTTAATGTTGTCAAAGTGCAGGTATCGACAGAAACTCACAGATCTCCATGCACTAGCCCGTAGACATCATGAATATTCCAGTCCAAACCTCCCAGCAGTACTATGACGAGAATCACGATAACCAGTGCAGGAAGTCCCCAGCTCAGCAGGAAGTAGAGCAGATATCGTCTCTCTGTGTGCTCGTCATTCATCACCAATATCTGCCAGAAGTTTATGGCCTGGAGAGAATATAAAAACTGTAAGATTATGAAAAACAGGGAAGTTAATTTCATTGTGGCTTTTAATAATGTCATCTAAATAAAAAATGTGTCATTGCATTTATAGAACCAATTTAAATCCTCACTAAATCTCTTACACTCCCTCTTTTGCTTTGCAGTCACTTATCTTGAACCAGCCCAGCGCTGTCTGATAAAATGTCTGTTTTTTGAAATGGTGAGATTTTCTCAAAACATTTCAAAGAGGAAGTGTGTGATTTGTATCTTTCCTTGCCTAAATCATCATCTAAATCATTAGAATCTAACTTTTTTATTTTTCCACAATTGTACATTTCCCTTTTTACTGTTGACCTGTGTTTCTGGTCCCATGATTAAACTGTTCTTCTACATCAACTTGCGGTTCTAAGTTTTAAATGGCTTCACCTGACCTAAGAAGCCCCACATTATTTAAAAATATTCCACATTAGGAAAACTTTGTTCACAGATTAGTTGATGTTTACCAGAGCTCTTAATTTCAAGATTAATTTCAAGAATGGTACCACTGGGGTCCAGACCTGATATCATAAAACCGCTGCCCTTTGAACACAACCACAGGTTCTGAGGCACCACCTCAGAAGTGCTTTCACAGAGAGAGAGATGCTGCAAAAATGAAAAGATCCATTAAAACTCCTTGAGTTTACACTTTCGTCAGTTCTCGTCGGTAACAGCTCCATAAATGGATTATGGAGCACTTGCAGCACCTTTTTGCTGTGCTGGCCATTGGATGCAGCTCAGGAAAATGGGAGAGTAGCAGGTTGTTATGTAACAGTATAAAGTCTGAATTAACGCTGGTGCAGTTTGAGCTAGGTGGGCATATGGAATATTTGATACATTTCCTTGGGCATTTTCATACAGCTGGCACCAAACCATTACTCCTATGCCTTCCAGCTATGGCTGACCAGAGGCTCCTGATTTAGACAGTTACTTGATAACCACAGATCTCTCGATCACTAGGCAATGAAAGGGCCTCGTAAATCAACAGTCTTCACTGAGTGAATGGAGGAGCACATAGGAATCTGGAGTTCTCCTCAGAACTCAGATCTTCATCAATTAACACACAAAAAAGAGAACATTGATATCATTTGTCTAGTAAAATTCATTTAAAAAGTTCCATTAAAGTGAATTTTTGTGTATAACTCAGCAACAAAGTTCCAATACATATTTTGTTTGCAATAAACATTTAGCTGACTCTTACATGAGGAAAGTACTCAATGAACCTAGAAAGAGGGACAATGAAACATACTAGAGAGACAGCAGAGGTGGTTAAGAAATGTAAAGCCAAGTCAATGAGAAAAAGAAACTATAATTACTTAAAAATCGAGCTTAAGGCTGCTCTTAATTCTGATATGATTTGCCAGCTGTGATTATATGAATAGATGCACATGCCTAACGCATTTTGTTTTTGGAGACAAATACTTTCCATGCTGAATCATAGTTTACCTCTCTCTTCACAAACTGAACTTAATTCGTTCCATGTGTATTTCTGCACTCACACAGACGCACATTTCAGCACATACACATGCAGGTAATTAGAATTACTGAGACTTTCGTAGCCCTCGGGTTGTGTCAGACCTTCAAAATAGAATGTGAAATATGCTGAAAAACACACAACAGGTGGCCTCAAACGATCCTGTACAATAAGTAGCAGATTAGCTTTCATCACTACTTCAAAGTAAGTTTCAGTGCTTACTGTAATACATATTGAAAACCAGGGTAGATTATTTCTTGCATGTAAACAAGCAAATGGCCCATTTCACACTGTTGAACGTCACTGAGAAAAAAAAGGAAAAAAAAAAAGACAACTGATCCTTGCTGAGAGAAAAGCCTTTGCTTTTGAGAGCATTAGTATGTACCTCTTGGGTCAGTACATAGTACAATTCTTTTTCAAAACAAAAATGAATAAACAGCCAAGGGCTGGTGTTTGCACTTCTGTATCCTTTAAGGGATTAGAAGCAATGTCCCTTTCACTTTCTTTCAGCATGTTTACACCAAATCCTGTTGCTTCTAGAGCCCTGAGAGAACAAGCTGACCTTTGTTTCTCGGGGAGAGGTTACATCCAAGGTCAGAACATTTAAGGGGCAGTGAAGAAGGGATTAGCTCAGAAAAGAGATGAGTAAAGGATGAAGGATGAGAGTTGGCGGAGGATTTGTGAGAGGTCGGCATGCACATTAAAACATCTCCTTTGCAAAGAGCTGTGGAAGAAAAACTACACGTAGCAGGAGCAAGTTGTGCATGACTATGTTAAAAACAGGTGTTTTTTTAAGTAGGACAGGAATGAATGAGGCCTATTTTTTCTTCAACTTGGAGCCTATCTGAGCTGAGAAGTAAGTTAGTCAGGCCAAGAATAATTTCTAAATTACTAGCCAAGCTCTGATGCCTTTGATATTTGTTTAATTGCCAGTGGTTCCATGAAACTCTGATCAATCTGATTTGCTAATCAGATTTACAAAGAAAGTTCAAAGACTAAATCCCAAAAATAGCTTACATGAAAACTGTTTTTTGGTTCCTTTTACACTTATGAAAACCAAGCCTTCCTCTCGGCTTAGTCTCAGTACAATGCTTAGTCTATATGGCAGTTAATGGTGATTATGTAAACCACAAAAACAAAAGTTAAGCTAGAAAAGCTTTCCTTCGCTTGACATTGCTCTTAATTGTGCTTGAAATCTGCTTGAGGTGTTAATAGATAACAGTATGTCAAACAGTGTCAAAAACCACATTAGCAAATCTATTTGAAATCACTAAACAACTCAACACCACTGGCAGGCAGGTGCATGATTATTTAAGCGTGCAATTTGCACAATTGGTTGCTGAATGTTCCCATTGCTTCATAGCTCCGGTTTCAGAAGCAAACTGTGACTGCTGCTTTATTTCTTGAATGGTTTATCTTCTATTGCAAACTGGATACAGCTTTTCTCACCTACCTGTACAAGCATCCAGCTAAACTGGCTGAGGTGGAAGTAGTGGAGAAAGAGGCCCAGAGTTGCACAGCTGTCCTCCGAGAACATCCGGCCCCTGAATGCTGACACCAGGAAGCAAATCTGAAACAGAGGACGTTTGAATCAACTGAAGGTCTTGTGTTACTGTTCTAAAATGTGAAGGTGTACTTTAAGTGAAAGTGAGTATGTCATTGTGAAACAAGGCACAGCACACAGTGAAACAATGAAATGCAACCTCTGCTTTTCACCCACACACACGTGCAGCAGGGGGCAGCTATATCCAGTGCTTGGGGAGCAGTGATGGGGACAGTACCTCGCTCAAGGGTACCTCAGGACAACCTTCATGTCTGGGATTTGAACCCATGACCTTCCAATACTGGGCCTAGTCCTTCATATGCCACTGCTGCCTAACGTGTAGCTCTGCAGTAACAGAGCTTTAAAAAAAACCATAGAACTCGATGTTCCCCTTCAAGTAATGCTATAGAAAAAGGCGAAAGATCATGTCATGTGAAAAAATTATGACAGCCTGTGTGTTTTTGTAATATTTTTTGGACATTTTAATATTAAATCTCAATTTTAACAATACTGGGAGATTCAAGTAACATAACTAAACAATTAAAACTGAAGAAAAGACTTCAAAATCTTCTGTAAAATGTAAAAATGTTGAGGCGAGAGTGAACATCATGGTGTGATCAAAAGAGCTGTCTGAGGCCTTCAGAAAGAAGATTGTAGCAGCTTATAAGTCTGGTAAAGGATTTAAAAAGATCCCAAATAATTTTCAGTCAGCCATTCAACTGTCCGGAAAATAGTCTACAAGTGGAGGACTTCCAAAACAAATGCCAACATGCCCAGGTCTGGCCGTCCAAGCAAGTTCACCCCGAGAGCAGACCACAAGATGCTAAAAGAAGTCCCCAAAAACCCTAAAATGTCATCATGGGACCTACAGCAGGCTCTTATTGTTGATGTGAAAGTGCCTCTACAAGAGAAACATCAAGAGACACTAAAGAGAAACAACAAGGTCAGACTGAAGTTTGCCAGAGAGAACATAGACAAAGACCAGGACTTCTGGAATAATGTTCTTTGGACAGATGAGTCTAAAATACATTTTTTTGAACATCAGAACAGAGGACATTTCTGAAGTATATCAAATACACCATTCCAGGAAATTAACCTCAAACCAACTCTGAAGCCTGGAGGTGGAAGAGTCATAGTTTGGAGATTTTGTTGCAGCAGGACCTGGCCAGCTCACCATTATAAAATCCACCATGAATTCTACCATGTATCAGAGGGTGCTTGAGGAACATGTGAGACCATCTGTAAGAACATTAAAGCTAAAGCTGAAAACTAAGAAATGGAGAGTCCTGGAGCGGCTGAATCAAAGTCCAGATCTTAATCTCACGGAGATGCTGTGGGGTGACTAGAAATGGGCTATACATGCAAGCAACCCCTCAAAAATCTCACAGCTTAAAGAAATCTGCATTGTGGAGTGGGGCAAACTTTCCTCAGCCCAAAGTCAAACATTGTTAGATGCTACAAGAAGCGTCCCACTGCAGTTGTTTCAGGCAAAGGGGGTAACACTAGCTATTAGGGGGTAGGGTGTCCTAACTTTTTCCTCAGCCAAAATACACATTTTTTTTACAACTTTTGTTTAATGAATAAATCAAGGTTAATTTTTGTTGTTTACCTGCAATTAAATTACTTTCTTTTCCAGAGATGAATTAAAACAAGATCAGACATCGACATGTGAACTTTTCTTAATAAAGTACTGAATATTTAATGGGGTGTTCTAATTTTTTCACTATACCCACCATCTTTAACACAACATGCCAAAGCCCCCTGATATTTCAGCAGCTTAGCCCCTCAGAACAAGCCTCAATGATTTCTGGTTATATATATTTTCATGCATCTCTAAAAGCCTTGAGACTAGAAACCAGAGATCACATTTCATAGAAAATTCAACAGGATGTTGTTGCATAACAGAGAGCCAAACTAAAGTCACTATTGTTTTTGAGCATGTCTGGATGTTTGGATATGCATCTTGCATACAGTATAATTCTGTCCTGGAGTGCAGAGAGTGCTTTCATTGTCTAACATCATAACACTTCAGGAGCAGCAGTAATTGACTGAAAACAGAAGCCTTGTCTAATTCATAATTATTTTATGTCATGGTTTATTTAAAAAAATTGAAAATAATCAAAAGTGCTAACGAACAAATTATACATTTTCAATGAAGATCAAAATTTTTATTCATAAGCAGAAGAGGATATAATTTATTATGAACAGAATTCATTTTTTTTTATCGCAGCATGCAGAATATATTTAAATATTATAGTAAACCATAATCAATGTCCTGACTGAGTTTTGAAAAGTAAAAATACAGTTGGAATGACAAAGCTCCAGATAACAATTTAGGACAAGGCTAATGAGATTAAAATGAAGAAGATGTCAGACCTAAGAGTTAAAAATAGCAACAAACAAAGCTGAAAATAATGCACAACCCTGTTCCATCGCTCAGTGAACTCCTGGGACTTCAGCTTGTGCCAGCCGTGCCAGGCATCTGTTCTTACATAACATACAGCAAGGAGATCCCAAAGTACAGATAGCAAGGAAATGATAGAGAGAGAGAGGAAAGAGAGAGAAAAAGAGAGAGAGAGAGAGAGAAAGTGAGAGAGAGGAGAGAGAGAGAGAGAGAGAGAGAGAGAGAGAGAGAGAGAGAGAAAGAGAGAGAGAGAAAAAGAGAGCGCATACAGGAAATTTGTCTCTAGAGAGCCCTCGAATTAAAGCATGAAGTAGCTGGGTCAGTGAACCGAATGCAGCAATAAGCTTTTTTTTAATGTTTATACTAATATAATTTTGAAATAACTTTGTTAATTAACTTTCGGATTAATTTGCATACAATTTGCATAATTTGCAGGTGTGTTTGTGTGTAGGTAAAATGTAGAGGTGTAATTTCGTTGTGGTTCACTGTATGCTTAAAGAAAATGAAAGAATTAAAGTCTTAAAGTGATATAAAAAAAGGATTTAATTATTTTATAATTAGACCCTGCTATGTCAAGTCATAGCAGTCTGAGCCTCAATTGGGTAAGCCGAGGGCGGCAGAGGCAAGGAAAGATGCCCCAAACATGAGGAAGAAACCTTGGGAGAAACCAAGACCCAAAAGGGGAACCCGTCTTCCTTTGGTCGACACCAGAAATAAAAAAGGAAAGAGAGAAAAACCCTGCAGTCCTCCTCGACCATGTACAGCTATATAGTCCCAGGACTTTTGTTCATATTTTGAAGTGTTTCCCCTTTAACCCACTGGCAGGGAAAAAATAAAATACATTTGCACCAACTCAACACCAAGCTCATCCTCTTCTTCAAATTAGGGTCACTGCCATCTATCATCACCAAAAGAAAATGGTAACCAACCAAAGTTACTCTAATGCTGTTTACAAGTCTTTCCACATTTGCCAACATTCTGCTCATGTTGCAGCATTATGCACATTTTTACTGACTCAGGTGAAGGCTGATCTATGACCGTGCAGTTTCTGCTGGCACATATAGAGGGCACAGTGATATTTTCTGGCGAGACGACCTTGTCTTTTGTAGACAGATATCAGTATGACTCATGCACTTCCTCTTTGGAGAGGACACTTCTAATCCTGAATTGGGAAGACAGGGGCATACACCTGCCAAACTGGCTGCATGCACAGGGTAATAGGTGACTGGCTACATCACCGACAGGGCCACAATATGGGCAAAATTTGATACTTTTTTTTTTTTTTTGCATTTTGAAACAGCTGGGGTGCATTCAATTCTTTTTTGACCTATTCTTTCTTATAACTCAATTACCTCAATTCCATTTGTCAAGGGAACTGTTTGCTTTGGTCAGAAGACCTTAGCAACCTGCTACACAATGTAAAAGGTCAACAGTTCATGTCTGTGAAGTGAAACTGTTTTTCTGGCTTGTTTGTAAGGACAATAAATAATAAGGCACAGGGTAGATAAGGCATTGCTATAAAACAAAGGATGAGATTTATTGTGGTTTTGAGCAAACATACTTGTGTGTGTAATTATGCAGGTAAACACACCCTTTTATTGTACTGAGTCAATGCAGCACTTGCTGGGCGTAACACTATTTAATAAGACATCATTTTCATAGGTGCAATGTTAAGCAATTGTTGGGTCGCCTCCTGGTACCAAAAAAAAACCAAAATAGCTTTGAACTAATCACACCTCAACACCCTAAGAAGCGGTCATGATGTTCGGAAAAAATATTGTCCAGTGTGTCTTTGGCACACAGTATACTATCTGACGGCCAAAAGGAATACAAACGTAGAATATTTAAGAATGTTCCAGTATCATATCAATTATTTCTCAAGGTATCATGAATTTCATTACTTTGAGTCTTGCCTTGTGGAAAACAATGATGATATTAAGAAATGTGATATGTCCAGGCATGATGATATGATGACATAGTAAATGTGCAAAGTAAATTGAATCAACAAGCTTTCTTGTGTTAGTTTCAATGGGGGCATGTGTAGCAGCATGTCAACAATGTGCCAAGGGCTCTAAACTGTTATGGTGTGGCTCTTCCAAAGCAAGCAAAAGAGTTGGCCTCTCACTGGATTACTGCAACAGGCTCTCTTAAGAGTCAGTCAGAACGGAAGACCCAAATTAAAGCTTCCAAGAAGTTTTTGCCTTTGGAAAGTCCATCATTCCTGCTGACTAAAGTGGAAATGGTAAGTTAGTGGAAGAGTGTTGACATAAAGTGAACTTCCTGTTTGAATTACAGTGGTGAGTGGTGAGCAAGGTTGGTGGGTGTGGGCGGTTAGGAGAAGGCAGGAAAGGAGAGCAGGGATGTCCAGGACCCCGAATGATGACCAGGTGGTTTGGTTGTGAAGTGTGATTCTGGGCAGGATGAGCTGGCTGGGGCGAATAGCAGTGCAGCCAAAGGCTCAGTGTGAGTCAGAAGCAAAAGCCCTGTGAAATTCCATACAAACACACAGGCTAATGCACTGTCCGTGGTGTCTCTATATGTTCCAAGAAAACATATTTTTCTTCAGAACACCATACTACCTTTAGGATCAGACCAACATATTAGGATGAACAGGTTACCTAGGCTCCTTAGGGGTCCAGCTGAGGAACCCATGTCTAATCATACAGCTATCATCAGGAGACGCAAAGTTCAAACCTGTGGTTCTGGCACAGAGTTCAAGAGAGCACAATTGGATTCATTCATTCATGGGATTATAAATAAATAAAGGATGATGATTATTCTCACTGGGGGAACAATGGGGGAACTGGGGGAACCCTCTTTCAGAGTGAGGATAGCTAGCATGGACTGTCTCTTAATTGAGCTAGCAGAATTGGTGTAAGGAGTCCAAGCACTGGCATCATTTGAAAGTTCTAGCTAGCTGTTGGAATTTGAAACTACAAATTTGGGAAGAAAAACAACAACAACAACAACAACAACAAACAAAAACTCAAGGTAACATAAAGAAAATAAATGTATAAGTAACCTACATTGATATTAATATGAAAGTTATTTACTGCAGCTTTGGTAACACTCTTAAAGGAAGAACAAACAAAAGCTGCTGCTTTAAACGGTATAAATGACACATAAAGCTAATATGAGCTGAATTCATCCAAAAGATGCAGAGCATACTGTACTGCAGAGTCACTAGGGACAGCTTCGATGACGCACACCAAAGCACAAAACATGTTTTGCGCTCTCAGTATTCCCCAGAGCAGGATTTGTGAATGAATGCTGAAGGGGATTGAGGTTCATATCAGCTTTCTGGTTGATGCAGCCAGCTTAGGCAGGCTCACTCAATTGATCACATCAGTAACTCTAGACCTCCTTTGCGTGATGTATCCTCCCTCCCCTAATGACCTTTCTGGCTGCCTCTCTGACTCATGATTGATCAAAACACTTTATGTAACAAAGGGCACAATTGGTGGATGCAATCTGGGCACAGCTGGCTTGTTCCTGAATTCGGGCCACTAAAGCAAATAGCAGAATACTTGGATGGTGGCAGGGAAAGCAAGTAGGAATAAATCTTGAAGGAAGAAACTTGCAGAAACTTGACAGCAAGTAATCACAAAATGATTCATTCACAAGGAAGTCTGGTTGACCTATACGGTTGACCCTCAGTCAGATTAATGCCTGTTATGCATGTAATATAAATATGGGCACAAGGAGGTTCAGCATAGCAGTTTGTCTTGAAGTTTGCTTCAGTTATACAGTTTCTCTCTCAGACTAGCAGACAATAATGACATAACAGAGAATTCAGGAGGGGATGGTGGTTAAGCCAGGGGTTTTGAGACTGGGGGTAGATGATGTAATTGGATCACCAAGTGTTGTGTATTATTTTAACATCAAGAAGTTGCATCAACACGTTATATCTCTCTGCATAGCATGGACTTTTCAAATGATCAAAAGTCATAAATTTAATTCTGCAGTGCCACCAGAGTTAAAACGCTCTAGGACCGTTTTGCTAATTAACCTTTACAAATGAACAAAACCAATATGTGGGAACCAATTTCAATTTAAAATGTCACAAAGATCTGGGAGAAGTCAAAAACTTCTCACTGGGCATTCAGTGCATGACAGAAAGACGGGAAGCTTTAGAGACTAAGGGTCTCAGCCTCATGCTGTTCACTCACTACTCCCTGTCATTAGCAGGCAAGAGGATGACAGTGACACTCAGGGGCAAGCGCTGAAGGATGACTCATTCGCAGCTCTTCTTAGATCACCATTATCAGCCTTTTAATGACAGCCCAGGCACTCTGCCAGAACAACTTACACAGCCACAAAGTGGGATACCCAGAACTCCAGGACAATATAACTAAGGCCTTTTTCTCAGTGACATTGTGCCTTTAGCAGCTGCAACTTTTTATGTTGAGTTCCAACAGCTAATAGTAGCTGTGAACTCTGATCGAAAATGGCCAAAGGCCAGACAGCTCTTAAATTGGTCTGCTATAGATCAGTTGGAAGAAACCTCAAAGTCTCTGCTGACATTAATCTGATCCATTTGCCGTTGATGAGGGAGGAAAAGTCATCTCCACCAGTATGAGCTGAATGGGGAGGACAGGAGACCTGGGGCTTAAAATACCTGTGTCCTAAGCATTAGAGACCCTTTTACAGTGACTGACAGGTAGATGACAGGGGGTAGACAGGATGGCGGTGGAATATAACAGTGCAGCTGAAAAGGGCAGTGTAGCTAAGAGTGTTGTTAGGTTTTGTTTTTTTGTGTGTGTGGGGGGGGGGGGGGGGTGTTATAGTGCAGAGATCAGTGGTGAACTGATCACACCTGAGACAAATCAAAGGTGATGCTAAACAAACAGACGAAAACAAAAAATACCAAATACCCTTTACCACCATCATCACAATCAGGCAAATTATCTTGTAAAAACGAATTCTTTAAAATATGCAAACATGAACAAATTACATGGCTTGCCAGCACATACATTTCGTATAAAACGCGCATGGATAACTTACTAAAGCATAATTACTGCATTAATCATAAATCACTTTCTCTGTGGCCTGATAAATACAAAACAACCCAAGGTTCACTCCTATAGCCAGTGTGACACACGTGAATGTTGTCTTTTCAATGGAGCACCTCCCCCACTTACAGAACAAACTGTAAAGGAGTCAAGTAGTCTGTGCCCTTGGGTCGTTTTCCAGGCAGACAGGTAAAGTGATGATGGCAATTCCCCCGAAGAGGCCTAGTTGTCTGTACTGCAAAGGGTGTAACAAGGTAAAAAAAAAACATCATGCATACATCAGTGAAAAGGTAAACAAGGTGAACAATATTTCCAACAGCAGTAAGCTGCTGTACAAACTGCATTGCAGAGTTCCACAGCAGTTGATTGTTGGGAATTGATGTGCCAGACAAAGCAACATCACAATGGCAACATTTTCCACTGCGAAAAAAAACAAGACTGCCCTCCCTTCATATAATGCCACCCAAAGAGATAATAATACAACACAGGAGTCTGCCTTCCCCCTTTAAAGGAAGCAGAGGTGGCGTGACTGTTTCCTGTGTGGAGGATGGGATGGCATGTGTGTCAGGTACCAAGGCCGAAACGTTTGACTTAAAGTTTGTATTGGCCGACTTGGCAGACTGCCTCAAGGCCATAAATAGTCTGAAGTCTTACTCCTCTCCTGGCAATGCCACATGGGTGCTGACGATGATGTATTTGGATTCTAAGGCACAAAGTGTTGTCTCTTTCTCACATATTTGACTTTTGGCCCTAATTATTATGTCTGTGAGTAGCATCAACAAAAGGGCAGAGAAGCAGAAAAACACAAAAAGAATGCAGAGAAGAGATGTGACTGTTTTTATTTCAAGGACAAGCCGTACTGTCACTTAATCTTGTTGTAATTGTACAAACACATTAAAGATATTCTATTCTATTCTATTCTTTCCATTTGAATTCTTTTCTTTTTATTCTATTCTATTCTATTTTATTCTATTCACACCTGTTACCTTCACTTTTTAGCTTTAGTGCCAGCTTTTTGAATGGAAACAACCAACCACACTTATTCTATTTAACATTTCATTTGGAAAAGAAAGTGATTTCTAAGACTAGTGTCTTTTCACTATACACACTGCACAGATCCTCTGTCAGTAATACTATCAGAAGATCAATTCACTCCTGCAAACCATCGCAAGGCAATTGATCTGGCTGCTGCTGCTGATGCTGCTTTAGCACTAAGCTATTAATAGTAGCGGCCAAAAGGATGACATCAGTGAGAGTACAACACTCTGCCAGACTGAGACTCTCTCTCTCTCTCTCTCTCTCTCTCTCTCTCTTTACCCACCCCCCTTCCCTCCTCCCCTAACAGCTACCGGTCTGAACTAGCTGGTTCCAGCCTCAGCAGCATCGTGGGTGTTTCCTCAGCTGCTTTTGTTCTGTGAGAGGGAGGCTGCGTGCGAGGGCTGCACGTAGCTTATAGACTTGCATCCCTCTGTTCCTTATCCCCATCTATCTGCATCACTTTCCCTTTTATAATCACTTTCCCTCCATCCACCATCCCATTCTGGCCCCTTCCACATTATTAGATCCACTTGTCTTAGAATGTTATTTCAAGCAGGCTTAAGCATAATCAAGGTCTGCTGAGAGGGAATTACCTCACTGGCCTTTTCTCACTTCTCAGTGCTTTTGACAGTTGCTGACTCGGATGCTGCGTGTGTACGTGTCTGCGTGCAGGCCCATCTGGGAGACGCTTGTTACACAGAATCATAAAAAAGGAGTCATAAAGTAATGAGTGAGTAAAAGAGCAGTGCGGGAAGGCAGCCACCATGACTCAGGCATTCTCTCTTCTGCCCTTTACAACAAGCAAACTATGATAAAACAAGTATCAGCGTGGTTTTCATGGATTAGTCGAAGAAAGTCAGGAGCCTAGAAAAAACTAACCGCTAGGTCACAGTTATTTCATAATAGGTGGTAAGAGAAGAAAAGCTGGCACTTGAGACAAAAACAGCAACTGATGTGGTGAGCAACTGTAGTTTTTGTTGTCCATTCAAAGGGGAATTTTTCAAGGATTTTCAAAAGACGGCTTCAGGGCATTCAACTAAAGGTTATATTAAATATAACATTACATAAAAAATATAAGATTATGTAAAAACAAGACCCACCTACAAAAAGATTTAACCACATAAAAACAGGCGTAATCTTCCAACCAACCAGAAAAAGACCAAAATTTTATTAGTACTAATTATAGTAATAATATAAATGAACTAATATACAAAGCATGTGGCAAAATGTAAATCCTTGAAAGGGTTTGTTGAGCTGTGTCTTACTGTAAGAAAAGCCAGAAGGAAAAAGTTTAAGTATCAAACGAATTATAATCACGAAAGCTACAAAGTAATGATTATTAATTAATTGAGAAGAGAAGTTTCAAAAGACATTTAAAAAAAACAATCAATCAAGTTTAATCTGTTCCAAGACCATCTTAAATGTGTTTGGAAGATGCTTGCAAACGTGCATTTGGTACTTGCTAAGTACACCAATAGCTGAATTTGTGGTCAAGTGTTTTATGACTCATATAAAGAGTTTAAAAAACAAAACCAAGGGTTAAATAAGTTATGCATATGCAAAGGGCATTATATCCTGGTTTTAGTGGTAAGTACATTTTTGATAACTGGTGAGAACAGAAGAACATGTCCATGTTTACACTGTTTACACTGTTACTATAGTAAACAGCGCCCTGCAGGAGGTGGCCTACAGTAAGCTCTTTATACTCAGCCACCCTCATCATAACCGCCCATTCTACCTGTGAGGTTTACTAGCTCCTGAACTCACTGTAGCCCAACAAATTAATGCAGTGTTACATATTAAAAATTCGTCAGTACATTACAATCCATTAGTTTCTTCTGAACTTCAAAAGTCAACTTTATCCTAGACCTCATGCAGCTTCTAACATGTGCATTGGATCACTGAAATTCAACATCAACAGGCAAGTTTTTGCATACAAACAAAACATGAGGGATTCAACATTATCAGCAAATCAACTCACCAACAATAATGAAATGAGCAGTTAGTTGCCATGTTTGCATTTCTGTATCTCCACCCGACAATACTCTTCATTTTCTCCATCACCACATTCTTTGATCATTTCTATTGTGACTGTGCGCTATGGCCGCAGCATTAGCTCTCTCTGTGACAGATGGACCGAAATGGACACTGTCACTCAGCCAAAACAGAGAAGTCCATGGGAACACACTTTTAAACAAACCTTCACAAGGACTGTGGCGGTCAAATGAAACAGTTGCCTTGGCAGTTAAAGGTATATTTAAAACAAACTCATGAAACCATGCTCTGAGAAGAATAATGAAAAATCAATAAGAAACTCCTCAAAGTTTAAAGTCATGAAGTTTAAGGTGTTTTTCTGTCATCTGTTTCCTATTTGGTTCTGAGTAACGAAGTTAAATGATTCTGAGTATTTATTAACTGCACATTACAAACACATGTAAGTGCCTAATCTGTCCAAAAAACTGTTAGAACTTTATTAGACGCGCTCTGTTTCAGTGCATAGGAATGGACATCAAAATGAAAGAACTTAATGTTTCGGATATTTCTTAAAACGTACTTAGATTTACACCATTTAGATGACACTATTATCCAGGGTGACTTCCAATTACAAATTACAGGGACAGTCCCCCTGACACAGCTTGGGGTTACAGGCTTTGCTCAGGAACCCTGTGGTGGTAGTGTTGGAAGGGAGCTTTGAACCTGCAACCTCTTGGTCCATAGGCAAGAATCCTACCACTAGACCACCCTACTCATTAACCGATGCTCATGGTTGAGTTGGAGATGGTCTGAGGCACATAAATAGCATTTACTGCTCTTGGATGTTTATGAATGTTTATCTGGCTGGATGAAGACCAGCAATCAGGGCTGCAAAATAGTTCCACACTATAGTAACCATGAGATGATCATAACATCCTTACATTTCTTCTTAAAAACATTTTTTATGTTTCTTTTCATCTACTCAAATCTACTATGACAGTCAATTTGTTTACTGCCTGTGACTGGCATTATTCCTTTTTAAAGCTGACAAATGACTTGATGTCTTTTAAGAATGGACTCTATGTACTCCAAGCAGGAAGGAGTACATATGCCTATTTTTTATGGGCACAAATCAATGTAGGCTTCAAAGCCTGTGGTGGTGAAGATTGTGGATGCAGAGTGACCCCTATAGGTCAGGCTCATTACTGTTGAAAAAGGCAAGAGAAAATGACAGGTCACACTGTCTTAACTGAAAACGTGACAAACTGCAGAGCCTCAGTTGGCTGGAACACCACCCAGACCAAAGCAAACAACTACACAGTCAAGAAACAGAACAAAAGAACCCCATAATAGCCAAGGGAAGTAATGAAATTGATTGTTGATGCTTTCCTTCCCTACATGTCTATGCACATCCTGTCGACACTTGTTGGAAACCTGGCAACCCTAGCACTATAACTCTTTCTATTTTAGTCTGCCTCATAGCATCCTTCCTTTTTCCCTCTGGGCATCACCTATAAATCTCCAATAAAAGGTGTAAACCCTTCACACTAACCTGTTTAGGCTCAAAAGAGGAGAAAAGCTCATTTAAAGCTTCTCACATCCTCTGATCAATATTTGCCAGGTTGTTGTACAAGCGTAATTGCATACATGCGGCAGGTTAAAAGCACAAAACTTCAACATTTACTGCAAAACAATATTAGTATTATAACAGTATTATCATTTACCTGCATGTGTTCTGCCTGCTAGATCACATGATAACACTGCATTTATTTGGTACAGAAATTTGAGAATTAGAATTAGTATTTTTGTGCACCTTCATTTAATTTGCAGTTTCAACTGCAATCCAAGTAGTCGGTGCAATTGGGGTTCATTCCATGCAGTTCCCTTACTGGTGGCTTTAGATGGTCATTAATTCAGCTGGTGACCAAACACTGATTAGATTATGATACCTTAGGAAAAGAAATTTTGAATCATGGAACCTCAAAAAGTCAAGCTTTAACTCATCTACTGTTATTTTATTTTTTATTTTTTATCTCAGCTTTTTTCCTGTTCTGGGGTTCAGTGGCTTGGAGCCATGCCAAGCAGACATTCCACCAGTCAACAAACAGACAGAGGGGCTGTTGGTCAGGTGAAGCTTATCTCACCCTCCAAAGTTCAGGACAAGTGAATCACTCACACGTCTCAGTTATTCCAAAAATAGAGCAGTAGGGCTAAGTCCAAGTCCAGGGGTCCGAGAGGGTGGAGGTGAGCGGGTGACAGGCACGGCCAACACAGCCAGCGAGAAGTGGCTAGACTCGGCTGAGGGAGAGCAGGATAGAGAGCATGAACAACCAGCATTGACAGTGTGGTAAGGGATGGCTCTCAAAGCACAAGGCCTAAGTTGACTAAGGAATGATAACTTACAGAACTGCATGAGAGACCTTAGGACAAGAACATGCTGAAATACATTTCCCAAAAGGTGAGGAAGCCTCAGAAAATGTGATGCTGCCTGTAGGGTGTTGATGACTCAGTAGATTTAAAACAATAGTGTGGTGCAAGATCACATTTTCTCCTTACCACAAAAATAGCAAATCAGCCAGTATACACTGTGTGAACAATTATTAGGCACATGAGTATTTTGAGGATTCATTTTAAAACAGAACAAATCCAGTGCTATCAGTCAATCCAAAATGTTTATAACCCAGAAACCTGAATGTTTTACAAAGAAAATGTGAGTGTGAACATTCTCAGAGGAATTCATGTGTGTGCAAAATTATTAGGCAACTATTAGTGTGCAGAATTATTATGCAACTAAATTAATTTTCCCATCTCACTTCTTATTGCTTGCTTGTTAAAGTCAGAATAACAAACAAACAACTCAAAATTCACAAATAAACATTTCTGACATTAAAAAAAATTGGTGATTAATAAAGTCACCTTCTTTTCAATAACAGTCAAAAACCGTCCATTCATGGAGTCTATCAGTTTCTTGATCTGTTGACGATCTGTTGACGATCAACTTTTTTTTTCAGCCTACAAGACACTGTTCAGAGAGGTGGACTGTTTTCCTTCCCCCTAAATCTCCCGTTTAAGAACAAGTTCTCAACAGGGTTTAGACCAGGTAAGCATGGGGACAATGTCATTATGTCATCTTTAAGGCCTTATTATTATATAATGCAGAAGAGAACATGCATGCAATGGATTGTCCTGCAGAAAAATCATGGTATTCTTGAAAGGTGCAGATGTTTTTCTGCACCACTGCTTGAAGAAAGTGTCTTATAAATACTGGAAGTAGGTTTGGGAGTTGATGTTAAGTCCATCTTCAACCCAAAAAGGTCCAACTAGCTCATCTTTAATAATACCAGCCCATACCAGTACCCCACCTCCACTTTGCTGATGTCTGAGTGGAAGTGGATCTCTGTGTCCATTACTGATCAATTACTCTGACCCATCCATTACTTCTGGACACTCCAGATAGGTTGCAGTTCTGGAATATGGCAGCGCTGGAGGATAATGGGTTTGATTCTTCTCAAATCTTTGGCAGTTAATTTGCATCGATTTTTCTCAACAAGTTTCTTGTGACCCTGTTGACTATTAGCAACAAAACATATGGTTCTGTGAAACATTAGAAAATTTTTTTTGAGTCAGTCAGTTTTTTTTTTTGTTGTTTGTCCATTTTGCCTGAGGAAAAGAAGCTGCCTAATAATTAAGCACACCTTGGTATATGGTGTTGATCTCATTAGGCCACACCCTCCCTCATTCCACAAACACACATCACCTGAACTGCTTAAATTAGCATTCAAGTTTGTACAGCTTGGATTTGGAATATATGCATAAAAATGACAATATGGTCAAAATACTTACTTGCCTAATAATTGTGCACACAGTGTATGTGCAGTGTTTGCCTCTTCAATTATGCACCACATAAATGATGATAATTAACAAACATAAAATAAGTTTACACCCTTATATTTAACTCCATGGAAACCTGCTTTTGTAAAAGACGAGGGACTCTGCACTTATGGAAATGGCTTGCACACACAAAACTGAGACCTGAAAGTGTGCTATGCTTATGTTTTAAAGATTTTATAGATAGGTTGTTGTACAGTGTCAAAATCTAAATAAATAATGTTAAAGGCAAGATTAAGGCAAATAACAAATTAGGCTTGCAATTTGCGTGATGCTAACAGGCATATAAGCTTCCTGTATTTATTATCTACATGAATAATTTGTAAGAAATTATGCCCCATTGAAAATATTACTTTTTAAAAAAAAATATTACTATTACTTGCAATTCCAAGTAAACAGGATAGCGTGCTACAAGCACGTTTACTGATCAAGCAGAGGGTAGATAAGTATGTCAAAAGTCAGGCTGGCTCTTTGCTTCTATTTGCAGTGCTCTTTATGGCAACGCAGGAAGAGTTCAAGGCCTGATGTGCTCCATTATTAAGTTTGCTGCTTGTTTGTCGAACTCGTGCACACACACACACACACACACACACACACACACACACACACAATGTTTGCACTTTGTAGCATGCTTTTCTGTTTTGATAAAATGGAAAGTAGGCCAGAAGAGCAAAGCTGATCATTGCACTGCAGTTATTGCTGAATGTCTATCATTTTTATTAAACTGCTTCAGATTGTGGCCAGGCATAAAATAAACTTTAAGCAGACACTTGAAGCAGGGTTAGGATTCCACTTTAGATAACTATGGGAACCAAAGCTCAGTGCATGACAGTATCAAAGTTACACTGTCCTTAACTTACAGCTTTTGACGGTGGCTAATAAGCATTTTCAGCCTCATTTTACCAACTTCCTCAAAATAGATTTCCTTAAAACAACACTCTGCTTGGACTGAACTATGAAGAGTTTTTCACTGAACACAGTGTGCTTTCTGTTAACATTATTTCACAATTCTTTCATTCACTTCTCTGAAGTGTTCTGGTTGCTGTAGGGCACTTTTTTCACTTGCTTGCTTCTGCAGAAAGATGTGTGAAGAGTTTTGACAAACTTATGAAAGTTCAAAATGATAGTAAAAACTGTCAACTTAAATAATACTTTTAAAGCATTATGGCTAAGGATCTAAATAGCAGAGACGTGCTAATTATTTGATTTTTGGAACAAATCTTCAGCTGAATAAATATGCCACCCAGAAACAGCTATTGGTTTTATACTTTTGTTTAGCTTTCAATAAGGATACAATTATGAATAAGAGTTTACTGGCTAACTGGGGTGGTGGTGGTCTAGTGGTAGGGTACTTGTCTATGAGACCTATGGCTCAAGGGGTCCAGGTTCAAATCCCACCTCTGGCACTACCACCACTGGGTCCCTGAGCAAGACCCCATAACCCTGAGCTGCTCCAGGGGGACTGTCCCTGTAATTAGTACATGTAAGTCACTCTGGATAAGAGCGTCTGCTAAATGCCGTAAATGTAAATGTAGCCTAGCAGCACAAGGTGTAGCAGTGCTTATACGGTATATGTCATGCACCCACTGCTGAATTTAAACCTTTACCATGTTATAGATTTAAATTTGCTACATGCTATTTTTTACACATTTTTCACTCTAGACTAGTCTAGAGACTACTTTTCATGTAGGACTGTTCTGGTGCTGCTGTACTTAACCTTTTATTCATTATGCACTACACAACAGCTCTTGACTGTCATGGAAGTAAAGTGTAAAAGCTTTTGAGAGTTTATTAAACATTAAATATTATAAATATTACTCATCTTTATAAAGTAACTGTTTTAATCTATTTCTACTTTGGTTTATTTCTATTTTTTTGGTTTATGTCTATCATTTCTTTATGTGTTGTGCTAGGAAGAATGGACAAAAAACATTAAATTATGTCAAATATTAACTGAAAAAGAAGACTAAACCCAGAACAACGTTTCATTAAGTTCAGATTGTCTTCTCTTCTACTTAGAAATAAAAATCTAGCATAAATGTAATGCTTAGAATCTGCATTCTGGATACATTTTAAAGGGCAGCAAGTGAGGACTAATGACTATGTAAATGAACATACTGTTCTTTTGGTTCTTTGTTTGTTTGTTTTTTATGCTGGTGGTGGCAAGAACATCTAAAAGATAAACACAATGATCTCAAAAAACTAACAAACAAAAAAAACTGTATGACTAGTTGGTACCTGGCCCTTCTCCAAGCAAGGTGACACAAGAAGGTAATGTTAGCCTCCCTATGAGGACAACTTCATCCCCTCTGGTGAATATCATGTTAGTGGTGTTGCAACATTTGCAATTAGTTAGCAGTTCTCCATGGTCTAGAAGAACAGGGTCTTGACCTGTACAGCATGCCTCCAATTTCCTCCCCCGAGAAAATGAGATCCAGGCCTTGGTCTGGTCTGAGCCAGACATCTGAATGGACTAGGACGGGTAGCAATTTGACGCATGTCCGTTTTTTATTTGATTTGAGTCAAATGAACAAGCGTGGGCACAATTAAATTAAAAGAAAACCGCCAGGCTTGATTTGGCAGGCCTCATCCTAACATGGGCTGTTCCGTCTAATCAGATTGTGTTGTGAGACCATCACGTTGTTTGAATTCACTTGTCTATGTGTGCGTTGAGAGATTCAATAGGAGGGAAGTGACCCACACACATATACATACACATTCACACACAAACACACACTTATTTGTTTTCATTCACTATCGGGACATGGGGTTATACATATGATGCATCTGTATTATTTATGTGTAAGTATATTTATATATAAGTCCTTACTAATCACCCATAACATTAAAACCACCTATCTAATATTCGCTTACCTTGGAAAAATTAAATGTGTACATCCCATAGATGTCTGATCAGGTTGAGATCTGGGAAATTTGGAGGCCAAGTCAACACCTTGAACACTTTATGTTTCTCAAAGTTTTGCAGCATGGCAGGGAGCAACATATTGTTGAGAGAGCCATGAAAGAGTGCCTTGCTCATAATTTGCTGTACTGGGTCTGTAGGTGGTAGTAGGTTAAATGGCTAAAAGTAGGTGTACATGTCAAAATAACATCCACATGAATGCATACACCCTGTTGTCCTTTTCCTCAGATGAGCAAAACATACACACCTGTCCATCCATAAGGAAAATGTGATTCATTTATCCAGGTAACCTTCTTCTATTGCTCCACTGTCCAGTTTTGATGATTTTTTTGCCCTTTGTGGTTTTTTGATGGTGAACAGGGGTCAGTAAGTCTGACTTATGCAACATGCACTGTATGTTTGCACACTTTCTGCTATCTCCATGAACAACTCCAGGAAATCCTCATTACTTGTCATTTTGGAGATGCTCTGACCCAGTCATCTTGCCGTCACAATTTGGTCCATGCCGAAGTTATTCAAACCTTTAAGTTTGCATTTTTCCTGCTTCCAAAAATTTCCAAAATACAAAAAAAAGTACTGAATGATCACTTTCTGCCTAGTACCCGCATAATCTCACCCACTGATGGGTACCAAGGGGACAATATTTGTTTTTTAGTTCACCTGAGACTGCTTTGGACATTGTGGCTGATTAGTTTATATATGTGCAAAGCAATTTCCAAAATGAATAAAGGTGTTGCCATTGAATTTTTTCCATCCTGTATTCATAAAGTCCTGCTATTTCTTTTCTGAAAATGTGCAGAAAACAAAAACAAACTCATGAACACATACAAACACAGACACACACCCAGATCTCAGTAAAAGCAAAGGAAGAGCGGGAAGGATGTGAATTGTAGAGCCTGAGTGCTTCTTCCTTTCTGTAACTTTCTCACACATGCTTCTGTTCCTTGTCATAGTTTCTGACGTCAGGAAAGGCCAGCGCGTCACTCTTCTGTTTATTGACTCACAGTAAATGAGCGTCCAGGATAAACCCTCTCATATGTTCTGAGATTTGCTGACAGCTTTTGGCTCTTGTGGCTCAAAAGTTCAGCCAGAAAGCAATTATTATAAGTTATAAACAACAGAGCTCTGGGATTACAAAACCTTCATTCCCTAAGAGGCCTGCGGAAGAATGTATGTTCTTACAGATAAAGGTCCCAAAACTATTATTTTTGTAAATGAGGTGTGTGGAAGTCTAAAGAACATCCATCTAATGTAAAGGTTCTATATCCATTTAATCTTATTCCAAGAATGCTCAAGCAAAAAATCCATTTAGGAACCCTGTTATTTTAAAAGTTGTGGGACGTATGTGTAGTTTTAGAGCTCCACCCTGACCTCCTGTTTCCCGTCCTTGGCAATAATAAATAGAACTGTACCAGACCAGGATAAATTCTGCAGAAACTATGTTGATATAGTTTTGGATCACATCCTAGTGATTCACAGGTTTTGAGATGCAAATTCTTCTACTTTATTTTAGCTTTACTTTACTGAGAACTACACTGTGCACATAAATGCTCGTTTTAGTGCAAAGCTTCATGCCTACAAAGTAGACTTTTGTTCAATTTCAAGCAAGTGCACAGTGCATTATTCATGCATTTGGCAAGTACTACTATCAAGAGCATCTATTTTCTTAACCATCTTACAGAGGTAGGTCACACTGGCAATAAGATTGTTTTCCAAACCTATAAATGTAATTGTTATTGACAAAACAGCATCAGTGGAATACTGCACAGCCCTCAAACCAGTACCTTAATCCAAACATGCTAAAATATGAACCACTCACAATAGCCCATTGTGTAATTTGTCATTTAATATTATAATGATAGACATTATTATATTACACACCCCAGCAACAACCAGGAGTGGTTTTTAAAAGAAACAGTCATAGAGCAATAACAATACCGAAACTCAGTACTGAAAGAGAGTCTCCCTAAAGCACAATTATAGAATTACAATGACCATTACATAAGCTTAGAGCAGCCCATCAACACTGGAATGTATAATGATTATGATTGTGTAAGGAGTAATTGTAACTGTAAAACTAAATTAAACCATAACTGAGTAACTGTAAAAAAAATAAATAAAAGTATATTAGAATTTATCAAGAGCTGACCAAAGTTTCTCTTGGGAAACTCAAAAACTTACACAAGCCAAATTGACCACATTTCTAACTGAAAGGACACTTAGTTTTCTGAGTTAATTTTAAATTCTACCATTAACTGTACTAACAAAAAGACTATTGAATACCTCCAGCCCCTCTGAGAGTGCCTACAGGGCCTTATGCAAGTTTATTAAGGGATACGAATCAGGTTATGGAAAATCTCCAACCATTTGCAGCTTGCAAGAAGCTGCATAAGATAAGAGAAACATTAGGCAAGGGTAATTTACTACCATTGAGATAAAAAAAGAGACTCCAGAGTTAAGTTCAAAGAGCAGGCTGCTTATGCAGAAAGACACACATCTACAGTTTTCGCAGAAAGCTCCGGGTGGTCAAGAGCAGGGGTGAACTCTTGGAACTTTTGACCTCTTTGCAATAAGGCACCTACTTCAGAGAAAAATGGCCATTAAGAGCAATATGTTATGCATAAAGAAATATTGGAAGATGTAGCTTAACTTAGAAGTGTTCATAAACACTGTGTTCCAAGAAAGAAATAAACTCTTAATTAGAGCACTACTCTGTTAATTTCATACATTATAATGGGGGGAGGGAGGTAATGAAGAGTTACCAGATTGCTAGGCAACTGCTGAAAAAGTGGTAAGGGAGAGAGCTAGAAAGGTACTTGGTGTGACAAAGAGAAGAGTCAACCGAAGAAGAAGTGGGATGGTCAGAAGGATGAAGAAAGTAGACAGGAGTAAAGGAGATGAAGTACAGGATGAAGAAAGCAGTGGTGAAGGCTAAAGATAAGGTGTATGGTGAACTGTATGAAAGGCTGGACATTAAAAAGGGAAAAAAGACCTATACCGATTGGCTAGATTGAATACTTTGAGGGGCTGATGAATGAATAGAACATGAGAGAGAGAAAAGATTGGATGATGTGAAGAATTATCAAGATGGAAGAAAGGGCAGTGATGAAGAGGATGAAGAATGGAAAGGCTATTTGTCCAGATGATATACCAGTGATACCAGTGTTTATGAGAGATGGTTTCTAACCAGATTGTTTAAAACAGTCTTGGAAAGTGAGAGGATGCCTGAGGAATGGAGATGAAGTGTACTGGTACTGTTGCTCAAGAATAAGGGGGATGCACAGTGCTCTAGTAACTGTAGTATATAGCATAATATCCATTTTAACAGGTGCAAAAGTGATTGGAAAAGTGACTGACAAGCAGTGTCGTGACCAGGTGTGGGACGTTCCCTATTATTACAACATGACAAATTAAGCAGATTAAAGGCTTGGAGCTGATTCCATATTCAAAGCACTGAATTTGCATTTGGAAGCTGTTCCCTAGAAATCAATATGAGATCCAAAAAAGTGTCCATCATTAAAAAAAAATCATCAAAAAAGGGGGTATTCAACTGAAAATAAACTGATGATTAAATAAAAAAATAAATAAAGCGGTCAGAGATTTAAGAGTGGCCAAATCGACAATTTGGCACATTCCTAAAATTATGAATACACTGGTGAGCTCAGCAACACCAAAAGGCTGGGGAGACGAGAGAAAACAACTCAAGTGGCTGATTGCAAAATGAGCCAAGCCGATTTAGCAAAGTCAAAATGGCTCATGTGCAGAGAAAGTTGTTTCAAATTTCAAATCCACAATTGCCTTCATAAATAAAAAAATGAAGAGGGTTTTCCTTTAGTTGAAAACCAATGGCAACAAACAAGAACAAGAAAGCCAGGTTATACTTTAAAAGGTAAACACAAGCAAAAGAAATAGGATATTCTTCAGTGGCCAATTCAGTTATCCAATCTCAACCCATTAGAGCATGATTCTCACTCACTAGAGACAAAACTGAGAACAGAAAACGGATAAACAATCAGCAGCTGATCCTCTGAAAACAGAGGGACTATGTGTAAAAAGTATGTAGTTCCTGAATGCTTAACTCTGATATATCTTGGATAAAACCCTTGAATTCACAACGAAAGGCTGAATTTCCACCACCATGACCGCTTGATTTCAAATTCTAAACTATAAAAACTGGGTTACTGTCCAAATACTTATGGACCTTTTAAAACTTTTTAAAAAAGTTTTCAGACATTTTATGCTTCAAATCTTAGATGTTTTTGCTAAACTTTTTCACATTATTCTAAAATGGCTAAAAGTATTCAAGCCCTTTGTTATGACACTTGCAATCTCCACCTATTTTAGATGGGATTAAATAAATATTAAATATTGCGTCGATTCTACTTGATCCAAAACCTTTCCACACGATAATACAAAATTACACCAACACAGTTACTGTTAAAACTTAAGGAAATGAAAAATAAAATCACTCATATATATATATTTTTAGTGTTGCTGTCTGTCATAACCTATCCTGAGTACTTAGGTGGTTCCTGCACTCAGGATTCATTTTCTTTATAATAAATCTACTAAACAAAGAATGAGCATGTTTATATCTCTGTGTATTCATGGACACCCTGCTTCATCTCTATACCTTCCATAGTTACTGAACGCATGCCACATGCATTTAAAGCTAAAGGCTGCACTCCTTAAATTCCTTTTTATTGCCCAGGCTTGCTAGCTAATTGCCCTGGCTAAATGTGTGTTATTGCTGCTCATATGAAGAGCCTTAACTCCGTAGACACACAAGGCCAGGTGAGCTGGTCTGGGTAACTTTCCACTCGCTACAATCTTTTGTTGTTTCAATCAGTTGTTTCGGTCTCTAGCTGCAGGCCAGAGGAGACAACAGCTAGCTTGACCTCTGCAGCCAAAACTGCAATTACAATGCTCTGCTGCGCCAAATGTTAACTCTATATGAAGCACCCTTTTCATCAGTAGAGCATTTGCTGTAGATCAATGCTTGGCAAGTGGCCAAGCAGCATCCTGCTGATAACCCGTGAATGCTACAATCAGCCGAAGCACAGACAAAGATAAAATCGATATAAATTTGAGAACAATTTCTGGCGGGCCATACAACAAATCCAGCAATTAGACTTTTCTGGACATCTAAGACATCATTGCTGCAACATATAAAAGAGGTGAAAAGGGAGCAAAAAAACCCAGCTAATTTCCCATTCTGCTTTTGTTTTTTTTTTTGCAGTACTCCAAATTCATTCAAATTCTAAGTTATTGCATTTCCCAAGGTCCATCTCTTGGTTTCACTAGAGCTATACAATAACCTTATTTTAACAACAAGCCATAACTTGTCTTAACTAGTCACCTGCCTAATATTGTGTAGGTACCCCATGCTGTCAAAATGGTTCTGCCCCATTAATGTCTGGATAATCTAAGGCTTGTGTGGAAAACTGTTGCCATGAAGCATTGTCTGTGTTAAGGTTGGTTATATGTGTTAAAGTTACATCCACAAGAATTCCAGGATCCGAGGCTTCTTAGTAGCAGAACATGGTCCAGAGTATCACACATCCCCTGCTGGGTTGCTTTTTTTTTTTTTTTACATTATTGCATCCTGTTGCTATCTCTTCCCCAGGTGACACACATACACGCCCTGTCCCCATTTTATACAAGAAAACACAATTCAAAAAACCAGGCCACCATATTCTATTGCCCATTGTAGGTGTTTTGGTAGGTGTTGATGAACATAGGCACTCAGCTACACAAGTCTGCAGCTACACAGCCCCCTTCAGAGGCTTCCCCCTGTGAGGCGTTTTCTAGAACCTTTCTATCCTAGTAAGTATTAATTTATTAGTTTGAACATCCATGCAACAGAAGATGGTCTAGCCTTTGTCCCCTACATGCATCAATAATCTATGGATGCTGTTATCTATGGATGCTGTTGGGTGGCGGTGGTCTAGTGGTGGGTATTTGCCTATGGACCTATGGCTCAAGAGGTCCCAGGTTCGAATCCCACCTCTAGCACTACCACCACTGGGTCCCTGAGCAAGACCCTTAACCCTGAGTTGCTCCAGGGGGGACTGTCCCTGTAATTAGGACATGTAAATGTTAGCATGCTGTTAATAAATTGTGTATCATTTTAAAGCCCTGGCAAAATCATGACAAGGAAGTCCACATCCAAAGCTAATTTATATACTCCATTTAACCATAATCCAAATAGTGGTAAACTACCCACTCTGTGAACACCAGTGGAATAAGGTATTTATGTACTTTTAAATATATTAAGGCACTAAATGCAAAAACAAAACAAAACAAAAAAACAGGAGCTTGAAGAAGATGAGCCTTAATCTCACAAGGGTTGATGGCCTCACAGCATCAACAGCCACAGCAGGCTGGAAAAAAAGAGTAACTTTTGGAGGCCTGTGGGTTTTTTGTGCTTATTTTATGGTGACAGGAAAAAATGAGTCATGTTTGAAGGCCTGAGGTGAAGATGAAGTGGATTGTTTGGAGCTGTGACGAAGTATTTCTTGGCTGGAAGAGGTTGAGGCTTTTTATAATTAAGGCAGAATGTATCATTGTAGGGGACAGAGAACAAAGTAAGGAATGATCTAGTGGTCAGAAGGTTGCAGGAAACAAAGCAACAGTGACCCCAAACCACAGAGCAGTGCATAAACAAGTAGACGGTGGGCTCATTGTTGTTCTGTCAGCTCTCAGATTTAAAATGGAACAATGGCCATGAAAGTAGATGTCAGAATTCTTCAATTGAACCTTATTTATTGTGAAATATCACCCTTTTCTAATAGACCCTCATTTTCAAAAGAACATACATAACTAGACATGTCTTCCCAAAGTCAACAGGGTGAAACTATTTTGATGACTGGTCTTCAGATGATTAACTCAGATTAACTTCAAACACTTTTAGGCTTTCAAATGTCCATTTAGAGTAATGTTTTGAATCATTGTCTTGCAAAGTGTAATCCACTGTGTCCTGTCAGGTTTGGCAGCTCTTTTATTTCATTTTATTTAATCTTTAAATATAGGTAATATGCTTTTGTTGATTTCAAAATGATCTGGCTAATGTTAAAGTCCTTTTTCATGTTATCTGTTATCAGGCACAGAACTATAGCTTTATGATGTTCTTTAATAAAAACTGTACATTGGTTATCTATAAATACCTTTATCACAGGAACAAGTGAAAGATCAGCATAAAAAGCCTCATGAGTACAGGGTCAGGACTTGTCCCAGACCAAGACATTCTTGATTTAACATTGGTTTGCAGGTCATGCTAGTGTATTAAAATAGGTCTAAATTCAGACACACCTATGTTAACATAGATAGACAAATTAAATTCCTTCATGAATTTCCGTAGGCTGTCAGGTTATTGTCTTTTTTTTGCCTGAACATACAAAACAAACTGTGACATTGTAACATAATTCATGATTCTACCATTTCATAATTTTGGCCCCTGCATTATTAGCTTTGACACATCTTTGGACCTAACATAGAAAGATAAAAAAAGAGAATGTTTATAATGAACTATAGACCTTTTGCTGGCTCTCTTGGGCATAAAGTAACAATGTAATGCCAAATTGGCCAAAAACAACAGAGCTGTTGTAATATTTTGATTTCCATTGCTACACAGAAATATGTCATTCCTTTGGCATACATAGATGTAAATACCAGACAATAAAAGGCAATATTTACCTTCTAAGCTACAGAGCCAAAGAGCACAAAGAGAGCCTTCCCATCAAAAAGTGTGTCACTCTCCTATTAAATATGGACTGCTTTCTGGTACAAATGGACTTCACTTGATGCTTTAGTTTGTTACCACTGCCTTTCAAGAAAGTAGCATGAAATCTTCCATTCAAAACTTTTTGTGACATGAAGCAGAAGCAAAACAATTGGGGATGACACAGTGCAAACAGGTTTTTGAAAACAATTAAGTAGATGCCATGCACGTCTTCCCCTTATCCCATACAAGGCCAGGACCAGTGGAAAATTCCCACTCCAGTTAAGCTCACGGGGCCACAAGCAGCAGCCCACTAGCCACATGTTCCCCCCTCCTGCCCTCCAGTGTTTTATGGGGAAGTAGACTGGAGATAGCTGGGTTGTCAGGGCTTGCCATGGGAGCCCATAAGGTCCCATTTACATGTGTTCATCCAAGCTGTCATCACACAGTTCCTAGAAATACGTTTGTTTCTCCACCATGTGTGGGGGGCTAAGGTGGTATGGAGAGGGGAAATGTCTGAGGGTCTGATGACTGCAGGACACGTTCAAATACATCATCTCTCTATCCCTTAAGCTTGCAATCAACAGACTGACAGAAATTAACTCATGCAAGCCTTTAAGATGGTAAAGATAAATACAGACTAATTTCAGGCTTCTCCAGATAGCTGGTACTGTTGTTTTTAGCAATGTAAATCAATTTCTATAGAAAACAAAATGTTCCAAGTTCAGTGATGGTCACGATGTTACTGTTATATGAGTAATTGACAGGCTTAGAGCCAAAACCAGTATAGCTTTAACACAACACTGCATCATGTCCAATCACTAGTCAAAACATTTGGCATAGTTTTAAGGCATATGTGCATTTAAAGTGTAGTTAATCAGCAGTAGCTGATCTGAGTTGGTTACTAATGTGAAGATCAAATATGGAAACAAAGCACTGTTGTAAGTCGCACTGGATAAGAGCGTCTTCTAAATGCTTTAAATGTAAATGTAAATGTAGTGACAGGATAAGCATTTTGTTCGGTGGAACATGTGTAACACGCATTAAGGCCTACCTGCATTCCGAGGCAGGCCACCATCATGTGTGTGAGTAGTTTGGCAGCAAACATGGGGAATCTGGAGCACAGCACATGGGATATAATGGCCAAGGCAAACCCTGGGGAAAGAAGTTTCCTTTACATGACTTTCTCGAGACAAATGCAATGAAATACGGAACTTACCAATAACAAAATAGTTGGACACAACAATATTGTCTACTTAAATATTTCCTTAAATTATGTATGCCCTGAAAATATGTACGAAGGCATTTAGCTTTCAAAATGTTTTTGATGTATGAGCATTGTTTTTCTTATAGAAAGCTGTTTAGATCGTGAAATTTTATTTGCAAAAACTGTCAAACCAGACCAAAGTACTATTAAGTTAGCACTCATCTGCACCAACTTCACAGTTATTTGGAACCATATATGAACAAAAAGAACTTTGACAAGTGCTTTTAGCTGTTATAGGCTCTGTTTACTCACCATACCAAGAAGAATAAAATACAGTTTAAGCAAACATTTGTTTTATGTTAATTTCAGGTAATTTTCTTACTTAAATAAACCAAGTTTCCTCATATCTTTGTTGTACGATCAGTTTTGCAATTTAATAATGGTCTTTGGGAAATGTCTCTCTCAGTGTTGTGCAGTAAAAAATCTAAGAAATGTAAAAAAAAAAGAAAAAAAGGAAGGTGTCCTTCAACCATTGACAGACACTGAATTTCACTAAAACCATGAATGCTGCTCAGTCCTGTTTTAATTTTAAAAAGGTAGATCAGATTCTAACCTGAGATGCAGATGAAGCCAGCGGCGTAAAATGCTTCATTGTATGAGGACAGGGGGTCTGTTTCAGCATATGCTGTGTAGATGGACAGATGTGTGCAGGCACACTCCACAAAGTTCTCACTGTCGTCCAACACGCGACAGAATTGAACATCAGACAGCCAGCTGAACAAAGCAAACAGTTAACCATGAAATGTTAGCAAAAAAATTAATAAAAAAGTTAAAAAATTTAAATAGGCACATTTTTCAAGTCCATTCAGTCAAAAAATGTACACTTCTTCACTTGTTGACTTGGTTTTACCCTTGCAAACGCTTCAACCAGGTTCATCCAGTGTAACTGGCTGCACAGTAGAGGTTTGTGGAAGACTTTCAGGTCACTATGATGGGGTTTGACCATTTTGAAGCTTGAAAAAAGTGGAACTATCTCTGCACCTTTTTCAGCTTAAGAATTTTAAGAATCTTAAGAACTTCTGTTTTTCGAAGAACTACCATGGTGTCCTTGTAGTCTTTTTCTCATGAATAATAATTTTGGAAAACGGTCAGAAGTAAACCATTACCAATCCAGATACATTAAGAGGTTAAATGCCCACCTTTTCTTAAGGAAAATGTTATCAATATAATTATAAAACCAACTTTTCTTTTAGAATGCAATGTCCTGCCAAACAAACCAAGTGGATGGGCTGGAAAAAGGGTGTTCGGCCAAAATATTGTAGTTCAAGCCTGAGGAATGTGATTTTAATGAACTTCATGAACTTCCACTCCAAACTATCTTGTGAACACACAAGTACATACAGAACCGATTAAGGACATGGGACTGTGTGTGCTCGCTGGTGTATTTATGAAACTAAATTTTAAGAGGGGTCTGTGAGAGAAAACTTTATACCTTGACCCCCAAGGCCCTCAGTCTCAGTCTCAGTACTCAGTCTCATTGCTGACTGTGAAGTTAACAATAGGATCAACAACTGAACCTTTTAAAGTTACTGGGATTATTCTCATTTATTAGCTAAAAAATTAAGCTGAAAATGCTGAAAGCTTTCTTTAAAAACTTTAGTCATGTCAAATTCCTTTCTATTAGACATGATGGTCATTATGGCTATGGCCTGATATTACTATGATGTGAGGGCACCAAGTAACATCGAGTGCCACTTGAACAGACACTATTGAAACGTCATTGAAGCTGAGAGCACATAGTGGAAAACATGCTGTTTCCTTTATATTTGACATATGGCTGCACTGAGTGATGATGCACTGAGTGATGATGATCCCAGATTTGAGGTCATTTTTAAACCTGTGAATTAGGAAAAATATTTGCATATGAAAGTGACAACCCTTGTCATTGCGAGGTCACGGCACAGCACACATGAACCACAACGAAATTGGACCTCTGCATTTAACCCACACTCAAACCCGTGCAGCAGTGGGCAGCTATTGAAAGCGCCCGGGGAGCAGTGATGGGGACGGTACCTTGCTCAAGGGTACCTCAGGGCAACCTATTGGAAAGGGGTTTGAACCCCCGATCCTCCGATCATGCGGCTAACGCCCTAACCGCTAGGCCACCGCTGCCCCATATAAGTCATAACATCAGAAATGCCCATGCAAAAAACAAACGAGCTGCAGCTGATAAATTGCTAAGGGTTCCTAAGTTTCAGTGGACGTTTTGACTTGTAATGTTTCCTGTGACATGTGACTATATTTGCACATTTGGTTTGAGTGTGTATATGCTTATGTGTGTACACACATGTACAGAGTTAGGAAAACTACCTCTCAGCTGCCTGGTTCCAAAGAAGGCACAGAGATTGGCGAGGCTTAACCCGTTGGTCTGGTGTGTGTATACGGTACACCACCTCTTTACCATCCGCGAGAGGCCTAGACCCTCTTCCCTGTATGCTAACAGAGAATACCTGTGTACGTGTGCACAAACACACACACACACAACGCACACACACATACATTCATAAAAAGGACATAAGAAAACATAAATTGGTTACATTATAATATATGAGTACCCACAAAGTCAAACACTGTGGTTGCGACTTCTGGGAAATCATACCACGTTCATCAATGATTTGTCAAACTGTTCCACATACAACACACATAAATCACAATTACACGTCAGAGAAAGCAGCAATACTCGAACTGTACTAACCAAATTATAAGAAAACACTGCCCTCAGCTGGCCAGTTGCTAAGGCCAAGAAAATATGCCTCTATTTTAACCGGGTCCTGTTTGTCTCCAGTTAAATAAAGGAATACTCTGCACCAGCTTAGCTACACTCATTTTTATCATTTTATCATCAATTCTCTAGCATGCCTGTAAGATATTGATGTCACATGGTCTGTCAGTCAAATAACAGCTTACCAGTGGAGGTCCTACAGTAGGTGATTTCTTATGATCAGCAGTGTAGTGGTTGAGTGACCACTGTTCAGCCAGCAAATGTAAACCTAAACAGTGCTGTCCTTGATAATTAGTGTCAATATGGCAGATGCACATAATAAAAGGACTAATGAACATGATTTGGGAATACACTTATATTTTAGAGTTACATATCTAATAAAAGTGAAAGTGACAACCCTTGTCATTGCAAGGTCACAGCACAGCACGCATGAACCACAACGAAATTGGACCTCTGCTTTTCACCCATGCACACAAACACCGTGCAGCAGTAGGCAGCTATTGAAAGCACCCGGGGAGCAGTGACAGGGACAGTACCTTGCTCAGGGGTACCTCAGGGCAACCTACTTGTGAGGGAATGAAACCCACAATCTTCCAATGCAGGGCCAACTCCCTAACCACTAGGCCACTGCTGCCCATATCTCTGCTTTTAACCCATGCGCACAAACACCGTGCAGCAGTGGGCAGCTATTGAAAGCACCCGGGGAGCAGTGATGGGGACGGTACCTTGCTCAGGGGTACCTCAGGGCAACCTACTTTTTGAGGGAATCAAACCCCCAATCTTCTGATGCAGGGCCAACTCCCTAACCACTAGGCCACCGCTGTGGGTGGCATCAAATCTCTGAAATGAAATTAATCTACTGAACTGGCCAATGCAATTTCTAGTCCTACTCACCTTGTCATTGAGAGCGCTGGGTTTATTGGTGAGGAACCAGTGCTCAGTGCTGTACTCAGTGAAGTGCACTTTTTGACAGGCAGAGGGAGCCATGCCTCCTTCTGGTAGCACAGGCACCTCCAGCAGCGTCTCAGGCAGGGTGAACGTGTCCCCATTCCTACCTGTAAAGGTGTGGCCATTGATCTGTGTTGGGTACCAGTAGTGAGCAGCAATGGTCAGGTAAGGACAAGAGTCTAGGATTGTCTTTCCTCTGCAGACGACAAGGAAGAGAAGAAAAGGTTTCAGCATTTCACATTCCTTAGTGTTTCACTTGAAAATGGTAACAGAAGTGAGTGGGAGTGTGATTACAGTAACTGATCCTCTCTAGATTTTGTCTTTAACTATAAGTCTAGATAAGAGGTCCTGATCTTTGAGATGACCTCTTACGTCTGATCCATGGACCACAGCTCAATCCAGGTGTTTTAACAGTGCAGTAAGACAAGACAAAAAAAGGGACACTATTGGATTAGTGTCACTTTATATATCAGCAGGTTATTCTTAAACCGTGTTGTTTATTTTCACAAAAATACCGAACGGAACAAAAGAGCATGAGTTTAATTTGAACTATTTATGGCTAAAATATAAATATACAATTATAAAAAAGACTGTGTCCAGGTTACCACTGTGGCTCTCAGTCTGCAAGTCCTTGCTCCAAAAATGACTAAAAACTGCTGTTTCTGAGTGGTCCCAGAAGTGAGATTGGCTAAGGCCGGTATGTGTGATGACTCTTACCTCTGACCCGCCTCCCCACATGGAGTGTCAGTGACCAGTGAGAAGGCGTAGCGCTCAGCCATCTCGGCCAGTTGGCTCAGACCACGCGTGTCTACACGGGTAGGCTTGGCCAAAGCACAGAGAAGGTCATATGTCAAACTACGGCTGCTGTGTTCCAAAGGAGTCTGCTCAGCTGTCGTTAAAGTCTAGATGAAATGAGCAAGAGAGAGAAACGGATCATTATGAGGAGTATCTAATTCATTTGCCTACGGGTTTAAATGATTTATGCATATATTTTTCCTGTTAACTGTGGAGAAGCACTCGTCACTACAATACAGTTGAACCTTTTCAGTACAATACAACCTCTTTCTCTATTACAGATGAGCAAATTCTACACATGTAGAAGTGCATCATCTTATTGTGATGCATGAGTGGGAAGGCAGCAGTTAAGCTGCATCAATTTTGACGCATCTGAAAATGTCTCAAATGACATCCAGTTTGTCCTTAAATAACTTACACACTGAGTAATAACATCCTGGAATAATGAATTGCTCAACTGAGAAAGAACAATGTTTTTGTACTTATTTTGCTGATGTAAAATGTACCTCGAATTACAGAAGGAATATGAAAATATATAAAATAATATTTTCAAAAAAGCCCTAATTTTGTTCATGGATTATTTTTGTGCTTTTTAAAAATATGCAATCAATGTACATTTTTGTCATCTGTGTGTATTATTTTCACTCCCACATTGCAGTAAACATACTTTTTAAAAGAATTCTAAAAAGTCCAAAATAACTGAGTCAAATGGTTTCACATATGAGGTCATATATTTGCACACCTATTAACTTTACACATAATGGTCCTCTCACCTGGGTCACTGCATCCAGAATTGCAGTCATTTGCTCTTGTGTGACTTCTACACTGACTTTATTAATAAGTCCCTGCAGGACCCGATTAATGATGGTTTCATCCAGGGGCTGATGAAGCTGATCCAGCAGGGTCCACACTGACTGTGTTTCAGCATCCAAAACCAGTGTGACATTAGCAACACCATACACGGGGTGTACTCTGGCACCCCCGGTGGCATCAGAGAGAATTATTTGAAAACGTTTAGGTGTGGGGTTGGAGGATCCAGTGCTGGGTGTGAGGGCGACATCCAGAGTGGCACTGTTCTGCCCGACGTCAAAGGAGAGGACGCCTTCCGCCATGACAAAGTCCATTCCAGCCACGGCAGGCCAAATCAAAGCAGGACCAGTGGACTCAGCTTTTGGTAGCATCTGGGGCAAACATAAAACAGAATAAAACTGTCAGATGGAGTTTGCTAATGGGTTCAGTATGAGCTGGTAGAAATGCTGGATGGATGGTGATGAAAGAAGTTCCAGAGAGAAAATTATTTAAGCAAACAGGGAAGTAAAAAATACAGAAATGTACTACAACATTTAACCAATGTACAGCTGCAAAAAGCATCACATGAAACCATGAGATCTTTCTTTCTTAGGTTACCCTTTAAAAATGATTCCATGCAAGTGAAATCTTCTTAAATCTAATCTATCTAACAGTGCTCATTAAGTGATGTAAGATGTAAGTAGTTAAGAAGTAGTTTTTCTTTTGCTTGCATTCTCTTTCATAGCAGGTTTGCATATAGATTCCACCAAACTGCTAAAGGTTTAGCAAACTAACTTGAATATAAACAGAGAAATTTAACAGTTTTTAATTAATACCTTTATTAATAAATTAATAAATGCACTTTAGTGAACACTTTTGTGTGAAATTTAAAACAGATACTTCATGGTAGAATAGATGGTAGATTGTAGTAATATGTGTGTTTATGACAACAATTTTACTAAGTGTTAGTTCTTAAAGGTTTTGGCTGGATTCAATAGAAATTGAGCAGACATGACAAATACGACAGATTCATAAACCTTTGGATTACAGGCTTTCAGTTCTCAGATTCTCTAATTACCCTGAGCTAATGCACTGACAAAGAAAGAAAGAAAGAAAGAAGATGAGGCTGAGAGAATGTGGAGGACAGACAGACAGGGAGAAAGCATGAGAAAATTAACTGTAGCTCTCTGTAGCACCTTATCAATTCCATTTTTTTAAGATCAATAATGCACATCAATACATACAGGCTTTAAAGAGGCAGGTCGAGACTAAGTTCCTTAGTCTGGTCTGGAATCAGAGTCCCATAGGCTTTGTAAAACATATTGAAACGTGAGCTGACTTATTCCTATTTGTGTGTGTGTGTGTGTGTGTGTGTGTGTGTGTGTGTGTGTGTGTGTGATACAGTGTAATAGTGGATAAGTTAGTGGACCTCACCTGCATAGTGTACTTCACAGATATAGCTGATGCTACGCTGGCATCCCTGTAGACCTGCAGACTAACTGTGGTTGCCCGGAGTGTAGCTACAGGCAGCCTAGAGCCCACGGCAAAGTATACCAGACCACGCGGGTCATCGCTCTCCAGCATGGTGATATTGGCGAAGCGGGCAGTCTGACTAATGGCGGCTCCATCCCCTACCTCATAGATCTCCACCAGAAACCACACTGCAAACTCTGGGTCCTGATGTGAAAAAACAAAAAAATTATTAATTATTGATTATCAAATTATCTCTAATTATAAATCATATAAAATAATGCATGGGGGCACATACACGAACGGGGCATTATAGTGATTTTAAAACTAGAAAAAACTGTTCAGTTAATCTAAAATGCAATAAATAATTCTACATACCAATAACTTCTGGAACTTAAGACAAGTTCCAAAGATTTCATGCTGCAGGGAAAAAAATCTTAAATCTTGTTAGTTCCCATGTTTTATCTAATGAAACTACTTAATTCTTTTGGCAGATCACTTGGCTTGATGTATTAATTTGATTTGTTAATTCAAGCGCAGATAATTTAGTTAATTCTATAATGTCCTAACAACAATAAAAACATATATTATTTTGTTTCCCCCAGATTTAAATGGACTTTTCTTGCTAAGAAATCTTTTGAATAATGGGATGGAAAGGAGAGTTATACAGTTTTTACAAGGTGGGGTGAGTTTGTCTTCTTCTTTGACAAAGTGTGTACTCTCATCCCCTTAAATTGAGTGTGGACCACTGCCTCTTTGAGTTTGGACCAAAGTTTCCAGCAACTAAATCCTGAGTTTACTGTCTGTAAATGGCAATAATAGCTGTTATACCTCTTTGACATTATTAGTTGAGTTGACAGATTGTTCTGCTTTGAACAGGCTTGTTTAAAAAAAAAATTGAGAAAGTGCTGAAGCCAGCACTACAAACTGGAAAGAGATTAAGAGGCACAGCAGTGAGTCGGATCAAAGCGTAAAGAGAACAGAGTGTACTCTGCAACTGCACTAAAAAGAGCCACAGGCTCCTGTAGAGAGAGAGAGAGAGAGAGAGAGAGAGAGAGAGAGAGAGAGAGAGAGAGAGAGAGAGAGAGAGAGAGACAGAGAGAGAGAGAGACAAAAGGAGAGAGAAAGAGCAAGAAAGACACCTGTGCAGAGCAAAAGAAAGATGCATAAAGGGCTAGCAACAGGTTTCCTGACAGCTCCTGGTCTGCTGTGTCCTGCTGATTCGTACCTGATCGGCCCGGACCTCCAGATGAAGTAGGCAGAGGACCTCTCCTCTCATGCACTGCACCCTACCGGATGTCTGCTGCAGCTCTCGGGTCAAATTCACACCATGGCTGACCAGTGTAGGAACCGTGGAGTTGAATGTAGCCCTCCAGTACACAAAAACATCTTCGAACACTCTGTTAAGCACAAGCACCAGATAAATACTAGTCTGCATAAACACTGTGGTAATATAGAGACTAGGCAAGGGCAGGAAGATTTAACTTGATAGAAACATTTAAGGTCAAGGAATATTTCAGGAAAAACTCATTTGCATTTTTTTGTAAATTTCCCCAAAGAGCTTACATAGTAGAACAGCAACTTTGTCTCCAAAGTTCAAAGGAGTTTGGCTTCAATGTTTTAAGGACCCCTGTGTGGTGGGAATGGTGTAATAGTTAGAGGAGAGGGGTTGCCAGTTTAGTTCAGAGGACTGGCAGGAAAAATGGGGGGCATGGGTGAATAATGCCTTCCCACTTCCACGTGCCTTAAAGGCACTTAAACCAACAGCTGCCCATCAGACACAGGTCCTGTTGCGTGTCTAGGATGGGTTTAAGTGCAGAAGACATAAGTTGGCACAGTTACATGCATTCACATGAGTTTTGTATATCGGTATAAACTTCAATACATTCTAAGTTAGCCTCGTAGCTTCAGTGTAACAAGGACATTTTAGACACTCAACAGGTTAGATGATTTTTCACTTAGCATTAAAACATCATGTGAAGTGCAATACAAGCAATAATTCTTTAACCTGTTCTCCTGCCTCTGGAGGAAGAGTATGGCAGTCCTGTTTTTAGAGTCTTCATCCAGAGTCTGACCTGACTGAGAACTCAAACTGAAACCCACGATCCCATTGTGAAGATCACTCCCTGAGAGGGATAAAGAGATGAAAGAAATGAAAAGCTTTTGGAAAGGATGATTGAGTATCTCCTTACAGTGGAGCTTTGTGGTAGAAACGAGTTAATAATCGTGAGAAAAAACAAAAACAAAGTTTCTATTCCTCAAACATACTCAATCAACCAAGACCAGTTTGCTATTCCAAATTTACCTAATTATATCATACAGCCAAAACAGTAGCAGTGTCCCTCTTTTTTTAAGTTCAGTGACTCAGTTTTGTGTGCTTTTTAAAATTTTTTTTATTTTTAACCACGTCGATTAGATTTGAAATTTCTTATTAACCTAAGTGATTTCAGGTTTATTTGAAAAAGCAACTTAGTGATCGAGTTAGGTCTGTGATTATCTAAGCAGGCAGTTTGCACTTAACGCAACATTGGACTCATAATTTATAACAACATAAAATTTATGAAGCAAACTGAGCAGCAGGTCTTAACTGATTTCACTGAGGGTAACAGTCATACAAACAACTAGCATGTAATAAAAAAATAATTTCTGTAATAAATCACACAGGAGGTTCCTACATTATAACTTATTTTCCCCTCATGGTTATATAATTAACAAGGGTCTAATGATTTTCTCAGTTCACCCAATAATAATTTCATATTCTCACAATGATTTGAAAATATTTAAATCAGTAACAATGAAAACTTTATCTGGGGCCTAATGTCCAAATGAATCTAGAACTTGGAGAATTGTGGCACGAGAACAGGGTGGATTAGGTTATGAATAGTGCTGTTTATGAAATGTAATGCTCACACAATGCATATTAATAGAATTCATAGAATGCCTATTCTCCTTCTTGCTTCCATAATAAGTATTTAAATTACAATCTGGCAAGAGTTTATATGTCAGTTCAGTAAAAAATTTATTTTTAACCCATTGATCACTTATAGTCTGAGAAATGTTTGTGCAGAAAGCACTTAATTAGCAAGAGAACATCATGCATGCATTTTCTCCTGGCAGAGAAGAGGGTCCATAAAATCTAAAGACAGGCATTGAATCTATTTTTGTGTAGAATGCACAAAAATATAATAGAATAAATAAATAAGCATGCTGCGCATGAAAGAGAAAATAAAATGATCTTTAAAATGATTCTTATTCTTAGAATAACGGAGAATATCAAATACTGATTCAAGGCTAAAACAGACCCCAAAGGATGAACAAATACTTACCAATGATAATGATTTTGGCAAAGGAAGTGAACCCACTCTCATCTGGCAAAGTGACTATCTGTGCTCCCCCCTCTGCGTCACTCAAGTAAATGAAGAAGACCTCTTGTCCCTCTGGCTCCTGGTCATCCAAGATGAAGAGGCTAACCTCTGCCTCTTTCTGCCCCTCCAACAGAGTCACTATCTTTGACTCGAGGGTAAAATCCTCTCCCTCTCTGGCCCAGGTCAGATTGCGTTCCTGAAGGAATGGAGCTGTGCCCAGCCCTGGAGCCCCGAGGCCTCCAGCATAAACCCGCACCCTGACACTGACCACCCCTGTCTGTCCCACCGTCCTACGCACTCTCAGCATCACTTTTTGTGGTGGCGCTCCTTGTTGACCATCTTCAGGAGCCTGGACTAATGACGGACCAATGCTCAGAAATCCACTGACTGCATCATTAGCGAGTATGTTGATGGTAGAAACACTGTTTTCAGGAATGATTCGTGGATAGGCTCTCTGTGAAGGATAGCTACCGCTTAGAACCCGAACGTCAGTCAGATTCACGTAGAATGTCTCATTCAGCTCTGTCAGTGAATCATCCAGGATTGATACCTTGATTGCGGCGGATGTTTGGCTACCATCAAAAAACAGCTGTCCATCATGCACTGGAACAAAATCTTCCCCAGGACTGGCGCTGGCCGACCATGTCTTGTAGTACAGTTGAGTGCGGTTGCTACGAAAACCATAGAGCCGCTGGACGTAGAGCGTAACAGTCTGGACATCCTCTTCAATGACAATGTGCTGAGATTCAGGTGAGAATCGATACACACCCAAAGGCTCCACTTCTGCTACTGTGTAACCAGACCTGAGCACAACATGAATAGCAACACAGCACAGTATCTTTGTATCTTGAATCTTAAACACATCTATGTGTATTTCATAAACAGATACAGTCATATGCAAATGTTCGGGCAAATATTAAAAGGAAGTACATTTCATCTACAGAAAAAAGAGTTCTGCACATTTTGATCAAAAATGATTGTTAAGTTTTTTTAAGTAAAAGACAAAATGTGACATGTGCAAAAGATTTGAATGCTTTGGTTATAGCCTCTTTACAGCGCTGTCTGTTTGTTCATTGCTCTGTAGCTAATGATGATGCCTGCCATACATAATCATTAAATATTACCTGAGCCTGGCTCCCCCTGCGGATCCGGACTCGACACTGGTAAGATGAACAGCATGTGCAACAGGCTCAGATATATTATGCACTGCTAAGAGAGGTATAACCTTACTCCTCTGGCCGTGAGACAGGGTTACTCTTCCTAAAAACAAAACCAAACAGCAAAGACAGCAAAGTATAGCATGTGTTCAAAACTGCAGTAAATCTTATGAGAAAGCAAAGCTTATTTTCCATTCATTTATTTTCAGATTTGACCAAATTTTTACTGTCATTCATTGGCATTTTTGTGATGAAACCATACATATCTTCTCAACTGATGTCCTGCTAGCCTAACCAAGGTTGTTTAGACTATTGTGCTTTTTGGACTCATTGTAAAGATGCACCTAGGAGAATCTCACACAGTGTTGAGTACATTACCTGATCAAAATACATGATTACATACTGTTGATGTACATTATAGTATGTATTAGGGACTGTGTTAAACACTCTGAAGCTCTGAAGTTAAGGTAAGAGATACCATGAGCAAAGCACAAAAATAGAATTAAAAAGGTCATTGGATTCAGGAACACTTCTGGACACTTGTGAACTTATGATCAAAAACAGCCCATGAACAAGCAGTATCAGTATAATAATGTTAAGGTACACTGAAATATCCAGGTACATTGATAATACCATTGACCAGCAATCATGTAATTATGAACCGTTTGTGTTGGTCCAATAATCTTAACATTTTCACCCATTATAAAGAGCAGTTGGCATTTTCTGGTCATGTCCCTTTGCGTGATATTCTCTGCCTCCTGCCTTTCTTATGGAATACACTGTGTTTGTGTGTGTGTGTGTGTGTGTATGTAGAGTATCTGTCTGCACATTTATTTGTGTGTGTATGTGTGTGCATGGGTGGGGGGGGTAACCTGAGTTAGGGGTGACTTCTCCCGGCTGGTAGCCTGATGGACTTTGTCCAGGAGGGAATCCAGCTCTCCACTGCACATCAACATCTCCATAAAGACCTGTCCTGCTCACTACCGCCTCACATTGACCACTTACTACATCAGACACCTGCAGCACTAAGGACACAAAGCCAACCTACAAAGAGAAGGTTGTAAAATATTCTGAAACAGCAAAATGTCAATAAATTATTAAAACCTTTTAAATCTAAAATTAGACATTGGTTACATATATAACATATATCACAATACCAAATTATAAGCACTTGAAGCTGTTTATGATAATCAACTGAAGAATTTCAAAGATTTTATTATTTATTATTCACTCTATTGATATCTTTATCAGAAAGGTATCTAAAATGTGTGACTGGGATGCCCCCTGGTGGTTACCTGGTTGCATTTTGTCAGAAGCAAGGTGGAAACTGACCTCAGCATTAGCGGCATCATCAGGCACCGACACCACAGCTCTCTGTGCTTCAAGCTGGACACGAGGAGGGGAGCTGAGCAGCGGCCCTATCAAAGTTGCATTTGTCAGTTCCACTGTGATGTTGAAGCCGGTTACAAAGAACACCTGCAAAGGGAAAAGGACAACGTTTAAGATAAAAGCCATTTCTAGGAAAGGAAGCAGGAAAGATTTACTCTCATTCTAGAGAATCACAAACAAAGGAATATTTGTTCAGAGCTACACATTAGTTTCATCTAAATTAATCAAAATAATAAATAAATAAATAATCATAAATGCAGTACCAACCTGTGTGCTAAGTGGCACTGTGACACTAGCAAACTTTTCTCCATCCCTCACCAGGATGGCCCCTTCAGATCGGTCCTCGGTGAAGCTCTGTCCAGGTGTGGGGTAGCTAATCCTATATCTAACACTGACACTGCCAAAGGCCCCCGCCAGCCTGCTAATGTTCAGAGCCAAATGCCTGCTGCTGTCAGTGGCATTGATGATCAGAGTCTGACTCCGTGGTGGAAGTGCAAACACGCCATGCGGTTCGTCATTGGGACCCACGCGGAGACGCGTGCTGCTGCGCTCAGTGTCAAGCTCAGCACCACCCTCCACTGCGCTTAACTGAATGATGTAGACCTCCTCCAGCTCAGGAACAGAGTCAGGCAGGAGCTTTAGGATTATCTCACCCACACGCTCACCAGCCAAAATGGTAGTAGAGCCATGGCGGGCAGCAAAGTCACCTGTCATGTCTGAGTCACTTAGGATGTCCCAGAATACCTGAAGAATGGAGACAGAAATGAGTTCAATGAAATAATGAAAAATTATATTACATTTTTATCAGAGGCTATAATATTTTATAGTATTTTTCCCCACTTCCACTCCTACTATAACAACTATAGATGTCGGTGTGTAAATGTAAATGCATTCAAGGTTGTGATTACAGAATCCTGGTAAATTTAAAATTCATTTTTATTTATACGCTACATCAGTATGTTCAATAGTTTTTACCCAATAAAAAATCTCTGTTAGTTATTATTCATTATACAGATTTAGAATATCTAAGACATTATAGTTTCTCTGATATGGGCTTTAAATGTGCCTGTGTTAAATGCCCTTGACAATGATAATATAAGGTGTAAAGTGGTGAAAGAGCGTGTGCCCTTACGGTGATGTTGCCCATGACCCCCTCTCTGCGTGTAATGAGGAAGGAGATGTTCAATGGTCCTTCGCTGTCAGCAGGTTCACTATACACACGCTCTCTCAGATCCTGCTGTGTGAACTGTACTATGCCATTTGGGTCACCAAACTTTGCAATCTGTCTCAAACCCACACAAAACCAAACACAGATAGACCCACAAAATCACAATTTTTTATATTGTTTTAAATCATGATGAGTATTACAGGTTTCTCTCTTTAACAGTTACTGCCAGCTAAGTAGCTTGAACCTAAGCAGATTGGTACCTAAGAGTAACCTACTGGTCCAGGATTTGAACCCACGACCTTCCTATCCTGGGGCCTACTCCCTAAACACCAGGCCACCTAAAAACTTTCTGTGGAAACTGTAAACACACTTTAATTTTCAATCAAAACCACATTCATGTTTTAAGTAGGGAATGAAACACCTATTTTTCCAGTATTCTGAAATAGGGAGTCAGGATGGTGAGTTAGTTAGAAATTTCTCATGCAAAGGAAACCTATATTACAGCTGGACAACAAAAGCAAAAAGCACAGAAATCCAGCCTTGAACCAGTTAAATGAATTTAAAATGCTATACATTATAGTAATCAATATTGTGAATTTGTTATTTTCAGTGAATAGTTCATCAAACTAAAGTTTTAGGCAGGTGTGGAAAAAATGCTGTAAACAAAGAATGCTTTCAGAAATATAAATAATGATTGCTCATTTTTATCAATTTACAAAATGCAAAGTGAGCAAACAAAAGAAAAATCTAAATCAAATCAATATTTGGTGTTTCTACCTTTTGCCTTCAAACCAGCATCAGTTCTTCTGGCCCCCACAGAGCCCTGATCTCAACATCATACAGTGTGTCTGGATTACATGAAGAGACAGAAGGATGTGAGGAAGCCTACATCCACAGAAGATCTGTGGTTAGTTCTCCAAGGTGTTTGGAACAACCTACCAGCCGAGTTCCTTCAAAAACTGTGCAAGTGTACCTAGAAGAACTGATGCTGTTTTGAAGGCAAAGGGTGTTCACACCAAATATTGATTTGATTTAGATTTCTCTTTTGTTCATTCACTGCATTTTGTTGATTGATGAAAATAAATGATTAACACTTCCATTTTTTAAAGCATTCTTTGTTTATAGCATTTTTTCCACACCTGCCTAAAACTTTTAGACAGTACTGTAACTACACTGGTATGTTTTACTAGTGAAGGTATGTAAGAAATTGCTGTTTATTAAAACTGTGGAGTGCAATAGATAATAACATACCCTGAGTGTGACAGAGCCTGATCTGGGATCAATGTCAGTTTCTCCAGACAGGACGCTGAGTTTGACCACAAATGTTTCCTCCACCTCTACCTCCCCATGGGGTAGAATCCGGAGCTCGATGATGTGTAAACCTCCTTCTCCATCTTTGAATTGGAATGATCCATTCACAGGTTCACCAATATCTGTGTTCATAGATGGTAAAACCTCGTTTGAATTGGGACCTAGTATGTTCCAAGTTATCTGAGGGAGAGCAACCACATTCCACAGTTAGCGTGCTTTATGTTACTGCATGAAAAGATCACAGTCCAGGATTTTTTAAAGTTGTTTGGAGATCATCAACATTAGTTAAATAATTACATAAAAATTAAAAACACTCAAAATACATTACTAAAAAAACTCCAAAATATAATGAATTAATAAAAACATTTCCTCAGATTTTTATACAGGTCAGCTCAGAGAAAATGAAAACCGAAAAAGAAATGTAAAATTTCAGTTAGCTTAAGAACATTCATGGATTAATGGTGATGCAATATATGGCAAATCAAGAAAACCTGAATCTGAGTTATCAAACAGAAAGCGTGGCGAATGTATTAACCATGCATTATAATTTGCTGCTAGTGTTATATAATTTCAGCTGCTCCTACAGTAGAGAAAACTAGCCTGAATTGTGGTGACTCATGATTTGGGCTTTAAATCTTTCAGTATATTTCCAAAAAAGCTATCAGTATGCTGTGCACTCAGCCTGCCTCCTCTCATTAAAATGACAGGTCGTCTCTCCAGACTCCGTTAGCTGACCAGTTCCTGACCCCTATTATCACATTATTAAATGTATAAAACAGTGGAAACTTGTTCCAAATGTTTTTCCCATATGTGCAATGCAGAGCATGGAGTAAGACTGCAGACATTTTAAGCCAGCGTCTAGACAGGGCTCACCATTGCATCTCCCACAAGGCCCCCAACACGCTCCAACACCAGGCTGAGTGTCAAGGTACTGTTGGGGTTGGGGATGTTGATCAGGCTCTGGTTGATAAAACGGACCACTCCACTAGGGGAATCGCTCTTGGCAATAGTGATGTGGGCGATGAGCTGAGCACCTAGTATAGCACCCCCTGTGGCTGCAGTGAGCTGGATCTGGAACATCTCATTATATTCCCTATGAAGGGAAAATAAAAATATTGTAATACAGCCATTAAGCCCTGAACAATATATCCTTTATCCAATGTAAAAAAGGTCCCAATCCATATCTTTATTGCATTCTTTTTTATGACATTTTCTCAGAAAGTGAGAAACTAGAAACTACTTGCATGGAAGCAAAACATGTAGCTATTGCACCATGCTGAATGCCCAGAGGGATTGTCAAAGATAACTTTAAAGCCAAGTTATTTATTCAGTCACAAATATAGCATGTATTTATCCAAACCTTTAGAATAAGGCCTAACTCCATTTGCGACTTTCATCCTGAATCCTAGCCTTAGCAGCCAACCAACATCAACCATCTTTACTGGCAAAAATGATACAATGTTTAGATTGGTTAAATTGTCTTATGGGCTGCGCTAGTTTTTTTGGTAGTTTATGTTTCCTTTGAGTAGCCAAAATCTGGGAACCCTGTTGTTAGGTATATCCTCTAGTACATGAATGTGCCAAACACTGCTCACCTGTCTAGATCGTCCACTATGGAGACATTGATGTGGCTGAGATTCTGGCCGTGACTAAAGGTGATGGAGCCATTAGGGAGAACATAGTCTGAGCCAGGCTGGGCAGTAATGCCTCTGGAGAAAAAATCAGCAGTGACCTGCCCATATGCCCCCACTCTCCTCAGTACAGGAATAGAGAGAATGCCAATGTCTTCCTCAACTGAGGACAAGAATGGAGGAAGGCCATTATAGCAAAAGCAATATTTAGTATGTAAAACTTGCTATATAAGCCATCAAGGCCCCTATTGAGAAAGTTTGCCAGTGTACCAGTAATATTTGTGAAGGAGGGGTGAAATTCCAGGATGCCCTCAATGTTGTCATTCTTCTGTATGATGATCGTGATGGAGGACACATTGCCGATGGCTGGGGGCTGATCTATCTGCAGACCATGTTCCTTTATGGCAAAGTCCAGTTCACTGAGGACAGCAGGATAAGTTATGTATGAGCAAATGTTCACACACAACAGAAGTAACTGTCTTGCTTGAATAAACAATGCCACTTAGCTGAGAATGGTATACATCCGTTTAAGTCTAAAATTTATATTTTCATAAACTGAACAAAACAGAAGGTGTCAGGAGTTTACACGGTTTGATTATTTTTTTGACATTTGTGCAGTTCTAAAATCATAAATGACATGACCCCACTCCCTTATGTAAAACTAATCTCATCCAGATAGTGCTTTAAATTCTCAGACAGATATTGGGCTTGAAGAAAAATGTGTAGATGAGATTTATTACTGTACTGAATGGATATGTGAAGAGTGTTTTTGAGGGGAAGAGTGAGTCAGATAGGGTGATGAGTTTGAAGCTGGAAGTTGAAGGTGTGATAATGAATGTTGTTAATGCTTATGCTCCACAAGTTAGTTGTGAGGTGGAAGAGAAAGAAGAATTCTGAAGTGAGTTAGATAAAGTGATAGAGAGTGTACCCAGGGGAGAGTAGTGATTGGTGCAGACTTTAATGGACATGTTGTTGAAGGGAGGTGATGGGTAGATATGGTGTCAAGGAGAGGAATGCTGAAGGTTGTAGATTTTGTGAAAAGGATGGAAATGGCTGTGGTTAATACTTATTTTAATAAGAAGAAGGAGCACAGGGTGACGTATAAGAGTGGAGGAAGATGCACACAGGTTTATAAAGATTATATCCTTTGCAGGAGTACACTAACTGTACTGGTACCGATTTTCAGGAATAAGGGTGATGCAGAGAGCTGTAGTAACTATAGAGGGAAAAAGTTGATCAGCCACAGCAGCATAACCCCAAGTTATGGGGTTAAATATTGAAAGCTAGGTTAAGAAAAAAGGTGATGATCAGTGAACAGCAGTATGGTTTCATGCCAAGAAAGAGCACTACAGATGCAATGTTTGTTCTGAGGATGTTGATGGATAGGTACAGAGAAGGTCAGAAGCAATTACTTTGTGCCTTTGTGGACTTGGAGAAAGCATATTACAGGGTACCTAAAGAGGAGTTGTGGCTTTGTATGAGGAACTCAGGTGTTGCAGAGAAGTATGTGAAAGTAGTTCAGGATATGTATGATGGCAGTGTAACAGTGATGAGATCTGCAGTGGGAGTGATGGATGCATTTAAGGTAGAGGTTGGATTACATCAAGGATCAGCACTGAGCCCATGCTTGTTTGCAATAGTAATGGAAAGGTTGATGGTCGAGGTTAGACAGGAGTCTCCATGGACGCTGATATTTGCTGATGATATTGTGATCTGCAGTGAGAGTAGGGAGCAGCTTGAGGAGAACTTGGAGAGATAGAGGTATACTCTAGAGAGGAGAGGAATTATACTGAGTAGGTCAAAGACAGAATACATGAGTGTGAATGAAAGGGAGGAAAGTACAGTGGTTAGGATGCAGTGAGTAGAGGTGACAAAGGTGGAGGAAATTAAATACTTGGGATCAACATTTCAGAGTAATGGCGAGTTTGGAAGAGGCGTGAAGAAGAGAGTGCAGGCAGGTTGGAATGGGTGGAGAAGAGTGGATGGAGAGATTTGTGACAGACGCGTTACCAGCTAGAGTAAAAGTGAAGGTTTACAGGACAGTAGTGGAGAGTAGACAGCTCAGGTTAGACATTTTGAAGACAAAGTTAGAGAGGCAAGGTTGCGTTGGTTTGGACATGTCCAGAGGAGAGATGAGGATTATATTGGAAGGAGGATTTTGAAGATGGAGCTGCCATGAAAGAGGAAAAGAGGAAGACCAAAGAGGAGGTTTATGGACTTGGTGAGAGAGGACATGCAGGTGGTTGGTTTGAAGGAGGAAGGACTGAAAGAAATGAAGACAGTTGATCCACTGTGGCAACCCCTAAACAGGATCAGCCGAAAGAAAAAGAAGAAGACTGTACTGAATGAATGCCAAGGCTTCTGATATTTTACCTGTTGTTAAGAAGCTGCACCTGGGTGATGTTAAGGTAGAATTCCTCAAATCCCTCTGCAAGAGAATCATCCACAATCTTCAGGGGGATGACTTTGAGAAAGTCTCCTGGGCTGAACAGTAGCCTGCCGGAGGCCTGTTCAAAGTCCAGTCCGCTAACAGCAGTGCGTCCTTCTGTGTGGTAGCTGACCCACACACTGCCCAGCAGCCCCATGGAGCGCACAACTGTAATGTTCACCTCGAGGATCATACAAAAAAGAACATTTAAAACAAACTAGATAAAGATTTTTCAATATTTGACCTATTTCTATGATATATATATAGCTTTTAAAATTTTAACATTTTTAAGTTTTATTACTAATTGATCAAGAGATGCCAGATTGGAATCTTTGTTGCAGTTTTATCTAAACAAATGATATGAGGCAGACACACTCAAACCACATCTAAAAGCTGTTACTACACCTATACTACAATGTCATAGGAAATGTATTCATTTTATGGGTGCTGAAGCCCATCCAAAGGATCATAGGGTGAAAAAGCAAAGAAAAACCCAGACTGGTAGCCAGCCTATTGCAGGCTCCTGTAACTAAATTAAGCAAACTTAGCAACTGAATTCCAACTAATGCCAAGTTTTAGCCACATGGCATCTTACATGTCCACAATATGTCTACAACAAACACATTGGTATTATGTGCAATAGAAGCAGTATTAAAAGGGTTAAAAGCCTCTCACTGATCTGTCCTCCTCTAAGGCGCTGAGTGATGGCTGGGAGAAGGAGAAGAGACCATAGGGCAGGTCGCTGGCTGCCATGGTAATGATGGCACGCTGTCTACTGGGACTGATCTCTGAGCCAGGAGTCAGAGACATGAGATTCAGCTCATATACCCGCCGCTCCTCTGGTACGTTATCATCCATTGCCTGGAACAAGAAAGATATTTACAATTTCATATGAAGAAGACAAATGAAACAACAACTCTGCATTCCTAATGTTGGTAATGTCATTATAATGCAAGACAGCTATGGTATGGTTTACTTGAATTGTACCTCATGATAGAATTCATGCAAATTTATGAATGTGTACATTCTTCAAACAAAAGGATGTAATAAAAACTCCCTTTTAAGCTCAGATGATCTGGTTTTACCTTCAGCTGAATGGTGGCAGCAGACTGCTGATCTCTCATGATGACCTTTCCTGAGATCTCCAAAAACTCTGATGCTATGGCCGGGGTGATGTTCCAGTATACCTCAATCTCACCGAAAATGCCTGGCCCCCTGACAAGACTGCATTACAAAACATATAGACAGACAACACACTTAGGATTGTCTTCTCAGCTGAATTAGCTGAGTCAACAATAACATAAAATAGAAAAGAAAGAAAATAGGAGCTAAAGCTGTACCTGACTAGTGCTGTTCCATTATAAATACCCTGAGGTTCTCCAATAAGGACATTCCTGGAAGAGTCAGCTATCCCAACAATTCCTAGGGCTCCACGGTCTGCCCCAATCACAACGGTAGCAATGTCTGTTGTAGAGAAGCAGAGAAATGTGTCATGTGGGCTTGGATTATAATGCGATAATGGTCAGGGCTGATGATTTTTCAGTAAAGTAATTATGCTTATTGGTTTCTGATTCTGGTCTTGCCAGTAAAGGCCTGAACTTTAAATAACTGCTACTTCAGATGTAGATGTGGATACCTTTTACTTGCTAGATGGGGAAGGATCAGCTTTTCACCATAGCATAAACCGGTGGAGAACTAACTTGCTAGATAATTATGTATTTTAAATGTGTAATTATTTTAGAATATTAAGGTTAACTTTAAGGTTTTAAATGACTGGTAATGACTGACTTTTCGTTGGATCAATGACAGCTTCATTCTCAGCAGACAGGAGCTGGACGGTGAATCTCTCTTCACCCTCCAGAACAGCATCAGCCAAAGCCTGGATCACCAGAGTCTTTCTAGACTCAGTCTAAAGAGAAGATGGTCATTTCTATTAGAATCAAGACTCTTTTGATCTATGCAGTAAAACCAAATCTTGCATCTAGATTTGTCATGTCAGTAAATTACGAATAACTAACAACTAACAGAACCCATCATTACCCAAGGTTATTAGTGAGAAAAGTACTTTGTAAAATTGTATGTTCATTTCTTATTCATTAAAAGGGCAGAAAATTGTAATTGTTTTAATTTTGAATTAAATTCTGAATATTATTTTATATATTGTATATATATATATTGTAAATACTGAATATATAAAGTTTTTTTTTTTTTTAAATATATAGTTGCTTTATTTTTTGCTTATTGTGGTCACTGTACACAATGTGCACATGCTTAAAGCAATGTACGTGATTACATGTGATTACGTGCAAATGTATTTATGCAGTATTACATAAAAATGTAATGTATTGATGCAACAGTCTTTACTGATGTATCTTCTACGTACCCCGTTAAAGACAAGAGTTCCATTTTGAGGTTGTAGGTCTTCTCTTCCCTTTTGCTCAACAATCCAGATCAGAAAGACTGTGCCTACACCCCCTGAACTTCTCACAACTGTTAGATTTGAGATGGAAGCAGGATCATCAGTAAACTGCGGCTCAGAGACAGTAACCTGGAAAACAAGAACATCATTTAAAAGAATGTCGCTGGCTAGCAGAGTTGAAAAAATCTTGATGGGCTGATTGTTACTATGCATATTTCATATTTACTGTTAACTCCTGGAATCCGAAGAGACCAAGGGGGGAATCGTTAGCAGGGATGCTGATCACAATAGATGTGTCAGTTCCCAGTCTAGCTCCTCCAGTCACATAAGTGAGCTTCACAAGAAATGATTCCATAGGTTCCACTATAGTGTCATCTGTAATGATGATCTCAATCATGGCAACGGTCTATAAAAGCAGAAATTTTTTTTTACTAATGTAGCACAATATACTGTTTCACACAGAAAAGGTCCAGAATTACTTTGGAGCATTCTTTCTGCACATTCAAGTTGCTTATTCTATCAAATTTGTAGGATATATTGTTCAGGATATTTAATGTGTTTTCTTAATAGAAACTGCTTTAAACAGTTGAATAAAGTATAAATGTGTAACATTGTTCAGATCTTTACTTGTCCGTCTTGAAATGTGAGGTTGCCTGAAGATGGGGTGAAGTCCATAAAGGTGGCAATGACCGGCTGAGCTTCCCAGAACAACACTACCCTGTCAGTCCGACCAGCTAGCCTCACCACAGGCAAATAAAGGACATTACCAGGTGGAGGAACCTCATGGGCAAACACAACTCCAGAAGCATCCTGAAAAACAGAGGCATCTTCGATAATCCAAAAAGAAAAGAAAAACAAGTAGCTAATATGTTTTAAGATTTACTTTACAGTATAGCATGGCTGATTAAACTGACAGTGCTGATTTTGCTTGAGATATATGATGCAGAGACAAACACAAAAATGTAGGATCTTTTTAACTCCCAAATGGTGTTCACTTCATAAAATACATAAGCTTCCATTTGACATTTTCTAGCAGTACTATCCATGTTTACACATTTTTAATCTCTTTCCATTTGACAGGCACAATATTTTATATTTTGTCTACCGTTTTTTAAACAATGAAACAGAAGACTGAAATAAATATACAGGCTTCATCTGTCCATATATGCATGTAAATGCAAAACTAAATATATACAGTACTGTGCAAATGTTTTAGGCAGGTGTGGAAAAAATGCTGTAAACAAAGAATGCTTTCAGAAATATAAATAATGATTGTTTATTTTTATCAATTTACAAAATGCAAAGTGAGCAAACAAAAGAGTTGAGCCCTGATCTCAACATCATCCAGTGTGTCTGGATTACATAAAGAGACAGAAGGATGTGAGGAAGCCTACATCCACAGAAGATCTGTGGTCAGTTCTCCAAGGTGTTTGGAACAACCTACCAGCCGAGTTCCTTCAAAAACTGTGTGCAAGTCTACCTAGAAGAATCTATGCTGTTTTGAAGGCAAAGGGTGGTCACACCAAATATTGATTTGATTTAGATTCTCTTTTGTTCATTCACTGCATTTTGTTGATTGATGAAAATAAAGGATGAACACTTCCATTTTTGAAAGCATTCTTTGCTTACAGCATTTTTTCCACACCTGCCTAAAATGTTAGCACAGAATTATATATATATAATTTTTAGGACAACAATGAGACGACCCCAAAAACAGGAATGGTAAAATAAAATGCACAGAAAATGAAGCTTCTCACCTTGGTAACATTAAACTGAAGGACCCCTCTGGGGTCATCATTTTCTTGAATAGTGATTTCAGCAATCTCCATACCAGGTCTTCTGATGCTTGGCTGTCCTGCTCCAGTCTGGCCTCCTAATAGCTCCACATGAGTGATATTCACCAGAAATGTCTCTGCCAGTTCAGGAATGTCATCCTAAAAACACATGGACACATAACTGTGAATAAAATTTATGCAAGTTTATATTTCCTTATATTCACATAAACACCAAGTGTCCCACCACTGAATTAAAAAAAGGATTTGACTCCAAACCCATTACAGATTGATAATTAACCCAGTCTATTAGCAATATGCATAAATAGCTTAGTCTTAAATCAGAACTGATAACTGAATTATGGTATCTTCTTCTTTTTTTGGCTGCTCCCGTTCATGGGGCGCCTCAGCAGAACTACCGTCTCCATTTCTCCTGGCCCTCTGCATCTTTCTCCTCCACAGTGACTGCCTGCATGTCCTCTCTCACCACATCCATAAACCTCCTCTTTGGTCTTCTTCTTTCCTCTTTAATGGCAGCTCCATCATTTTTCTTCCAATATAATCCTTGTCCCTCCTCTGCACATGCCCAACCCAAAGCAACCTTGCTTCTCTAACTTTGTCTCCAAAATGTGCAACCTGAGCTGTCCCTCAATATACTAATTTCTAATCCTGTCCATCCTTGTCACGTCAAACCAAAATCTTAGCATCTTTAACATCTCCAGTTCTGCTGCCTGTCTTTTTGTCAGTGCCACCATCTCCAACCCTTACATACAATTTCCTACCTTCACGTGCTTCTCTGCAACACCTGACTTCCTCATATAAAACCACAGCTCTTCTCTAGGCACCCTGTCATATGCTATTCCAAGTCCACAAAGGCACAATGTAACTCCTTGACCTTTTCTATACTTCTCCATCAGCACCCTCAGAGTAAACATCACACCTGTAGTGCTCTTTCTCAGCATGAAACCATATTGTTGCATGTTACACTACTCTTTCCCATAACTTCACACTGTGGCCGATCAACTTTATCCCTCCATAATTACTACAGTTCATCACCCATATTCTTGAAAACAGAACTTAATTATGCACTATGCAGTTTTCTTTTTGCAGTTTGTTGCTGTTTGCCAGTGCTTTGAGGCGCAACCAAGTACTTTCAGCCCAAACAAAATTCAGCATGAAGCTACAGAGGGTAAAAATACTCGGACCACTGCAATTTGCTGGAGCATGAGCTATTTGAAGAGGAAATTGAGAAAAAAGGCATGGTTTCAGTGGTCGTGGTGATAGCCATGTGTTGTTGGCCTTCAGTGTAGGCAGCATGCAGGCAGAAAGCCAGCTTGTCTGCTTAACAACTCAAACAGAGCTTTGGTTACTGCCTCTGTTTAGCTTAGTTGGCCTGAGATGAACTGTGGCACTAGGGATGGACTGATGAAGGTTCAGGACATGGACTCTCTGACTTACTTAAACGAAAGTAGTATAGTTTCAAGTTTCTTCTGTCCACAGCAAACTTAAAGGTAGCATAATAAATGCATACTATGTGGGTAATCCATGACAGGTCCAAACCTTATGATTGTTATTGTGTCCACAATCAAATTGCAGAAACTGCCCAAACTATCTATATGTTATATCTGAGCCAAGGAATTCTCTTATACACATTTTAATTATGAAATAAACATGTTGTAATACATTTGTCATCTTTTAAGTCATTATATAAAATAATAAATAAATAACTAAATAAATAAATACAGGTATTAATGTCCTTGCTGAATCCAATAATCAATAGAGCAATATAGACACGAGTACAGACATCAGCCTTAGCCATCCTTTAAATATGTGTGTGGTATCTAGTGGTAGGATACTTGCCTATAGATCTATAGTGCAAGAGGTCCCAGGTTCGAATGCCACCTCTAGCACTACCACCACTGGGTCCCTGAGCAAGACCCTTAACCCTGAGTGTCTCCAGGGGGACTGTCCCTGTAATTAGGACATGGAAGTCGCTCTGAATAAGAGCGTCTGCTAAATGCCGTAAACGTAAATAACTGCTATAATTTCAAAATACAATAAACAATAGCTCATGCTATTGCTATAATGCTATTATATTTTGATCAGTTTGGGATTTACTTTTGTTAATTGCATGCTTGTCAGCAAATTCTTGGAAGAAAAACACTCAAAATTTGCTTTTATACAATCAAATGAATTTTTTATAAATGGGAAATGAGATATGCCAAACCTCAAAAAAAACTCAAAAAAGAAATTTTCCTTTGATGGTCTATTTAGGCTGAGACAGTAAATTAGCTGTATGGTGAGTAGAGCGGTAGCTGCTGTGGCTCCTATAAATCAGATCAGCATTACTGGATCTAACTGGATAGCACTCCTAGACTTACTGGTGTTTCACACCAGGGGGTAACCATCACTGGAAGTTCTGTCCAGTAAAGTATAAAAAACTGAATGGAACAGAATACCACATTCACATCAAACAAAGGTGTTTGGCACCAAATAACTCTAGAAGAGATACAGTGATGCTCCCCCAATACATGTATTACCGGCTGACCGTCCTCAGACATTCGTGGTGAAAGCCAGCATCCTTTCTCAGATCATTTCTGTATCAACCAGAAATCTTAACTCTACCAAAGTACTATTCATACACGTATGCTCTATTTACCCACAATGATACACAATTAAACCCTTGTGCAGAGACAGACCTAGTGAGATGAGAGTGCTGCTCAACAATAAATTTGTCTTTGTGATATTCAGAAACTTGAAGACACTATAACCTTAAGAAGTCTCTATGGTTGTTCTCCTAAAAAACCGATCTCTACACACCAAAGTTTGAAGCCACAGGCATCGGACATTGGCTACACTCTCTCCCGTGTTGGCAAGATCACTTCGACTAGAGTAAATGAATAAGAAATGCACCGACGGTTTAGTGATAAATTCATTATAGACAATGTCTCTTAATGAGAAAGAATCTATGCTGCCCTTGGCGATCAATTCCAGTTGTGTAGGGTAAGATTGTCTCATTCATTTGTCAAGTCACCATTCCAGACAAAAAAATCTAGCCTGTTAGATGCGTTCTGAAAAATAAAAAAATTTAATCAATGAAGTTTTTCTGATGTAGTGATTACTAACACCTAAAAAGAGAATGCAGCCATTTTAAATTATAGAAACAAATGTCATTGTGTTCTTTTTTGTGTTTGTGCTGACCAGAACAAAACACCTCTTCGCCTTTGGGAGCAGAACTAAAAAATGTTAGTAGCGCCAATTGATTTAGGAGTAGTGAGAAAAAGTCAACCTTCATTTAAATTCAAGCAACCTCCAGCATATGAAGGAACAGCAAATCACCTCTCTGCCACAACTACACAACAGGCCTCACAATCATCTGTAAAGAAAAGATTGTGACATCCTACTGGTCTGTTTAAATTGTGTAGGATTGTATAATAAATATTTTAGTAAGCGAGTGCATTTTTCTTTTGAAATATGAATACTCACTGGTAAGATGGTGATGGTTACCAGGGCAACAGCTGCCCGCTCCATCATAACAACCGTAGCCTGTTTGGCTACATAGTCTTGACCCTCAGTAGCTTGATTGACAGGGGGCAATGACAACGCTGCTCTGCTTGTATAGTGGACCACCACATCCCCTGAGGCCCCCTGATCTCTCACTATGCTCAGTGTGATATTACTTGGGTTTCCTAAGAGCAGATAAAAAAATATATATTTAAAAGTTGCACACAATTAAAATTTTTGTACTCTAATACATAAGACTGTTGGAGGGAAGCATTAAGCAAGCAAACAGATTTCTCAGAATCCATTCACAAAAACTACAGAATAATGAGGACCCCAAGTTTTAGTGGTAGACCACAGCGATGTGGACTGATTGTATATTATTCAGTTGGCTTTGCATTGTACTAGTTTGGCAAAAATACTCAGACTCTGTGAGCAGAATTACTTTGAGGTTCTGCTGTGATGAAATACTGGGAGTCCAGGTGCCATCCAATCACTCCATAAGGAGAGCCATTAGCTTTAATGGTGAGCTCAGCCTTGGCTCGCAGTGGATCAATCAGAGCTCTTCTGGATGGATCCACCACACCGACTGTGGTGATGCTTGTCAGGATTATGGTCACTTTCTCTGCCATTTCTGGAATGCTGTCAGCTAGGACGCTTAATGAGATGGTGGCCACAGCCTGATTTTCTGAGAAGGTCACCTAGGTCAAAGGGTGAAATGTCAAATGTATGGTTTAACTTCTAAATTCTGCAATCACCACAAATTACACTATTTTAATACTGTTCCTTTTTTAGAATTAGAAATTCTAAATAAGTACATTGATGTTTCAATTTGTTAACCATATTGCCACTCTTACTTGACATTATACCCCTATGTCTTACGGGTTAATGCTTAGTTATCTTGATTAAACGGCCCCTATTTGGTGAAAAAAAAAATCTGTCAACTGCTGGAGTAACCCAGAAGCACATAATTCACAATTAAACACTTATACATTACCGACACACTGCTAGTCATTATTTCCTGACACTTATTATGTGTGATTTCAGTTCTTGCTGCATAAACTCTCACCACTCCTGATATGGGAAAAATGTCTTCCAGACTGCCATTAGCTGCCCAGCTCACAGTCAGCCTGCCAAACATGCCCCTCCTCCTCTCCACACTCAGAGTGACAGGATTATCCCTCTCCAGCTCATCCACCTCTCGAGATAAAGAGTTCTGCACACAGAGACAGATGGGTTTAGTTGTGCTTCATAACATGCAGACATCAGCTTCCCTCCAAATTTGCAATTCCTGATCAGATAATCATCAGCTTTTAGGCTTTTAAAAACTTCAAGAACATTGACATTACTGAAAAAGACTTTAAATTGTGTTCTACGGCAAAGTGAGGGGAAAAAAGACAAAGCAGCTCACAGATGCTTGTAAAATTACAAGATTAGACACCTAAAGTAACAAAAAACTAACAAAATCAAATTTAATTTTTAATTTTATCTGAATAGCTACAAATGCAGTGTTGCATGTTGTCAAAAGAGTTAGAGGATGATGTTTGCTGCTGATTCAAATGTGAGAATTTCGTTTAGATGAAGGTAAAATGTACACTATGAGCTGGTGGACTACACTGATTGAACGTAAAACATATAACGCATGAATAAACCCAAATTGAGCCTTCTTTTGAAGATTTCTAGACCAGATTTCCATGATTGCTTTTTGTTCCTAGAAAACTGCTTCCAATTTGTGGTTTTATTTTTTGTTCCAGAACTGTAAGTAGTAGATTTATATAAGCATGCACTAACCACAATGGTGAGTTAAATTAGACTGAAGTAATTATCAGGATTTTTTTTCATTCTAAAATAGCCATAGAAGACCAAATCTTTGTAAGACCATACATGTTCAAGGTCATCTAGGAATTATATTGACAAGATTGTTTATTAGTGACCTGATCTCAGGTTATAATACCTGTGCAAAGCCAATAATGCCATGAGCATCATCGTTGGCTGGAATGATCACAGTCACTTGACCACTGAAGCCAATCTCAGCGCCCCCTTTAGGGTTCTTGAGGCTCATGCGAAAATGTTCTTCTTCTTCTGGAGTATCATCGTTGATTATGTTTACAGCTATTTCCAGCTCACTGACCCCTGGTAGGAAAAACAGTTCACCTGAACTGAATAGGGAAAAGAAAATAACATTTATTTTAAAATGGCTTTAACATTTTAAACTGATAAACACACACATTACACTTTCTGGCCTGAAACCGATGAAAGTAACCTTTATGATGAGGTAATCTTGTTGGAATAAACCTCCATAAACTTTAATTTACATCAGTTGTCATACAAGATTTATCACAAAGTGATGTGGTCCTACAAAGACCACCCTACAGTAAAATTGCCAACAAATCTACACAGTTACCTAGGCTAGTGCTTCATTTTGTCACTGATGGAACAAACCCTAATAACCTCTAAAAGGAACTTTACAGGAAAAGAAAAACAATGTTTAAGTTTAAACTAATGCAACAATGTCCATTTAATCTTTCAAAGTGATAAGTTGACACGGTGTAAACAGCAGATAGTGTTTCTTGAGTTATTTAAATAGGAATAGGATCTGATGTACTATACCGAGGGATAAAATCAGACTGGTTGGACACTGAAGTCAGCTCATATATGACAGACTCTGATCCTCGTGTGGCTATAATCAGACTCTTTGTTGTATTAAGGGAAAGGACAGGCGAGTAGAGGAACTGCTGAGCTGGCGAGGAGCTCAGGACTTTAGTGAATTGGCTCTGTTCAGACCTCCAGGAATACAGGGCAGATTCATTTGTCCCAGCAAGCAAGAGGTGGGCTAAAAAATGGAGACAGTGTTAGAAGGTTACGTGAGTAAATAATAGTATTCACTGTCATTTCATTGTCATTTTATTAGCGATTTAAATTGTTTTATTTGCATTTTTCTTGCAATCAAGAAAGGATGATAAACGGTGTGAACATACGTATGCCTGAAGTAGGGGAGAAAGCATGGACTGAAGAGAGGCTGGGGAATGGAATGGACTGCACTGGTTGAAAGAAGTTCTGCTGGGAACCCCATAAAAGCACCTCACACACAGAACGTGGTCCTTTGGCAAACAATGAAAACACACAAAATTACATAAATACATGGGAACAGAGGAGGTCATTACTTATGCGTAATATTATGATTATAAGATAATTAGAATGGTATGTTTATAAATTCTAGAACATGATCAGATTTTACAGAGGAATACGAAATATTCAATAATATAACAAAAAAACTAAAGAGCTTTTATTCAGCGTAATTTTGAAGAATTTCTATTTGTCATTTCTTATAAAAGTCTCCCATAATGTGAAGGATGACAGCAGTATTTAAATGATGCAGTGAAATAAAACTAGGGAAAAATTGAATAAATGGAGATAAATGGTTTAATCATCCATTCATCTGAGCTAATTATCCTACAAAGGGGACGCTGGAGCTCATCCCAGTGCTCAAAGAGCAAAAAAAAAAACACCCTGGAGATGTCAGAGCTCCATTGTGACAATAAGAAACTACCAACATTTGAAATGTTTTATTTGTATTATTTGCTAACTCTACCTATAAATATAATAAATAATATATTCCATTCATACATTGATTCTCAAGTCATTCTTCTCAAGTCAGAAGACAAGCACAAACACTCCCTAACCTGAAGTGAACATGTGGTTAAGCCCAGTAATGTTTTGGTGCTTCACTATGTCTCACTGTAGCCTAAATATGCACAGAAACCTTCAATGCTTTCAGAAATATAAATAATGATTGTTTATTTTTATCAATTTACAAAATGCAAAGTGAGCGAACAAAAGAAAAATCTAAATCAAATCAATATTTGGTGTTTCTACCTTTTGCCTTCAAACCAGCATCAGTTCTTCTGGCCCCCACAAAGCCCTGATCTGTGGTTAGTTCTCCAAGATGTTTGGAACAACCTACCAGCCGAGTTCCTTCAAAAACTGTGTGCAAGTGTACCTAGAAGAATTGATGCTGTTTTGAAGGCAAAGGGTGGTCACACCAAATTGGATTTAAATTTTTATAGCATTTTTTCCACACCTTCCTAAAACTTTTGCACAGTACTGTATAAGAATATGAGATCACATGATGCATCAAAACTTTTCCGCAGCTCATGTTGGTTGGGTTTAAGCTGCATTTTCCTTAACTTTTCGGACTAAGCTTGGCTATTGCAGATCATGAAAATACATAAAAGTCTTAAAACAAGTTCACACTTTTTTATGTTTTGCTTTTTTACATTTTTTTTTAACAGTATTTTTAGCAGTTGTAATGAAACATTACTGAAAGTCTCTGATTATACTCCAGGCTGCACATTGGGTAAAACAAGGTTATACTGAATGAATTACCTTCAGTGACTGCTAGCAGAAATGTATCTCCTCCCATGTGAATGAACTCCATTTGTTTGATTTTAGCATTGACTGGCAGGGGCTGGGGGTTCTGGAAGCTCCTGTTGTTCCACTCATAGATAAGACAGTTAGGTAAAGCTTGACCTCTGCAGATGGCAAGGTACTGTGCTCTTCTATTGGCCTGGGTGAATGGTGAGAGAGCGGTGATATTCTGCAGCCCCAGAGAGTGAAGGAGGGAGAGAGAGCTTCCAGTCCACACAAAGACCTGCACAGAGAGATTGGTACATTTTTCACCTTTACATTTACAGTCATTCACTAACAGCAGTTGCTTATTTTATTTAAAATTTTAATAATAATTTATTCGTTAAAGTTCATTTATGAATTGAAAGTGAAGGTGATTATTTGTCATTTTGTGCACAGAGCACAGCATGCACTAAACAATAATGAAATGGAATAGGTGTCAAATTTTGTAAAAACTAACGCAAGTACGGTTCCTATGACCATGACAAAATTAATATATATAGGACAGCAAACAAAAACTTGCATGACTTTTGGAAAATAGTCTCTGCACTAAATAGCGGTATGTTTGATGTATATTTGATACTAACATCGATTTCCATAAGTCCCCTAACCTTATTTGAAGCTATGAAATAATGCTGAGACTCGGCTGAGAAATGTTTCACATCACGGCTTTCCACAGGCAACGTGAGCTCCTGGAAAACATCAGAATTGTGAAAAAATAGGCAGACATGTATACATACCGATGAAAGGATAGAAAGCCACTGTGAGATGTATTGCTGGCTTTCGCAAAAATGACCAAAAAACGGAGCAAGGTCTATTATTGGTATACAGTCTAAGGAGACACAAGAATGGCAAAACTGATGGACTCACTAGAGTGAGATTGAGGTCAGGCTGGAGGCGGAATAGGCTGACATTGGCAGAGGGAGAGTCCGTGGTATCTCCGTGGGACACTGCCACATAGGCGGTGCCATTTACGGTAAAACCCACACAAGAAGAGGGCCTCTGGACGCTCACAGACTAAATCAGCAGGAGAGAAAAGTGGCATGGATTTTTTTCATGTTTCTTTATTCTGGCTTCTCCTACAGTTATCTACATTTCATTTTTATGAATTATTGATGAAGTAATAAGCAGAAAGTAAGAAAGGCATCAGGATGTGGTCAGTGTTGTAGTATTGCAGCAAATGCTTAAAGCTATGAATCTGTTCAAACTGATAGATTCTCTCATCTTACTGAGACCTCAGAGATAATACATGAGTGAAAAGACATAGTAACTAAGAATAATTTTTTCATTTAAGTTCATTGGTTTCACAGCAATTAGTCAGTATGGAATGATCCAGATGGCTTTCATACCTCAACAGGTACAAACACTCCCTGCCAGCTGTAAAGGATAGCCTGGTTGTGGACTAGGCTTCTGTTGAAGCTGCCAAGCCCAAGGAGCATGGTGGAGTTTCCCCCGGACACAGAACACCAGCCTACATGCAGTGTGTCTCTGAAGCGCTGATACAGGGCCATATAGGGATAATCTCCCTCTAAAAAGCAATGCAGTACACACTGAGTATATCACAAAGTGATACAGCAATAAAACAGTGGCATTGACTTTAACACTAAAAGAAAGGGTGGTGACACTGATATTTTATTTTTCCCTTTCAATACTGGTTATTCAGTTAAATAAGCAAAGATACAGCATGGAAAATAAGTATTGAACACGTCAAAGTTTTTCTCAGTATATATTTCTATTGGAGCTACTGAGATGAAACTTACACCAGATGCTGGGAACAACCCAAGTAATCCACAGATACAAAAAACAAACGGCCCATAAATGATGTGTAGTAACTTACTAAAAGTAGTCAATTTCCACATTAGAAATAGATTTACTGAGAAAAATATTGCCGTTCAATATTTATAATATTAATTTATTCATATATTTTGTTTAAAATATCCATATAATATTTTTATAATTAACATATAGTTTTTCAGTATATTCAGAAACATAAATAAGCATATGCACTACAATTGGTTGAAAATGCCACATTTAAGTGTGAAATTTTTTTTTAAACCACGGCATTGAACTATATTCAATTAAACATGACAAATTATGCTCTGTTTGCACAGAAACATTTAACCGACGAGTCTGCTTTACGTATTGCTAACTTCATGATATGCTCAGAAAAGCATACTTTACTGCGGTATCATTTATCATGATACAATAAAGTACTGTTATTCTGTCCAGTCTTCCAGTTCACAGTATGTTTAAGGAATGTGAAATAATTGCAGCATAGTCAAAAATAACACTGTATACTAGTGGTTGCTAATGTATCCCTTACTCATGCCAAAGGCCGTGTCTGACTGTGTCTCAAACTCCACACTGACTGCAGAATCCAGTCCATTGCTGCGAGACACTGTCAAATACATCGTCTCTACAGTCTCTTCTACTGTCAACAAGCTTAGACTTCTGAAAAACACACACACGAAACAAAAACAGTAAGCTGAGCCCAACATACAACTCATTTTGAGTAAATTTACATTTACATTTACGGCATTTAGCAGACGCTCTTATCCAGAGCGACTTCCATGTCCTAATTACAGGGACAGTCCCCCTGGAGACACTCAGGGTTAAGGGTCTTGTTCAGGGACCCAGTGGTGGTAGTGCTGGAGGTGGGATTCGAACCTGGGACCTCTTGAGCCACAGGTCCTTAGGCAAGTACCCTAGCACTAGACCAGCACCACCCTGTACAGTGCTTGTACACGTGTGCACAGTTATTTCAGTGTGTGTTTGTGTGTGTGTACCTGTTGCCGGACGGGGATAGTCTGAACAGTCCTAGAGGAGCCTGATTCTGGAGCACAGTGATGTGCGTCTGTGTGGGTTCTCCCAGCCGTGCTCCACCAGTGGGGTTGAACAGAGTCACTGTAAAGGTTTCATTCAGTTCTGGTTCTGCATCTAAAACTGCCCAGATCTCCAGAGTCTACCCAGCACCAAATGGAACAAAAATAACAGACACTGGTTATACAAGTAAGCACGTGTGGCTTCTTATAACTCCACCCATGTCAGCACCACAATGTAAAGCCTTATTTTGTTGGTTGTGCCTTGATCATGAAAACAGGGCCCCTAAAGTATCTTAGCTGTTCCACTACATCTAAGGTAAGCTGAATATAATGACATTATTGTTTCGATTTTATGAACTACTAGTGGTACAAACAATCAATGCATGATCTCTGCTACTCACCTTATATCTAACCCCATCCTCCAGAACAACAAAGCCCTCTGATGGCGTGAGGTCTTCGGTGTTAAGTGTGCCATTAACATCAGTGATGGAGAACTGCACAGTAACAGTGCCAAATATGCCCTGAGGTGGATTCCGTACTATGTAGAGAGTTGCCACACTCTGGCCCAGACCTGACACTGATGTGGGCTCTCTCAGTAAGAAGTGATCACTGTTGTTTAAGGAAATTATGCCGTGGCCGTCGTCATTGGCCAGGATAGTCACCGTTGCTATGGAACATGAGTACATGGATACATGTAATAGATTATGTAAGATTTGCTTGGTTAAGATGGTTGTTAACAGGTCTTTATTCATGTGTTACTTAATTAACCTCTTCAAGTTGAATATCCTATAAGCTTCCTCACATTACTGACCTGTAGTGTTCTCTCCAAGCGCAAGCCCTGATGATGGGTTTGTTAGAATGAGTTGAAACTTCTCATCACCTTCTGGAATAGGGTCATCCAATATCAGCACTTCCACAAACTTATACCTCTCTCCGTTCACAAAGTGCAGCAACTGCAAGGGAATCATGGTTGAATTAAAGGACAACTTGACCAGTTTTTCAAGATGTTTGCATAAATCAATTGATGAGGTATAAACAAAGTGTTTTAAAATTACACATTATGAACAAACAAGTACGATTTATGAATTCTGATAACAGGCATTCTGTTTTGCAATAGCTAAACTGGGTCCAGAAGGTGCTAGAGCCCAGCGCTTACATGTCACCAGTGTGTGGAGTATGGGAGGAAGCTGGAGAACCCATGTAGACACAGAAAGAACAGGCCAATTCCGCTCAGAAACTCAGGCTGGCCCATCTGGGAGCCCAGACCCTTCTCGCTGTGAGATTGCAGTGCTAACCACTGTACCAAGATTTGTATTTGTAATGTAGACATTGTGACCCCAAGGTTCTATCCCGACTGCAGTGAAGCAAGCTGAGTGAGTAAGGTTTATCAACATTCAACCCTTACCCTGAACATTATCCTAAAAAAAAAAAAAAAAAACAAACAAAAAAAAAAAAACCCTTTTTAACCCTTTGATGACATAAACACCTTGAAACACCTCATACAGGTTTTACATTTTAGAAAAACTTTTGGTGAGTCTTAGTAAAAAACTGTTTTGTAGTCATTGATGTAATGAATACAGTGGAAGTAACATTTTGTAATTGTGATCACTCAACACAGTACAACACACAGTATCCTTATATAAGTGAAAGTGAAAGTGACTATTCATGTCATCGTGAAACACAGCACAGCACGCAGTGAGACACAATTAAATTCAACCTCTACTTTTAACCCATACATACACCTGCAGCAGAGGGCAGGGAGCAGGGATAGGGATGGTATTTTGCTCAAGGGTACCTCAGGGCAACCTACTGGTCTGGGAATCGAACCCAAAACCTTCTGGTCTTGGGACCAACTCCCTTACAGCTAGGCCACCATTGAGATAATGTTATGCAACATCATGGCTAACAGCTATATATCATTCATTCTAATCCTTAATATAAAGTAAATATGAATAAATTTTACATCTAAATGGTAAGGTTAGCTGTAGACATTAAAGATAATAAATGTTATAGAGAACAGATGTAAATAATGAATAATATTACCTTTTATGGGTGAATAAGAAATATTAATTTCATTAGGTTTACAGTAATGGAAGTATTTTTGACTCACTGAGGCTGTGGTGTTGAAGTCCAGGCCCAACTGAGCCTCTAGATTTTGTGCGTAGAAAAACAGGGAGACATTTCCGTATGTCCCAGCATGGCGATACGCCACCAATGTTAACACTCCTATTGTCTCATTCACTTCATACCTGCAGAGGAACAAAAACCTGTTGAATATAGGCTTGCTAAAGGCATTTATGAATGACATTTTACAAAAGTACATTTCATGTCCTTACTCTATGCTTTGCCAGCCAATGATTCCCCGGATCCCGTCGTTAGCATTAATACTGACTTCTGCTACCATGCCTTGAGTATCTGTTTACATATTCAACACGCCAGCGATAAATTTCACCAGCTTACAGTACATAACAGACATGTATTAAAGTAATCATTTGACAGAACATAATTCATCAGACGGTTTAGATGATTGACTGATTAGGGTGCAGTAACAGAAAAAAGACAAGTGTAGGCAAACATCTGAATACAGACAAGCACATAGAAAAGCAGAGGTCTAAAATTACCTTTTAATGTACAACGCGCCTCTAGTGAAGGTTGAAGAATGAAACATGAAGGAATGGAAAGACAACCACTCAGTTGTAGTTAAGAAGGTATAGGGATGAATGAATTGAGAGAAAAAGTAAAAGTACTTTTACTTTTGTAAAAGTACAAAGATAAGAATCAGGGAACAATAGATACAATAAAAGGGCTGTACCTAGCTTAGGGGCACCCGGGAGTCTGCTGATCAGAACAGCTGATGTGATGTTGATCAGAAAAAATTCCTGCAGCTCAGGAAAACTGTCCTGATTAGAGCAAAAAAAAAAATTAAAAGTAAAATTTAAAAATCAGTGTAATGGGGAGCAAAAACATCATAACTGTTGTATGGAAACCTTGTATATTCAATATGATAACGGGTTGTATGGAAACCTTGTATATTCAATATGATAACGGGAGGGCTAATGTACAGGTCGATATATATCTTTTATGATAAAAAACTGATATACAAACTGGTCTGTTTACGCCTTTTTTATAGACTTTATTTCCTGGAAGCAATGTGAATGGGATTGTAGAAAACAATGGTTTAAACACTTCTGGTTAAATCACATTTACAGTGTTCTAATTCAACATCAAGTCACAAATACCTTACAAAAAACAAACATGCAACAAAATGTACAATATTGGGAAGAAAAGTAAAATAGATATAAAAAAAAAATTAAAATAAAATATAAAAATATATATGCTATAGCTTCTGCACAGGTCATATTTATTTTCGCAGAAAACCAACATGTTATTTGACTATTTCCATGGTAAAATGACCATTTCTATTAATCATCATTAAATGTTAAAATAATGTAAAGAGATACCAGTGTTTACAAATGTACAAAGAGAAATGAGTTATAATGAGTTTTCTGGAAATGATTATATGAAATTAGCACTCCATCCATTCATTATTCTTCAGTTATGTGTCAAATGAAGTTGCCAAATACAGTAGGTGTTTGGAGAAGATGCATGCAGATGACAAAATCACAGACATAATCAAAGATGGAGACTCACATCGATAATAGTGATTGGGATGGACACAGAAGTCTGGCCATCCTGCATGACCACAGAGCCAGAAACATACAGGAAGTCCTGACCAGGCTCTGCTAATGCCCCCTCAGTCTGCCTCAGGTCTTGCAGAGACCCTTTCACTGTCTCATAGCTGATATTAATCGCTCCTACAGAAAGCAAGCATGCATTATAAGACATGCATCAACCTGAACATGGTTAAACAATGTAATTATTTTGTTATGATACAAGAATAAATTTCTGTAAAACATGCTATATTTTAAATATAAAAACAGTTTTCAGTGTATTTTCAAAAAGTAACCCCCAACTCCCAAGTTTTTTTTTGTTGTTGTTGTCACATTCAAGAGGACAAACCTGAGGCTCCAAACTCCCTGTTAATGTAGATTCGGACTGTAGTATTTTTCTCTTCAGTGGAGACCCTACGAGAGGATGGGGCGATGCTGAGCATCCCAAAAGGCTCATCACTGGCCTCCACACTCACTACCGTCTCCTGACCTTGAACATCCAGAGCTGCTATACCTGTGGCTGTAACTCCTGTTGGACAGAGGGACAGAGACAGGAGTGAATCAGCTCTGGTAGAGAGAAGTTTTCAATAAAACTGTTTTCAATAAGCTGTAAAAAAAAAATTAAAAAAAAGGAAGAAAAAAAAAGATAAACTTTGAGCATATAAAGCAGTGAAACTGCGTTTAACTCAAACACACTGAACATTAATTACATTTGTTAATACACTGCTCAAAAAATGAAAGGAACACTTTTTAATCTGAGTATAGTATCAGTAAGTCAGTTAAACCTCTGGCATATTGATCTGGTCAGCTAAGTAGCAGAGGGGGTTGTTAATCAGAGTCAGCTGTATTCGTGTTAATGAAATTAAGAACAGGTGCACTAAAGGGCAACAATGAGATGACCCCCAAAACAGGAATGGTTCTGCAGGTGAAGCCCACAGACATTTTTTCCCTCCTGGTGTTTTTTTGACTGCTTTTCAGTAGTTTTGCATTTGACTCGGGTCAGTGTCACTACTGGTAACATGAGGCAATTCCTGGACCCTACAGAGGTTGCACAGGCAGTCCAACTCCACCAGGATGGCACATCAATACGTGCCATTGCCAGAAAGTTTTCTGTGTCTCCCAGCACAGTCTCAAGACCATGGTGGAGATTCCAGGAGACAGGCTGTTACCCTAGGAGAGCTGGACAGGGCTGCTGGAGGTCCTTAGACCATCAGCAGGACCGGTATCTTCTCATTTATACAAGGAGGAACAGGATGAGTACTGCCAGAGCCCTACAAAGTGACCTGAAGCGGGCCACTGGTATGAATATTTCTGACCATACTATTAGAAACAGACTTCATGAGGGTGGCCTGAAGGCCCAACATCCTCTAGTGGGCTCTGTGCTCACTGCCCAGCACCGTGGAGTTCGACTGGCATTTGCCAGAGAACACCAGAATTGGCAGGTCTGGCACTGGTGCCCTGTGCTTTTCATAGATGAGATCAGGTTCACTCTGAGCTCATGTGACAGATGTGAAAGGGTCTGGAGAAGCAGCAGTAAACGTTATGCTGCCTGCAACATTGTTCAGCATGATCGGTTTGGTGGTGGGTCAGTGTTGGTCTGGGGAGGCACATCCATGGAGCGACACACAGACCTGTACAGGGTAAACAATGCCATTAGGTATCGGGGTGAAATCCTTAGACCCATTGTTTGACCCTTCGCTGGTGCAATGGGTCCTGTGTTCCTCTTGGTGCATGATAATGCCGGGCCTCATGTGGCAAGAGTATGCAGGCAGTTCCTGGAGGATGAAGGAATTGATATCATTGACTAGCCTCCAGGCTCGCCTGATCTAAATTCAATAGAACATCTCTGGGACATCATGTTTTGGCAATGACATTTCAGCAAATTGGACTAGCCTGCCTCATCAGTTTTTCAGTTAAAATTTCTTGGTGGCTTCGAATTAAGCCCTCTGTATGTTGATAATATTCATTTTCATCAAATGATGTGGAAAATGAATCCATTTGTTCATAACACATTACCCATTCCATATCAGTATAGATATCCAGCATGATTTTTTTCCAATTGAGATCTGATGTGTTTTCAAAGTGTTCCTTTAATTTTTTTGAGCAGTGTATAAATGAAATACTAGAAGAACATCAAACATTCATTAACATAGTTATGTTAGCTCTGCAAAAAAAAGAGAAAACAATCAGTTAAACCTGAAAGAGTACAGTGAATATTATGTATACAATATAATTTAAAACCTGATGCGTTTCTTTTAATAATACAATATTGAAGTCAAAAAATGATTTATTTAACAGCACACAACATGTTCATGCAGAATTTACCTGGTACAAAAAACACGTTTAGCAATAAATAAAACTGATAGCCTACCCTTAGTCTGAATATTAGACAGGATAACTCTGTACTCTTCTCTATCCTCAGGCGTGCTGTCGTCCAACAGCTGCAGCAGTATAGTGTCATTCAGCATTCCCTGTGGCCCAGAGCAAACAAAATCTATATCAAAACCACATGCATTTAAAAAAATGCAAATTAATTGGAAGGGATCAAATAAATAAATAAATAATAATGATATTAACCAATACTTTTGAGATATGTTTTTTAAGGGCATTGAGGCCATGTTTCTCATACCTCACTAAAGAAGAGAACTCCAGAAATCTCTACAAAAGTTAATGAAGGTCGAGGGCCTTCAATTCTCCACTCCACTGTGACATTTCCTATTGCAGGAGGAGTCCTCTCCACCAGCAACGGTAGCCTCTCACCTGACACAGACAGCAAAACACTCATCTAACACTTTTCATTCATTATAAATGTGGAATTTCAGATGAGTCTTTTTTCAGAAATATAGAGACTTTAAACAGCCGCTGGAACAAAACTGAGATCATAAAAGAAATCATGAATGAATTAATTCCGTTGCAGTTACAGTTACTGTTGGCAGTACAAAAACACTCTTAAAATTAAAAATGCTTCCCAAGAGGGCTGATCTGTACTATATTGATTCACAACGAAGAGTATTCGAATGTTTTGTCATGCATATATAACAACTCCTGCATTTCTTCCAGTGTCACAGCTGTTCTAACGTGCTCACACGTCTCTCTGTGTCTCATCATAACAGTCCATCACAGGTAACTATGGAGTGCTTAACTGAAACCTGATCTTTCAAATACAAGGGTGGCTTTCAAATCCCTACGTCCACATACCTACAGGAGAAATAACATTAATAATTAGTCCCTCTATAAGACAGACAGAGATGGCCTAGTGGTTAGGGAGTTGGCCCCAGGATCAGAAGGTCATGGGTTCAAATCCCAGACCAGCAGGTCACCCTGAGGTACCCTTGAGCAAGGTACCATCCCCATCACTGCTCCCTGGGTGCTTTCAATAGCTGCCCCCTGCTGCAGATGTGAGTGTATGGGTAAAATGCAGAGATGTAATTTCATTGTGGTACGCTGTGTACCCACAATGACAAGACCAGTCACTTTCACTTAAAGATCAGCATGATGTGTCACTCAAGATCAAGAGTGCAATCTATGAATCTGTTGTAGAAAAAAGATTAAAAAGATTAAAAAATATAAAAAAAATGACTCTAAATTTCCTTTAACAAACTACTATTATAAGAAAAATGAAAACTTAGTTAAGAAGGTCTTTTCCTTTCCTGAAAAATTACCATTTTGGAGATACAAGGTTTGTTGAAAGAGCAATGATATGCTTCATAAAGCAATTAAAGTACTTCAGAAAGCCACAGTGCAAGTGCAAGAATTTAGCATTAGAATTCTACATTAGGGGCCCAAATTTTACTCTGACAGCAGACTCCCAAATCCAACTGGTACTGTGTCACTTAAAACCTTACTCAAACCAGCTTACACACACTTAATAGAGATGGATGATCACATAAAGGGTTTACCATTCACTCTCCTGTGATCAACAGCCTCACTGTGCTAAAGTTCCCCTCCCTGCTGCTCTTTGTGCGAACTTCACAAACAAAGACAAAGATCTGCTGTGACCTCTCAGACAACCTACACAAGTCTCTCATCAGCCAGCGTTTCACTGAGGGGCATATTTACCCAAACCTCAAGCCCCAGTGCTATTCTGAGTGCAGCTAATGTTACAAGAGAAAGCAGGGAGCACAAGAGAGAGTGCATGTGCAATTGATAGAGACAGAAAACGAAGATGTGTAAGAGTGCTCTAAATCTAATGCATCAAAATCACTAATTAGAATATCACTAATTCACTCATCACCATTCATCCTGCATTCCTACCCTGAATCAGCCTGAACAGGGCCTTTAACTCAATATTTTTTAATACAATGTGCCCTGTTGGCAGCAAAAATATTCTCACTTTGAAATAGCACTTTTATGATGTCTTTAATTTTCTCTTTCATATTTAAAATTGCGTGTATTGAGTGTATTCTCCAGTTTTAGATATGGCCAGGTTAACTGTGTTTTTGTAGAAAGGCGCAGGATTCTTTCAGGTCAGATTGTATCATTCGTGCATTATAGTTATAATATTTTGAAGCTAAGACATGTTGCTCCTTATGGAGGTGATAGGCAAGTAATGCATCAGGGCACTCACCTTCTCTAACAATGACTGATCTCAAGGCTGCATTGAAGCCTACTAAGCCAGCTGCATGGTCATTGGCGAGGATGAGGATGGTGACAGTATCGGAGCTGGGAAGAATACGGCTGCCACCCTCTGTCCTCACTAAACCAATCCGTATAGTCTCATTTACCTCTGGCTCAGTGTCGTCTGCGATGAAGAACTCAATGGTTTTCCTAACTTCACCTATAAGTTTAACAAACACAGAAGCAGAAGCACTGATATTAATGCATCTGGCAGTAAGACAAGGTGGAACGGATTTTTGCTGCTGTATAAAGAGTGACAATCTCTCACCTAACACTATTTAAACTTCCTTCAAATGCAGCTAGTTGTGTAACCTTACAATATAATTTAGTGCAATTTAATTACATTTAAAAATCATGATAATAACAAATCATTTAAGGTTAAGTCGCTACTTTTTGTCTGTGATTGACATGCAAATTCAGGCATAGATTTTCAGGCCTTACCTTCTGCAAAGATCAGCATCTCCCCTGTGCCATTAAAATCGACATTGGGTTTTGCAGTACCACCAACATACTTCCACTCCACCATAACTTGGCCTAGACTTCCTCCAGTCCTTTCAATGACTAGTGGCACTCTGATGCGAGGCTCTTCTCTTACTTCCAGATACAAGCCTTTCTCAGTAGCATTAGGGCTAATGCTGTAGAGTATGAACACTCCGAACGCGTCACCGTTCATCCCTATTGTCACCCTTGCTGTGTCTGGTTGGCCAATGGTGGGTAAATGTTTTTCAGCAACGGTTAAATTAACCAGGCTAACCTTCAAGATTTGTATCATGAAGCTTTCATCCATCTCAGGTAAAGAGTCTGTTAGAATTGGCACTGTGAGGTTGGCAATACTCGACCCATCCTGCATGGTCGCCCTCTGCCCTATAATGGTAACATAATCACTCCCGGGAACTGCCTGTGAGCTGAAGAGGGAGGCGGTGGCAGTGGAGTTTTTAATATAGGCATTTGTTTGGACACTCGCAGTAAGCTGGTTTGCCCCAGAAGTTACCCAGAAGCATGTTGCAGTGGAGACATTAGTGAAAAAGAAAGCTTGGCAGGCTTGTTCTCGAAGGCAGAATGCTGCACAGAAGTTCATAGGGTCCATGGTTGATGTGATGTTTATAGGCCTTTGGATGGCACTGGTTGGTGCCCCAGCCAAGGGGGAATTATAGTAGATAAGGAAGTTGTGGCCATCCTTCTGGGCATTTCTCACCACGTCAAACTCAGAGGTGCTATAAAGGATCTCTAGAAGACCAAAATTACCACCACTAGAAAATAAAATGGAAAGCAATGTTTACTTTTTGATGCTTATGATGTATGATTTCATTTATCATAAAATTAGATCTGACAAACCTTCTTCGAACAGTAATGTTGGCTGTGTACACTCCTTCCAGTGGCTCCTGCACTCGATACACTGCCTGGTCAAAGTGCACTGTTCCATAAGGATTGTCATTGGCAGGAACAATGATGTTCGCCACCTTTTCAGCACCAATACTTCCACCGTTCGTAGCACCAGTAAGTTCTACCTTGATGATCTAAAACATACAGGACAGTAACTCATGATTTTTTTTTACCTGCAAAAGGTTTGTTTACATATAAACAATACAAAAAATACAATTTTCTACTTACCACAAATATAGTAAGATGGCTGCTTTCTAATTTCTGCTTATTTAGTTTACAACTGGCACCACTAGGCCAGTGTCTAAATGTAGAACAGGATAAAGTTTAAATATTTACTTGATTTTTAGGGGTATTTAAAGAAACCATTTTACTCTATTTGTTTCTTTTGCTTGTTTACAACTTTAGCCATGCAGTTGAAGGTTCAAAACTAAAGATGATCTGTCATATAGAATATTTTTAACCCTTCAACCCTTTTAACCCTGATCAAAACTTCTTCCTTGCTGTGATGAGCAGGTAAATCATGTTGACAGGTTTTTTTGTATTAGGCACATTTAAAACATCTTGTCACCCTAAGTAGGTTTAATGAGGGCAGTGGTGGCCTAGTGGCTAAGCCTTGACCTCCTCATTGAAGGATTGTGGGTTCAAGTCCTCAGACCTTGAGCAAGGTAACAACCCCATCACTGCTTCCTTGGTGCTGGTTACATGGCTACCCGTTGCTACATTGCGTGTCTAAGTTATATGCAGAGAAACATTTCATTGTGGTGCACTGTGAAAAGGCTATGATCAGTGTTGACATGGCAACAAGGGTGAAAAAGTAAAATGTGTATTTATGTATTGTCTATGCGTTATGCATCTTTGTATTTATTCCAAGACATTTGCAGTTTTGCTTAAACAACATTCTTTTTAGTGTAAAGTTATTGAAATCTGACAAAAAAAACATGCTTACTCATTAAATACATTTGGTGCCATCAAACACGTGACGTAATATCACACTTTTATACATACATTTCCTCCATTATACTTACTTCCTCAATTTCAGGGTCATTATCAGCCAAAACCTCCACTTTAAGAGTCTTCATGGTTTCACCTGGGCCAAAGCTGACCTCCCCAGACAGGGGCCGGAGGTCACCAGTTGCAGGTCTTCCATTGATGGTAGCCTGCCATTGCACATTCACGTAACCCATCGTCCCAGCATTCCTTACAATGGGCAAGGAGACCTCAAATGCATTCACTCCTGGCTCCTCTATGATGATGGGTTCAGCCTGAAAGACTGAGCAACACAAACAAGACACAGACATTTAATTTTAACCAGTGTTACCAAAACTGATACAAACTCATCTTTGGATAATTATCAACTGACCAAATGATCCATAAGGGTCATCAGATGGCAGGATAGTGATGATGGCCTGGGTGAGATCGCCCAGCAAGGCCCCTCCTGTTGTCTGATTGAGAAGTTCGATGCGGAAGGTTTCCTCCAATTCTGGCACCACGTCATTGATTATAAGGATGGGGACAGGTTTACTGCTCTCTCCCTCCAGAAGAACCACATCAGAGGAGGCCACACTATAATCCTCACCTACACACAGTGTAACATTCAAACACTATGAATAATTATGTGGATAAATTGATGATTTACTTCAAACAGTATTGAATAATATGCCAGCAAAGACAGCAGTGACAATGCACAATGTAAAAGAATGTGAAAGGTAGTATGATGTCGAAATTGGTCTCCTTCTAACTAACTGCATGTCCTCTCTCACCGCATCCATAAGCCTCCTCTTTTGTCTTCTTCTTCTCCTCTTTCCTGGCAGCTCCATCGTCAACATTCTTCTCTCAATTTAATCCTCATCACTCCTCTGGACATGTCCAAACCAACGCAACCTTGCTTCATTAACCTTGTCTCCAAGATGTCCAACCTAAGCTGTCCCTCTAATATACCCATTTCTAATCCTGTCCATCCTCGTCACACCCAACCAAAATCTCAGCATCTTAAACTCTGACACCTACAGCTCCGCCTCCTGTTTTCGTCAGCGCCACTGTCCCCAATCCATATAGCACAGCTGGTCACTCTATCATCCTGTAGACCATTCTTATCACTCTTGCTGGTACCCATCTCTCTCAGATCACTTCTGCCACTTGTCTACACCCATTCCTGCCTGTTCCATTACTTCAATATAAGTTTTTTATATAAGTTTAATATAAGTATTTAAACTCCTCCACCTCTACTCCCTGCACTCCACTTTCCTCCCTTTCATTCATGCTCATATTCTGTCTTTGTCCTTTGAGATTTCCACAAAAAATTTCCTCCAGGCACCACAAATTAACAAAGGCGCAATGCAACCCCTCTGACCTTCTCTGTACTTCTCCAACAACACCCTCAAAGCAAAAAAGTAAAGTGAAAACTCTTGTCATTGGGAGGTCACAGCACAGCACACAGTGAACCACAACGAAATTAGATCTCTGCATTTAACCCATGCAAACACTGTGCAGCAGTGGGCAGCTATTGAAAGCAGCCAGGGAGCAGAGACTGGGACGGTACCTTGCTCAAGGGTACCTCAGGGTGATGGGAATTGAACCCACAATCTTCCGATCTGGGGCCAACTCCCTGACCACTAGGCCACTGCTGCCCCAAAAATGGCATCTGTATTGCATCTGTATTGCACTTTCTGGGCATGAAATCATACTGCTATTCACTAATCCTCACATCTTTTCTTAACCTCGCTTCCACTACTCTTTCCCATAACTTCATGCTGTGGCTGATCAACTTTATCCCTCTACCGTTACTACAGCTCTGTACATCACCCTAATTCTTGAAAATTGGTAGCAGCACACTTCGTCTCCACTCCTCAGGCATCCCCTCAGGCATCCCCTCATCTTCCAAGATTATGTTTTCCACTCCATTGCAGGGCAGACACACAAACACACTCACACACACCACCACACCTTGGCCATCTCTAATCCTTGCGAACATTTGTGGGAAAAAACCAGAGTAGTCTGACAAAACTCCACCTAGAAAGGACCGAAGCCTCTTCGGCTTTGAAATGAATCCAAAACGTTCTCGCTGTGAGGCAGCAGCACTAACCACTACATCATTGTGCTCTGATAAAATGTTTAATAATAATTATTTATAGTTAACAACTAATATTTACATTTTAATTTTATACTACCTTTAATTAACACAGATTTAACAGCTTCTATACAAATGCCATTGGTCTATTTTCAAACCTCTTATACTCTATGAACATAATCAATTCTTTTTGGTCATAAATAAAAGAAATATTGCAGCACTCAGGATGGAGCTGCACAAAATTAGTTTCAACTTACCAACTCGCGCAGTTAAGGGTACTGCACGGAACTTGACAGACACATCTGCAAAAATCCCTCCAGTGCGTGTGACGTTGATGATGGGTCCCACATAATATTCAGGCACACTCACTGCTGGAGAGGAGAGCTGAAGCATCCCAAAGGCATCATCACTGGCCTCTATAATCACCTGAGCCACTGAGACATTTCTCAGGCCAAGTCGAGGTGACAGAGCAACTGCAAGGACCAAGATATCATAAAATGCTGCTTTTCTGTTAACAGTCAGCGCTTTAAAGCTTAACGTTAAAAGGTTTAAAGGTTTAAATATTATATATTCTGTATTCTCCTCAGATGAAAGTAAGATAATCCCTCAGGAACTTTCACTGTCTGGAAGGCTAAATCATTAAAAACTGTTAGGGGAGGACAGCACTTAGCAGTTTAAAAAAACAAAGAAAATAAACTAAATGAATGACATTTTCAGGAGAACTCATAAGGAGAGCCATATTTGCAGTAAATCAATAAAGGTTTAATCAATTATGGAAATATAATTTGTTCATTTCCCCATAACAACATAGCATGTGCCCAAAATACAGCCATTTATAATGAGGCATGAGCATTTTTTATGTGGACAAATTAGCTGTTTTAATTGGCAAAATGATTGGTGAGTGTAGCACCCTACACAGCTCAAACACTAAAGTTTTTCCACAGTATCAACTCTCCTCTTCCCACGAATGGATGGCTGAACTGCTATAGGCTACATGGGGGGAAAAAGTGCTCAATGTTGTCAAACGCTTATGTGTAAAACAATTATGATCAATTAAAAACAGACTGTTTTTCTTCTTTTCCATTTGTAGAGTATATTAAGAGTGAACTCTCCACTTTAAAGCTCAAATAATGTTACTGTGAGTATCCACCAATACTGGATATCTTTGAAAAATTATCCATCGAGATCTGTTAAATGATCTTACCTGGTCTTGTCTGGGCACCCTCCAACAGTGTGACACTGCTGAGCTCCACAAACACAGACTCTGCTCGCTCTGGCTCTTTATCATCCAGAATCCTGACAGTAATATTTGCTTCACTCTGATTAGGGAAGAATGTCACAGAGTCCAAAATGGGTACAAAGTCATATCTAGCACTTGCCCGGCCCACACCTGGTGTGCTGTAGGGCTCTGGATCCCTATCTTGCAGCGTCCTATACGTCACCTGCACCCTACCCATCAAACCTTTCTTCCTCTGTATCATCAAGGTGACAAAAGTATCCACTTCTGGCACACGAACTGGCCTGCTGCTTTCTGCAAAGTCAAACTGGCCATAAGGGTCATCACTAGCCAGCACAGTGACAGTAGCAACCGTCTGGTTCCCAAGTCGTCCATGGGAAACATTAGACACACGAACTTTGAAGCTCTTGTCCAGTTCTGGGACAATGTCCTGAGATATAAGGAGGTAAATGCTTCCAACTGTCTGTCCCACACTGAATGTCAAATTGCCAGACCTGTAGATAAGCTCTCCTTCTGAGTCTGCATCTGCTTCCCAGTACACAGTCACATTAGACAGAGCTCCAAAGGTACGAATAACCTGTGAAAGAAAAGGAAGCATGTTAGCCATTAGCACTGCTGGTCTGTAGACATAAAAAACGAGGTCTGCCACATGTTTAACAATTTCCTTTCAATTCCATACTTAGACTCAAAAACAAAACCAATTCACTCAAAACATCCAAATATTGAAGCCACAGGGAATTTTAGGCATTCAATCAGTTAATACTGTTTTTTTTTTTACCTTTTGTAGTTTACAATCTGATTACGTACAGAAACAATATTAACCAGAACTACAATGTTACTTTTTGCTCTAGTGTTTGAAAGCTAGTATATCGTGCAATATTAGCTATTTTAGAACCCCTTTCTGTTTTAATGTATTCAAAAGTTTATTCAAGAAATCTGTGCCTTATATACCCATTAGCTTAGATCAGAAGTAAGTTTTGAGTTCATTGATGTTTTTAGGCATGAGTAAAAAATATTGTCTATGCTCCAGAACCACCCACAACCCTGATCGGGATAAGCGACTAAGAACATGAGTGATTGGGAGTGAGGGTCAATCAACTATAAGGCCAAATGAGTGATAATGAGTGAGGGTCAATCAATTATTAGGCCAAGAAACACCCTGGATAAGTCACCTATCCAATGCAGGGCAGACTCACAGACAAACACATATTCACACTTATAGGCAATGTGCATCCAGTTCACCTGACATGAACACCTGTGGGAGGAAACAGGAGCACCCACTCAGACACAGGAAGAACATGGAAGAACAACTTTCTCTCTCTCTCTCTCTGACATTACAGTGCTCACATACGAAGAATTTTGGCAAACTTTATATGCATATTTTGCTTTAATGATGAATGATTATACTAGTGGAGAGCATCCTGACCTGTAAGACCACTGTACTCCGTCCTTCTTCAGGTTCTGTCCCATTCACGGCCAGAGATCCTGCACTGAACTGGAAGACCCCGTGAGCCTCATCGGATGCAGCAATGGTCACAGTGATGCGAGATGCAACTCCCAAATTAGCTTTGAAAAAAGATGTTGCTTTCATTCATGTAATACAGGTACAGAAGTCCAGCATTATAATAGTAACAGATAACTTAAAAGAATTTACTGTTTCATTATACAGTTAATAAAGTTCTTCTTTTGGGTATGTTTAAATGTAGACATTTTTTGATGATATCAGTGCTGCTAAAGACATAGGTTAATCCAACTATATCCAAACTCAATTTCAATTTTAAATAGCACCGGTCAAAGCATGGCACATACTATTTCAGAAATTAAGGTCAACCCTGGTGGTAAAACAATGTGGCTGAAGCAATCATATCTAATGCTGTTGGAGTTGCACAAGCTAAGAATGACTACAATGAGTAGCCAATACATGCAAACAGAGCATTTTATATGTATTTTAAAATGAGTCCTATGGGAAAAGTGAACCCCTTGACATTTTCAATAAACATTATACCACTGCTGCTATCCCCTCAATAAAATGGCTATTTGCTTTTCCCACATGTCTCCTCTGAGTGTTCATTGGCTCTGGTGCCGTGCAAATAATGTGGCAGACACTAGTATTCGAGTTGCAGGAGGCCACGAGACAAGGATGTTTTATTTGGTCATTGAGGTGGACAAGGGCTCCAAACTTTGACAGCTTTTAATCTGGAACTTACCAGCAAGGAGCTTTGATTTAGGAGCCAGTCAACAGTGGCCAAAAAAGCAATCAAAAGAAAACAAGGGTGCCCAAAGCACTGAATTAGTATTAGCCTCAACTGGGATTTTGTTAAAACACACAAGCCAACAGCCAGTGAGTGTGTCTTAGTCGGTGCCAGCTCTTAAAAGCGTGAATGGCAGACACTTAGGAAATGAGTGGCTATAAAAGTGGTGAATCTGTTGATTTCAACAGATATACAAGCCTTCATGTCCTGAGAACAAACTAAACAAGAGTGTTTTTACACACTAAAGAAAATTGTACTCACTTCTTACCTTTCTACTGGTAAAAACACATATTGTCAAACAAATCATATCAACTTTAAAAAGTACATGCCCAGGGTCCAAAAACTTTGATTACCATCTAATTACAATGGAAGGATTGTGGGGCGTTTACAAAGGCAGGTGTGAAGGTTTTTAAGCTATTCATTAGGAAATTCCATTTCAGAAAAAAGCTTTCACCTAACTTTCCTTATGCTTGGGAATACCAGTGTTGTCTAATCTGTTAAAAAGACCAAATTGTCTTAAATTTCCTGCCCTTAGGGGACCTTGAGGACCAAATTTGAGAAACACCACTCTCACCTGGTCAGCAGGTTCAAAGTTTCATCCTGGGTGATGCTACAGTCCTTCAGATGTACCAGGAAAGCACAATTAACCTTAAAGTCTCTGAGATGACAGACCTAGCTAGCTAGTAGTTGAAATAAGAACTGAACAAATTAGGGAGAAAAAAGCATATCAGCCCAATATGCTCTGTTACAACAACCACTTCTACTTTTAATTTCAAAGGGTAGCTTTTTTCTGTAATGGAACATTAGACAGGGTAATGTAGAAGAAGCTTAGACTGGGTCAGGGTGCTTACCATGGTGATAGTGAAAAGGTGGAAGGAGGAAATCAGTGTCACTCTCTCCACTTCCACTGCCCTCGCTCCCAAAGAACAGATCCACTTAGGCACACCACGGCAAACACACAGGATAGAGGCACACAGAATCCACACAGGATATAAAAGGGATCATACAGAGGGTCCATTTTCCATGATCACATTCAGAATGGAATAATCAGTCGGGGCATGCAAAGGGCAAAAGTGTAGCACATAAGGAATTTTGAAGGGTAACATACACCAATCAGCCATTACATCAGCCATAGCACCTGCCAAGCAGTAGGAAATTTGTGGCATCAAGTGAACAGTAGGTTCCTGAGGTTGAGGTGGAAAAAAATGGGCAAGTACAAAGATTTGAGTGACTCTGACAGGTCAAGTTGTAATGGTTAGATGGCTGGGTCCATTTATGTAAGTTAATACACATTTCTTTGAGACAAATAACCTACCTAAAGATTGTAGCAGACCAATTATCTCCCTTCATGGCAACAGTTTTCCCTAAAGTCAAGGACTCTTCAATGTTTTAATGTTATGGCTGATGGGTGTAAATTCATTCAAGGTCAACTGAAAACAGCCTGATAACTGCTGGGTTATAGCATAGATAGAAAGGGACCTACAAGATAATGAACACCAACCATCAAACTAAACTAGATACCTTCAGGTCATTGTCTATGAATTTACTATGCATTTTCACAGTGTATGAAACAAGAGTTCAGTGAATGAAGCCTGAGATCTCTTACCTCCCCCCTCAGGGTTGTACAGTTCCACTTTAAACACTTTATCCAGCTCAGGCACTGCGTTGTCTATAATTGTCACATTGATATATTTGAGCCTCTCACCAGGTAGAAAATCCAAGATCCCCTCCATTTCCTGCCCCAGAGTTAGCGATTTAAGGTACATGTTAGAAAATATAACATTTTCTAGAATATTCAATACCAAAAGATTGTTGCAGACCAGTTCTGTTAAATTACCATTACTTTTAAATAAAAATGTAAGGGCCCATTTAAACAGTCAGTCATTTTCTGCTGCTTGTCCCAAGTGGGGTCGTGGGGGCATGCTGGAGTCCAACCCAGCTCTCACAGGGCGAAGGACGGGGGACACACACGCTGGACAGGTCGCCAGCCCATCACAGGGAGGAGCGTGACGGGGACGGCACCTTGCTCAAGGGTACCTCAGGGCAACCTATTGGGAAGGGGTTCGAACCCCCGATCCTCCGGTCATGCGGCCAACGGCCTAACCACTAGGCCACCGCTGCCCCGGCCCATTTAAACAATAAAATAAAAAAAAAAATCCTTTTTTGTTCATTTTTGTAGTGCATTTTTGTAGTCATGTTAATTCCTTTTTTCGGAAAGGATGAAGTTTTACAAAACCTGACGAGAAGCAAAGATTATAATTTACAATAGAAAATTCCAATTCTCATTTTGTTTCCTTTAAGCCAGCTGCTGATTTCATTTAGTTTATAATTATAAGCCAAATTTTCTTTTTTAAAGACATTTTTGCTCTTTACCAGACCTGCAAGGTAAAATGTAAATATCTAGGGCCTATAGATGGGAAACATTTCTTAATAAAAAACAAACAAACGATCAAGGTAATACAGCTAAATTTCAACAATGCACTCCACTATTTCTTTTATTCTTAGAACTGTACAGTAAGACTACACTTTATAAGTTATAGTAAAAGAAAATGAAGTAATAAATAACTACAAAAAGGAACCAGTGACTGTTGGTAAAAACACAAAATGTAAAGCATTAAAATGCAACGAAGGGGGGCTTTCAGGACTGAGGCGCAGATCTTGGTGGTTGCTGATCAGTCAGCGATATATCTGTAAGCCTCATCACTAATGAATCAATGCCCATTAATGATTTTAAAGATGTTTAGACCAAACAGAATATTATTATTAAAATCACATATTGGATATCACTCCTAAACAAACTTTAAACCATTCATAAACCTTTTATAGGGTTGGTTATATTGTAAAACGGTTCTTTGGTACTCATAGAAATGGATTAGAGACCTGATAATCCTTTTGGCTGATGGCTGTGAGTGGTGTTGTGCGATAGGCCACCAGCACTCTTCCCAGCAGGCCCTGCGCTCTTGCCACAGGCAGTGTGAGTGTGCCAGTCTCCTCTTTAACAGTGATAAGGGCTTCTGCCACAGCTGGCCTAATCATAGCCTGTGTGACAGGAGCCGTCTGGAACTGCAACAGACCTGAATCAACAGACAAAGCAGGTCAGAGAAACCAAACATCATTGTTCAATCAATAGCCCACCAACCAAAAATATCCAGCCAAGAGTAGAAGCTGATCACTGATGAGTGATTAATGTATGACTAAACTGAGTCTCTAAAAACACACCAGCTAAATGGACCTTAAAGGCACAGTTCCAAGTATATACTTAATAATAAGATTCAATGGAAAGACTGAAATCAAAAGGTTTGTTTCTTATGTTTTCAGTGACAACCAAATAAATCGGATAACTATGCGGATATAAAGTGGATCACAATGTAAAGAGACTTCTGTACCATAAGGGTGATCACTGGCCTTGATGGTGATATTGTTGATGGCATTGTCAGGATCAATGCTTGCTCCACTGGTTGGGGTAGACCCTTGTTTTCCATCTCCAGACTGAGCTGAGAGCAGCCTGACTTGAAAGAACTCATCAAATTCAGGGATGTCATCATCCAGCACCAACAGATTCAAAACCTTTAATCCAGGAAAAGAGTGTATAGTATATAGAATATAGTCTTAGACGTTGCATATTTTATTTACTGTGATTATAATTTTAGTCTTTATACTATGTATTGTACCGTCCCCGTGATTGCTCCCCGGGCGCTTTCAATAGCTGCCCACTGCTGCACGGTGTTTGCATGGGTTAAATGCAGAGGTCCAATTTCGTTGTGGTTCACTGTGTGCTGTGCTGTGATCTCGCAATGACGATGGTCGTCACTTTCACTTTCACTTTTTCACTTTCACTAATGTTGGGGGAAGCTTTTTTTTCCGTGTGCCATTTCCAGGTGTTTTAATGTATCAAGACTGGGGCCTTGAAATTTAGCATTAGCACATTACTTGCCAAAAAATAACATCAATTGTGCTTTAATTATTAATATACTTTCCAAAAAACACAGTAAACAGTTGTCAGGTACTTTTCCACTGGTGCTACTGTTCGGCTGGACTCTGTGACTATCCACACAGGATTTAAACAAAGTTTTAAATTGGTTTGATGGCTGTTTTTATTGAAGTTACTTCCAGCTACTTTAATGGCGAATATGTTTGTCAAATTGATGTTTTACATTTATTAACTAAACCAAATAAAAATAAACTAAATAGAAATTCAGCATTCAAATATGAAAATATACATTTATTTAAAAAGTGTTAAAATATGTATTTATTTACTTATTTTCTAACAGGTTAGGAGAGCATATTTTTGGTTCTGGGTCTCTCTTCTATGTCTCAATTCACCAGTTGGATAAATGACAAAAAGGCATGGCAAAAGTTAACTGGTTTTTAGACAAAAGAATTGTATGATGAATACTTACATGATTTTTATTATACAGCTTGAGCAAATCAAACTGTAGTAGTAGGAGTAATGACGTTTAAATAAAGAAAAAATGTGATTAACATGAAGTGAAGTGACAACTTGTCATTGTGAAACACGGCACAACGACCAGTGAACAATAATGAAATGCGGCCTCTGCATTTAGGACATATACACACATGCAGCAGGGAGCAGCTTTTGAGAGCCCCGTGGAGCAGTGACAGTACCTTGCTCAAGGGTACCTCAGGGCAACCTATGGCTGTAATCGCAACTAATCATTATAATTGTCTGAGAGCCCTAATCAGCAATTTGATTTAAAATTAGCAGTAAAATTACTGACTCAAAAACATGCTTCTTATTCACTGTAATGCATAAAATGTTCAAAATATATAGAAATATTATTACAATCACACTACTATGTTCATATCTTTCAGTCCTACTACCTTATATACTATTATTTTATTATAAAATCTATCAGAAAAGAAAGTTTAATAAGATAATCCCTAGTTCCCACTAGATGGAGCTACAAGTTTAGAAGCTGGTGTGGCAAAATATTTAATATATAAAAGATAATTGTATATATCATCATCAAAATCAATGTTCAAACATATTTAGCCACATTTATAGTTGGTCTGTTCTTTCAAAACCCTCGGTGACCTTTTGGCCAGAGCATGCACAGGGGAGCGTTTCCTCAACAGGAGGTCCCCTGTTCATTAAAGATGGATGATTGACAAGTCAGCTGTGTTACCTCAGAGCGCTGGGCCGGCAAGAAGACGATGGAGCCCGTGGCATTGGTGAAGTCTGAGCTGTTGGATTCAGCAGCAGGAGAACCGAGTTGTGTGACAGTGTAGTTTACATATACAGAGTCCAGAGCCCCACGTGTGCGCTCCACTACACAGGACACTGTGGAGCCCTCCTCAGATATCTGATGATAAGAGAGGACACATGCTCAAGATCAAGCTACTCACATTTACCACTATTAGAAATAATTGGGTCATCAACTTCATATCTAAGTTGGTCCACTCAAATTCCCCCCAGTTTTCACTGCAATTTTACTGTACTCTAAATACAATGACATAGTTAAGCATATAGTTATTTGTGATGTTAAGAAATCTCTAATCTCTTTCTCTTTCAATATTCCATAACAATACTTTTCAACTATTTCATCTATTTCTTGACCTGCAAACAGACATATTGGAACCTAAATAGTAGGTTGAGTCCATATTTTTTTATGGCAAAATAACATTTTATGTTGTAGCTGGCAATTACTGCAACTTACTGGTACATAAAGCATCAATCTAAGCTAATTATTTTATGTTTTCTTCTATGAAATGCATATCATTAGTGACTGTAGGTTACAAAGCAATGCTTTTTTAATACAATCTGACTGTGTGTGTCCTTATAGCAACCTTGTAGCAACCATTACCCCATTTTTACCCCACAGGAATAAAAAGGTTCAACTGTGGGCAAAATATTATTGAATCCTCGCAACAACCTGAAACACCACAGCCACAATTTGGCAGCACTATAGCAGCCATTATAGGTGACATAAATGCAGAGTTGCTTAAGCTGCACAATCACTCTGCATGCTCTTCAAAAAATGCCTTTTTCTAGTTTATTTCTAAAATTAATAATGAAATTTTAATATGTTGAAAAGCATCTGCATGCTCCCATAATACATCTGTGTATTTGATATATGCTCTTGTCCAGAGTGACATCATTATATTATAGAGGTCTGCCAAAGAAAGAGAACCTGAACCCCTAAGTGGGTGCAACCAAAGAAAAGTAGAAGCAGCAGAAGAAGAAGTGGGTGCAACCAAAAGAAGAAGAAGCAGCAGAAGAAGAATATAGAGGTCTGCCACTGTGGAGGGCAAAAGTGCTATTCAATGCACAATTCTAAGTTAACCACGCACCTTGTTCCTATATACTGATATAGATGGCTAGCTACATCTCTTTGTAGTGCGGGTAATTCTCCTTTTCCCTGCCTGGTCATGATCTGATTCGCTTAAAGCATGCAGCAGGGTACATGCCACTGAGCCTCTTGTCAGTAAGTGAGACAGTCCTTCTAAAGGAATTCTCTGGCCAGGTCTACCATCTGTTCTGTTAATCGACTCAGCCATCGGAGATGCCATGAGCCCAATCTCCCTGAAGAGTCCACCGTCAACTCTTTCCAACCAGGCGTGAAGACAAATTAAATATGGACGAGGACATGCACTCAGAACCAGGGGGTTGCGTTACACGCTTTCTGCAGAGCCAAACCAAACACTGCTGAACCAGGAAGGACATGTCTACTTAATCAGCTAATTTTTTGGAATGCTAAGTAAGGATAACATGGATATGAAGCATTAGCAGACTACTTACACAGGGGGAAAGTGAAACACTGTGGAGGTAAATGTCTGCAAAATTCTTATTTATACAAAAGGAACATATTCTCCTCTACCCAAAAAAAGTGGAACAGCAATGGAAATTCTATAACTGCAGTTTTTTCTGGGGAAAGCAAAAGCCTGTTGTTGATTTATATGAATTGTTTTTCCCCTTAACAAGTGAAATTCTGTCTAAAGTGTCGTTTCAGTTTTTTCAGTTAGAACTGCACTTGTGTTGGGAAGAAGATCATGAAACATTACGCGGAAAAGTTATTGTTCTATGTACACAAGTCTTGATTTGTTTAAAAAAAAAACAACCTTAATATCCCCTTTTAATTATTAAAAGGTACTGAAATAAGCATACTATAAAAAAGTATTATTTTCAATCTAATTTAGATTGAATTCTAATTTAAATCAATGTAACGACATTTGAACAAAATAGCAAAATGATTTAATGACATCTGAATGTTAAATAAGGCAGCATTAGCATATAAAATGGCATTAATGTCAATACATATCACTAAATTTGATTTGGTGTGATTCATGCAAAGTACAGGGACCTTACATCAGGAATGCACGCTCCGGTGAATCCGAACAGGCCGTTGGCATTGTCACTCTTGGTGACCCTCAGTCTCGTAGTGGGTCGAGGTGTGGGCAGACGGGCTCCGCCATGAACAGCCACCAGCTGCAGGTAAAAGACTTCTTCTCCCTCCTCCACCTGGTCATCACGAGTTTCCACGACAAATGACTTTTCCTTCTCATCTTGACGATATGCCAGGTAGCCTGACACATTTCGCAGGTCGGTCTTGGCGGGCTGACCGTGGAGTTCACGGACTTCTGCTTGGTTCAGGCGGCTGAAGTAGAGACGCACATCTTGAAGCAGGCCAGTGAAGAGCTGCTTACCCTCAGGGTCTGAGCCAATCCGCACAGGAGCCAGATCTGCAGTGAGTTTAGAAAATAAATCAAACTCTTATACGACTAGTTTGGGGCAGTAATATACAGTAAAGAAGTTAATCTTCACAAATATACAAGTGATACACAAATGAAGTTGCTTAGACTTGTCTGGTGTCTCAAGTTTGCTATGAAGCCCTGTGTTTAAAGTAATCGTCAAAATGAATTATAATTGTGTGTACAGAACTCACACAAATATCTGAATGCAGAAGGGATGTTTGAAAATGAAGGTGAAAGATAAAACAAGAAAACTACGATGCAGGCATTTTCAATTGTTGACGTCTTACTTTGTACTTAAACTGTTACTTTACTGTTCACTGTTACTACATTAATCTCATGGTTGCAAAACTATACAAGTACTTTTGAGCAGTTATAGACTTTTTTGTCGAGTTATTCCTTTAATACACTCATGGCAGGCTAAGATTTTGCAGGATGTCACAATGCTCGTAAGCTTCCAGAAAAATTCCACTGAAGTTAATGTCAACAAGATTTGTCTAGACTAACTGAAGATGCCCAGATACAAGAAAAAGTATGTAACCTAAAGCAAAAAGCCTAAAGCTCAGGTTAGACTTTGTTTTCCTTAGCCTACCTCCTGAGCGTATGTAGTAGAAGCTGCCACCAGAAAAGCATTCAAAGCCACACAACTGTACAAATTGAGGAAATATGCTCAAGTGAACACTGACAAAACCCATGAACAAAGCCTGAATAACACATTCAGGCGGTTAAGCCAACAATCCGAGACAATGTCAAATATGCTAGCTGTTTGTATGTCCATCCACTTGATTGAAGTGAGCAAAAGAGATGTCAGGGAAGTCTCCCCGGGAGGCTTCACTTTTAATACAAAAGCCGCATTGTTTTCAATTACTTGCGAGTAAGATTGTCGGCCGCTTTTATGTGTCACTAACAATGTCCAGCGGCAGCCGAGAGCTCATTCAAGCATATCGGCTCTGTGAAATTTCAAACAATGGCACAGGCTTTTCACAACAGGCTCTCGCCAGATGTGGACCATGGCACGGGGGAGAAGTCTCCTGAAAAACCACTCATTAAAAGCCACAATAACGAAGTGTAATGTGGTGAGAAGAAAAATAGGCCTGATTTGGGAGGCTAACATTTAAGGATAAGTTTTTACAGCAAATGCATGTTGGAAGGTTGGGGATGTGGGAAGAAAAAATGATGGAGCCTCTTCTTCTCTGCTAATAGATGCCAATTCCAAGGAATGTTGCACACTATCAGCTACCTGCATGAAGAGCAATGAAGCAATGCGACATTTACACTGCTAATCATCAATGGATAGAAGCACAAACATTGTTTAGGCCAAGAGCCTACTCTTAAAATAGACCCAGTTTACTCACCGTTCATAACAGCCTCTCCTTTAAGACTCTTAATTCCTCCAGGCATCGGGCTTCCGTCCAAATAAAACTCGATAATTCCATCTTCCACTGCAATGATGACATGAACCCATACATTGTCTTCCATAAACTTTGCTGCTGTAGCTCTCGCCACTTGGGTGCTGTTAGCTCCAAAGGTTGTATAATGAAGCATCACGCTAACATGGGAGTCGTTGGACTGGAACTTAACTCCGTAATATATGGTTCCATTTCCATTGCCCTTTGAAACAATAAACCCATCCGTGTTGGGCCTTGGCATCAGCCAGGCTGAGAAGGTGAAGTTTGCCAGGCTGCCAGGAATCTGCATAGGCTGGTCTTCAGGACTGATTGTTCCATATACTCCAGGTAGACCGGAAAAGAAGAAGGCATCTGTACCAGAATGGTGCCTTCTCTCATGGGGCTGGAGCATCACAGCAGGTGGGAATGTAGCAGTCATGATCAAATCCTCCATTGGTGGTAAACCTTTTGGGAAATCTCCAGATAGGATCTCCCAGGCCACACGGACATCTCCAAAAGTGCCCTGCTGGCGGAGGATGGTGAAAGATGTGACTGAAGACATGTCGTCCACAGATAGCACATCTTCTGCAACCACTTTGTCTAGGCTGTCCTTGTCAATGGCAAATACCCCAAATGGGTCATCATTGAAAGGGATAAGAACAGATGCATTAAGGTCTTTCTTAGCCAATTTGCCACCTTCACCTGGATAACCACCTACGAGCAAGAGGATGAAACAATGCTGTAAAATTTACTGTAAAATTGTCAATTTTAAGACAGCACACAATTTTGAATTCATGGTAACTCAGTTACAATTCCACTGCAGGAAGCTAGGCAATTCTTCAAGAAATCTTACATTTCACTACAGTTTGCAGCAATTAGATACAGAAAATGTTTGACTCACGGACCTTTTAATTGTGTTACAGTGGGATGTAGACCATAAAATTAAATTAAACAATCTATCAACAAAACGCATCTAATTATCACAATTATTACATTTTCTTACAATCTTAATTTTTACCTTTTCTTATTTATGTATTTTTTTGGTAACAGAAAGTAAAACATATTTAAGAAATATTTTAGCACATATTTTACTGAATATTATGAAAACAAATTATTATCTGTTCTAGCAATTATCTGTTCTGCTGCTAAATCATCAGCTTCTTATTAAAGTATCGGAAAGCAACATGATTATTATCCATCCATTATCTGCCGCTTGTCCCAAACGGGGTCGCGGGGGAGTGCTGCCGTCCAACCTAGCGCACACAGGGCGAGGACGGGGGACGCACCCTGGACAGATCGCCAGCCCCATCGCAGGGAGGAGCGGGACGGGGACGGCATCTTGCTCAAGGGTACCTCAGGGCAACCTATTGGGAAGGGATTCAGAACCCCCAATCCTCCGATCATGTGGCCTAACCACTAGGCCACCGCTGCCCCTAACATGATTATTGTACTATATATATATATATATATATATATTTATTTATTATTGCCTCCCCCCAAAAAAAATATATTAGTGTGTTCATATATATATATAAATATTTCCAACAAAAAATAACAGTTTGTTTAAGAAATACGAGCTAACCTGAAATGTTCATCAAGCGGAGCTCATAAAACTCGTGAAATTCTGGAATTTTGTCAGATATCGCCTCCAGCACTACTGGCTTTGTTTTCTCTCCAGAGGTGAAGATAATGAATCCAGAAGTATTGAGAAACTCCTGATGTGGCTCAAGAGGAGTGTCATTGGCAAACAGCTGCCAGTACACAGTTACGTTCCCAAAATGCCCTCTATTCCTAATAACACTGGAGGAAAAAAAAGATCAGTCGTTTAGAACAGACAGAATGGTGAGGCTTTCAGATCTGTAACAAGTGTTGCCATTTACTTGCTTTAACCGAATATTTCTAAGACATGATCAGTTACTACAGACAATCATTTCCTTTAGAAATAAAGAATATAGAAACTGACTACTGAATCAAAACTAATTATAATAGAAGCTAGTGGGAAGGCCTTTAGGTGTTTTTTTTTTAAGTAAACAGATTCTTTATCCTTTAACTAAGTACAGGAAAATGTGAAAATTACAGTCCATGGTAACCAACCATATGGTACAGATGCAACAGACTGAGATCCATTTAAAAGACCGTACTATTCGTTTAACATCAATGATTCGTGTATGTATGAGTTCATGGAAAATCCTGAAGTTAAATTCCTCACTAGAATTTGTTGGACTTCCCCTCCTCCACAGGCTTCTCAGTGGCATCCAAAGAGAATATACCATTGGCATCATCATTAGCTTCAACCACCACTGTAGCAGTGTCTTGTCCATACACCACAGCATCCCCTACACAGACACACACACACACACACACACACACACACACGTAAATATCAAAATATCACGAGCGTGTTCATTCAGCTGTGTAACATACTATCCCATCTATTTCAGGTAGCCAAAATAATGACCCAACTAAAAGCTCATGCAATTGGTTTGGTGCAGTAACCTATTACCAAACTTTAGAAATGTAAAGCGTTTGATTTCAGTAAGATCTGTTCACGAATCATAACCACCTCTTATACCTGACAACACTGGAATTGGGGCCGGGGCATGAGCGATATAGGACCCAGAACTGAATACGTAGTATTGGTCTACTTTATGCAATATAAAATATTGTGAATACATAACTTATATAATCAACAAAGATGCAATATATAATTGAAACAATAGCATAAAATCAGCTAATGTAAAGATCTCCAACACCATGTAATGCTCCTATTGAGCCTTAACAACTGGTAATTAAACAGGAGCTCATTACTTTTTAAATAAATAACTATAGTCAATTAGATATTTCTAGGGCACTTTAATTAGTGTAAAATGATTATGTGTATCTTTAAGTATGCATGACTAACACTCATGTAAATATGAACTTTATAACTGTTATTAATAACTAGTAGTAGTAATCAATGTAATAATAATAATTATAAGAAGAAGAAGAACAACAACAACAACAGCAATAATAATAATAAGAATAATAACAACCATTATTCTTAACTTGGGTAAATATTATACATTGCAATATTAAATTAATCTTTCCGGTTAGTGAAAAATAAAATAATATTTGTTTAAACCTCCCCCCACATACACACTGTTAAAGAACCTTAATAACATTCATTTTTAATCAAATTAATATTTTGCAAAAACCAAAAGATAAACTCCATGAAACAAAAAAATCCATGTCATAACTACAAGCCAGAACATCCCGTCTGCTTGCACTCAATAAGACTATTTCATCTTCAGCATGAGAAATGCTTCATTCATAAACCTGCTCGAATCTTTTATAAACAAGACCCGTATGTTTGTACATTCAAAAGGGTACACACATGGTCTGCATCTGAGCATTGTTATTATCACATCAAAACAGCAGCGCAAAGCACAAGACACTGTTCTAATTAGCCAACAACACAATAACTAAAGCGATACAAACAAAGGCCCGGCTTCAGATAGCAGCAATCCATCGTCTTAACATATTCTCAAAGAGTAAAACCAGCATCGCTTTGTGGGGAAAACCACTGAAAGCATAGGCTCTTGGGTGGGTTGGTGTGATGTATAGAGTAGGAGAAAGAGAGAGTTCAGTGTCTGTAATTAACTTCCTTCAGTGTTCCACCCCCTCTTTCATGTGTGTGCGAGTTTGTTACACAATACAGGGATTAGAGAGGGCTTTGCAGGGTCAGGCTAGTCAAGACTAATCAACAGAGCTTTCTGTGAACTGAAACAAATGTCGAATAAAGTGAATTCATTGGTAATACAGGAAAGTTGGAAAACAAAGGGCATTATTTGGCCATCTGAATGGGTTGTTAAACCATCCAAATGTCCAACAGAGACATGCATAGCACTTGATGAAGACAGGATTGATTCAATCAATGAAAGCAGGTTTATTTCCATTAATATGGTGAACGGTGAGACGTACCAAAATAAAATAAAAAAAACATTAGCAAAAAAGTGTTTTCAACATTTGAAATGTAGGGACTTTAATACTCAGACTAGGTAATCATAGTCAAAATTTCGGCAACCTGTGCTTAAAACACACTGATTTTGAACAAAAGCCAAACGTATCATGTGTAGTGAGTACAGGACATTCTATGGATGTAAATCATTAAATTTATAGTGTTTTACTAAAGTGCAGGAAATATAACACACCTGTAGCGTTGAACAGTACAATGGAAAAGAATTCATCAGTTTCTGGGATGTCATCATCCATCACCACAACTGAAATGTTCTTCATCCATTCTCCATAGGCAAATACCAGCAGCGAGCCATTACTCAATGAAGTGAAGTCTCCAGGTGATGAGTCGCCATACTCAAACCGGTACATAACTGTTACTATGAAATTAGCCAGCCCAGCCCGCAGAATGGTAAAATTTACAACATCACCTTCCTTGACTCTCTGCATTACTGGTTCTATAAAATGATATAGAAAAAAAACATTATTGTATCACTTTGTATTCTCTTAAAATGTACCAAAAGAGGAAATACCACTTTTAATCCTCTACAGAAACGTTCAGTGGACAGTTCATTTAAGAACCTGCATTGCGAATGACAAACGCAAGGAGAAGAACTTTATGTTCAATATAATGTTAATGTTTAATACACTTCATAATAAAGTTTCCTTTATTATATAATATGATATAATATGAAATTATTATAGGCACCGGTGACCTAGTTGTTAGTGACTAGGGCCCCTGATCAGAAGGTCATGGGTTCTAATCCTTATTCAGTAGGTTCAATAGATCTGAGGTACCCTTGTGCTGTATATCACAATGACAATCACTTTCACTTTCACTAAATGGTTGTTTGTCTGGACAGACACATCTAAGAACTCTTAAACGGTATAGAACTCTAACATGGAAGGTTCTTAAAACTGGCATGTCTTCTTAATAAAAAGGGCTCTTTTCATCCATCCTTTGAAAGGTTCTTTAGACTGGTTCTAAAATTATTGTAATGAGTACAAGCAGAATGTAAAAATACCTGCAAAGTAAACAGGGTCATCATTCTTTTTGATTTCTAAGCTTGCATTTAGAATGCTTCCCAGTCTTGCTCCCCCGGTTGCATTGATGAGAGTTATGGTGAACTCTTCGTTATCCTCTGGTATCTGACAAAAAGTACAAAAAGCAAAAAAAAAGTAGAAATTTACAGCATCAATACATTTCACGATTAATCTTTTCAAGGATTTAGTGCAATTTGGTTTAGTTACATTTTTTCAGGAATGATATCCCTGTAAAAACAGTTATAATATAATATAATAAAAGTACAGGGATATGGACAAAACTGTATAACGGGACACAAGTTCTATTGTGCAGCTGAACTAGAACAATGTGAGCTTTATATGAAGTATCTATTATGTTTACCTCATCTGGCTTTGAGAAAAGCGTCAGGTTTTTCATATATTCCCCTTCAGCAAACATCACCTCCCCCTGGACTGGGATTACATCTCCTGAGTAGGTGGGCTCTAGAATCCAGAGGGCCGACACATTCCCAAAATGACCCCTCCCTCTCATAATGGGGTAGGAAGCTATATATAAAAAAAAAAATCAGGAGATCTTTCCAAATGAGCATAAATGTCAAAAGTGGCCTACATAAAAGTAACAGCACACTATAAATGTCAATAAATATTTCATGCTAACAAGCAGCACTGCATTTGTCAATATATCAGACCCTGCACTTTGTAAGTCAATAAATAATGAATATCCAAAATGCTAAGAATGTTGACAATGAACTCTGGAGTATAGTGGAGGGAAAAAAAAACATCTCATACTGTCAACACAAATATCACATAAATTAGCCATATCAGTATTTCAGGGAGAGGTATTCCTGGGAAGGAGGGTTTAGATGTGAATACCTGAATGTAAGTTCATTGCTTTGCTCTCATTAATGGAGAACCTGAGTCCTCGTTGATTGAACTCAATGACCCCAAACGGGTCATCGCTTTTGCGCACGGTGATGTTGACTTGTCTGCGGGTGCCCAGGCGACTGGCTGGAGTGCTGTGACTGCTGAGGACTACGGCAAAAAGTTCATCCAGCTAAGAACAAAAAAAAAAAAAAAAAAAGACAACGTTCTTACAAACCTCTAATGTCAAATAAATTGCACCAAACAGCCTCAACATTTAAACCATCGGCCTAATATTGTATTAGTCCAACTTATTCTGCCAAAACAGACTGTTGAACCGGTTGAAACTCCACAAGACCTATGAAGATGTGAGTATGTTTTTATCAGACTAGTTTGACAGCACATCTCACAGATGCTCGATCAGCAGTTTTAACTCCTTTTGGTGTTCCTCAAACCATTCCTGAGAGATTTCTGAAGTGTGACACCATTGCCATTAGGCAAAACCATTAACATGAAGGGGTGTTCTTGCTCAGCAACAACTTGGTAGGTGACGCACATGAAAGCCAGGATTCAGGATTTCTGGCACAACACTGCCCAGAGCATCACACTGCTTCTGCTGGCTTGTTCCCATAATGCATTCTGGTACCAAATTTTTTCCAGGTAAGAGTTGCATACGCATCCAGTTAATCACATTATTGGGCAGCGGTGGCCTAGTGGTTAGGGAGTTGCCCCAGATCGGAAGATTGTGGGTTCGATTCCCTCACCAGTAGGTTGCCCTGAGGTACCCTTGATCAAGGTACTGTCCCCATCACTGCTCCCTGGGTGCTTTCAATAGCTGCCCCCTGCTGCACTTGTGTCTATGGGTGAAACGCAGAGGTTGAATATCGCTGTGTTGTGTTGTGCTGCGTTTCACAATGACAAGGGTTGTCACTTTCACTTTCACACGAAGTGAAAGAGAGTATGAATGAACAAACTAGGCTTCTTCCATACTTTCATTGACCTATGGTCCAACTGTAATGCCCATAGTGAGCTCTTTTAGTGGTGGTCAGCAAAGGCGCCTGGATAGCAAGTTAGCTATGATATGCTGTTAGTTCTGAAACCTTTTAATCATAGCCAGCATTGACTTTTTCTGCCTTTTGTGCAACAGTGGCTCTTCTGTGGGAAGCCTTTGCTCTGCTCTTGCCTCAGTGAGCACCCACGAGTGCCCATGACCCTTTCGCTGGTTCATTGCATGTCTTTCTTTTGACCACTGTTGTTAGGTTCTAACCAGTATATAGCAACACCACACAGTGACCTGCTGCTTTGGATCCCTGAAGTCTGGCAATCATAATTTAGCCCTTGTAAAAGTATCTCAGATCCTTATTTTTTCCCACTTTCCTCCTTCCCACTCGTCACCTTCAACAACAACTGACTGTTCGCATGCTGCCAGAAATATCCCACCACTTGAAAGGCGCCACTGAAAAGAAATAATCAATAAATTAATTTCGCCTGTCAGTTTTTTTTTTTATTACTTGTTTAGGGTACATATGAAAAGTATTGTTATTCCTTCTATGACAAAGCCTTATGCGATTTTAGCCAAACATGCTATGCAGATGCTCTTATTCAGTGTGACTTCCAACTCCTAATCACAGGGAGAGTCTCCCTGGAGCAACTCAGGGTCAAGGGTCTTGCTCAGGGACCCAATGGTGGTAGTGCTGAAGCTAGGATTTGAACCTGCGCCCTCTTGCTCCATACGAATTTATGCAAGTATCCTACCACTAGACCTTATGTGCCTTATGTGATTTTAGCCAAACAGCTTAAAGAAAATTAGATTATTGATTGTAATATTCAAATATCCATACTCTCTACCCATACACATGGCACTCACCTCTGGCAGCCCATCAGGTTTGGCTACTAGAGCCACCACCACTTCACGTTCTCCAGGCTGGAACTCCAGGATTCCTGTGGCTCCATAAAAGTCTTCATTTCCAGAAGGCATCACTGTGTATCTCACCAGCTGGTTTAACAGTTGTCCTTGCTGTCTGATCACTCTCAACTCCACTGTCTCCCCTTCCTGCAAAGGACACCAACGCATGCCTTGTAAACGTTATTTTCAGTTCAGAACAACTGAATGAGTTGAATGAAGATTGTGGAGCAGCACTAAAGGTGATTTAAGGCTTTGAAATGTTCATTAAAGGTTATTTTCAGACATTTCAGAACCAAAACTTACACAGCAGTATTGTATAAAAACAGTGTAAAATCTTGTAAAATGTACAGTACAGCAATGGCAGTACAAATGCAATTTGGACAACATTATATACAGTACTGTGCAAAGGTTTTGGGCAGGTGTGAAAAAATGCTGTAAACAAAGAATGCTTGCAGAAATATAAATAATGATTGTTTATTTTTTATCCATTTACGAAATGCAAAGTGAGCGAACAAAAGAAAAATCGAAATCAAATCAATATTTGGTGTTACTACCTTTGGCCTTCAAACCAGCATCAGTTCTTCTAGGTACACTTGCACAAAGTCAGGGATTTTGTAGGATTATAGTCGGTGTATGATCAACCAGTTTTACCAAACAGGTGCTGATGATCATCAATGTCACACGGAGGTTGAAACACAGTCATGTTTGGAACAACCTACCAGCCGAGTTCTTTCAAAAACTGTGTGCAAGTGTACCTAGAAGAATTGATGTATATATATATATATATTGCATTACATGTACATACTGGACATGCTTTACAGCTAAAGAGCACAGAAAATACAAAACAATGGTAAACAAGACATTATTAAAATAGAAAAATGGAGAGTAATTGCTCAAAAGTAATTGCTAAAAGTTCAGTTAACTATATTCACTATATTATTGGAAACAACTGCAGGCATTTACAGACACGCCTAAATCATGGACTTCTACCAACAACACGTTAATCTATGCATTAACTTATGTTCTTTTCATGATTTTAAACATTGTTTTCTTTTTTGTTACTCTTTATTCTTCAGTTATATTAATTGGTTCTTAGTTTTCTTTTTTCTTTCGACAGGAACTTCAATTATGCAACTGTTATTCAAAAATGAATTGCCTCCCAGAATTCAAAACTAAATACAGTAACATGTTGTTATTTAAGAAAACAATGTTAGGAAATGCTTCTTAATTTACAGTAAAAAAAGAGCAATTTAAAGTGTAATTAAGTTGTATTTGTGTACTGAGAATATTTTTAAGAAAAGTTCTGAAATGTAACAACATTACTGAATCCTAGTGAAATTTGAAGTTGAATAATGCATTGAATCATCTCTAAAGAAATCTTAATTAAATTAAAATGTTATATTGTAATGTTGTAATGTTGTTTTATTTACGGGAAGAAAAAGGTGGAATGTACAAAGACCTACGTTAATGAACCAGGGGCCTCGAGACAAAGGTGAAAACTCAAAGACTCCTCCCGGATCATCGTTCTCCAGTATGACTATCTCCCGGCTGGTGAAGCCAGGCTTCAGAATCTGGTTCTCCACATTTGTCCTGCAGCGTCAAACAAACAGCAGTTACAATAAATGAGCGTTCCTTGACCGACGGAGTATACATAAGCTGGATTACTGCACACACACAAAAACAAAAACAAAAAAAAAAAAAACAATATTGAATTTTCCCCATTCTAGGGCTGGGGTTTCTGTGTAAATATCATAATGCATCAGCAAAATTAACTAAAAAAGACTGTAAACAGAAAGAGTTGCTTTATATCTTAATAATAAGGTGAATCCTTGAATCCAGTAATTTTGCATCACAGTGTCAGTATATGGCCTCAGATTTAGAATCTGTATTTTATTTTAGGAGTCTTATTATAGCAAATCATAAAATGTTATTATATTACAACATCATAATTTATGATAATCACCATTTATTATCTTATGCAAGTGTGAAACTGTCTTAGTGTGGTTTATGGTTGAGCTTGGCCTGTGAGCAGGACTGCTTTGACTGGTTTCAGAACAGTCCACTAGCCTCCCCTGCCCCAGCAGGGGGTCCTGTGTGTTAACTGAGCTCGGCTTGGTCCGAGCCAACCCTGGAGGCTCCAGATAATTAGTAAAATAGCAGACAAAGACAGGACAGGCAGCGGCATTCCAAACAAACGCATTCACAAGATGCGCTGCATGCATACAAACGCTGACGGCTTTACAGCAGGGTATAAAGAAAGTGGGTAAATTAGGTGCTAAATGAGAAAAGAGAGCACTAGGCCAGACCCAACTGATTCACTTTACACACGCACAGGCTATTTGCATGCACACACTCAGACACACACATACGCACATGCACTCACACATGCACACACACTCTTTCCCTTCATTTCACACAGTCAGATGAAAGAGACTTTCCCAATCGAAATGTTAAGGCATGGTCCAAAGTGGTCTATTGCAACAAAGTGTTGATTCACAGCACACAAAAGGGCAGAACCCCCTCAGTGTACACTCACCCGAAGTACACTACAAAGCGTGCAGTCTCTACCCTGCGAAAGGGGAGAGTGGGAGGCAAGCAGAGGGAGCGTTCCCGTCAAAACTCATGAATGCCAGAGGGGTCTTCACCAAGAGAGTGCGAATAACGCAATGCTTAAGTCATACATTCAGCTCTTACTGCTATTGTTGGACTTTATTTTCTTCTTTATTTGGTTGGGAACCTCCCTGTGTCATAGACTACCATTACAATATAAAACATCATCTGAAAGAACTTTTCTTCATTTGTCTGACACTTTAAGACTGTGCAAAAAAAATGAAGACCTTCAGTGAACCTTTTCTGGGCCCCAGAATCCAATACATATTGAATTAGTTTAGATTTTCCAAATATTCGATCCAGCTTTACACACTTTTGATCATTCTGTACAGTAGCTAGATAAGAGGCCAGTTAAGATGCCTCTCCAACAAGCTTAAAGAGGCTGAGCATTTTATGGCTGCCATAGCAATTTGCTTTTTACAGGTGAATGCAAACATTAACATACACATACTGTAGCATAATTTGGTGATTTTGCAGGATTATTCAGCATATTTAAGGGTACAATTTCTATTCATTAACTAATATTAAACATACTGAAATTCTGTAAACTATAAAAAGTGTTTTAACTTTTATACAGGTTGTATTTAAAGTGAAAGGCCTTGTCATTGCGAGGTCACAGCACACATGAACCACAACGAAATTGGACTTCTGCATTTAACCCATGCAAACACCGTGCAGCAGTGGGCAGCTATTGAAAGCGCCCGGGGAGCAGTGACACAGATGGTACCTTGCTCAAGAGTACCCCAGGGGAACCTATGTAAGGGAAGCGAACCCACAATCTTCCAATGCAGGGGTAACTCCCTAACCACTAGGCCACTGCTGCCCCATGAAAATGGACCTCTGCATTTAACCCATGCAAACACCGTGCAGCAGTGGGTAGCTTGAAAGCACCCGGGGAGCAGTCACACAGATGGTACCTTGCTCAAGGGTACCTCAGGGCAACCTACTGGTGAGGGAATCAAACCTACAATCTTCCGATGCGGGGGCAACTCCCGAACCACTAGGCCACCGCTGCCCATATTTGGTGTCCTTTCCCCCATATAGGGCAGCGGTGTCCTAGTGGTTAGGGCGTTAGCCACATGATCGGAGGATCGGGGGTTCGAACCCCTTCCCAGTAGGTTGTCCTGAGGTACTCTTGAGCAAGGTGCCGTCCCCATCACTGCTCCCCGGGCGCTTTCAATAGCAGCCCACTGCTGCACATGTGTGTATGGGTGAAATGCAGAGAACAAATTTCCCATTCGTGGGATTATAAATAAATAAAGGAAAGGATTATTAAATTCAGCAAATAAAAGTAATTTTGTAATCAAAGAAGTGTGTTGTCTGATGTCTTCAGATTTCAGTTTTAAATCATCAGTCATTTTGGTCAAAGGTCTTGGAGATTATAGAAAACACATTCCCTAAGGGGGGCAGCGGTGGCCTAGTGGTTAGGGCGTTGGCCCTGTGATTGGAGGATCAGGGGTTCAAACCCCTTCCCAATAGGTTGCCCTGAGGTACCCTTGAGCAAGGTGCCGTCCCCGTCCCGCTCCTCCCTGCGATGGGCTGGCGACCTGTCCAGGGTGCGTCCCCCGTCCTCGCCCTGTGTTGGACGCCAGCACTCCCCCGCGACCCCGTTTGGGACAAGCGGCAGATAATGGATGGACATTCCCTAAGGTGTGTCCAGGGCTTTTGGGGGGTAGTAGGTCTGTACATTGAGCATATGTTGCACAGTTTTGAGCAAAAGTCTTGAGAGACCTGTTTCTTCTTCATATTTTGCTTCCAAGGGGTCACACTTTCTTCTATTTTGAATGTATTGTTAAGGAATACTTCTCCAGGCTTCTGAAAGGACTGTTTTTGACTCTCATTTCAGTCCAGTTCCTGTGCCTGACCAATTTCAGAGGCAGAGGAATTATAGAACAGGATCATTTTGACAGAGAGAAAATGGAACAAAAGGCAGTCAACATTCAAAGAAGAGCTTTGAATTTCCTTCAAGAAGCCTGGAGTACAATTACTGAAGACTGTTTCAGGCTGTGTTGAAAAACGGTGGTCAAATGTTGACCTTAAAGTCTATTTGAATTATACAAACTCTCTTTGCAGCATAAACTGTTTTTACATGTATGTTTGCACTTGTTGCAACAAATCACGGATGGTCTCATTTTCGGAGCAAAATATAAAGAAATGAAGGGTGGCTTTGCACAGTACTGTTGATGAAACTAGTAACTCACAGCACTATGTAAGTCAATAAATAATTAATGTCCAAAATGCTAAGAATGTTGAAAATGAACCCTGAGAGTAATGAAAAGCAGTATAAGCATAAAGTAACTAAACACTACCAACAGTGAACACATTGGCCAAATAAACACAAGAGCAAGGGGCATACGGCACCTATCCAAAGTGAGAAGCACTGTTTCGTTGATTTCTGGAACGTCGTCTGCCATGATGATGATGCTGATGTTTGCTTCGCTCTGCCCTGACAGGAACGTGACTGAACCGGAGAAAGGTGAAAGGTCATTCGAAGTAATATCTACTTTGTTTTCTCCGGTGGGTCGCACGCTCCAGAAGACAACAGCCCGGCCATCTGTACCATCTCTCCTCAGTGGAAGAATGATCTAAAGATTGACAGAATATGCTCAGAAATCACATTCACAGTTTCCCACTTTCCAACAGTTTCATCACAAAAGGTGGAGATTAGTTAGGTCCTGCTTGCTGATTCTGACAGTAGAGTATTAGCAGTATCCCATACATATTTCGGTGAATCTGTATTTAATAGTCTGTTTGCTTATCCAGAATGACCTGCATTGTCTAATTACAGGGAGTCCCTAGAGCTATTTTGGGTTAAGAATCTCGCTCAGGGGCTCAAATTGTGCGACAGCTGGAGACAGAATAAAGCCAGGCGCAAACCCAAAATCTCTTGGTCCACAGCTTAAAATCCTACACCTAGACCACCACCACCTAGAACTGTATACAGTTAATTCTCTGCTAATTAACAGGATAGAAACTTTCACTTGTTTCCTGTGCAGACCCCATGAAAACCAAAGAAGCAAACTTGGTTGATCAGCTACTTTGGACATAAGGACAAAGACCAGCGAACTAGACTTTTTACTTAAATGTCACACTTTTATTAGATAGCTTGGCTGACCAAACCCAACTACTGCATGTATTATATACATAAAAAGTATCATCAGTAGAACATGTAAATGTAAAACAGCTATATATGAGCCTAAGGCCATAATACCCAATGCTTTTTATGCTGTGGTCTGCTGGTGTGGAAGAGTCGCAGAGAGGGACAGAGGGAAACTAAACAAACTGGTCAAGAGGGCCAGCTCTGTCCTGGACTGCCTGCTCAAGTCCATCGAGCAGGTAGGGGAGGAGAGGATGTTATCCAAACTAACATCCATCATGGTCAACACCTCCCACCCCCTACACGAGACTGTACAAGCACTGAGCAGCTCGTTCAGCAGCAGACTGTTACACCCACAGTGTAAGAAATAACGCTACCGCAGGTCATTCCTGCCTGCAGCAATAAGACTCCACAACTCATCATCATAACATTACAGTGCTTGCTTGTTTATTATTATATATTATTATATATATTATATATTATTATTATTACATTTATATTTATTTACTTGTTTATTTATATTTATAATTTATTTAAAACTTATTTATTACCGTGTATTATTACTGTGTACTGTATATATGGTCACCTAATTATCCTTGTAGATATGTATATGTGTGTGTATATATATATATATATAGATAGCTTACTTATTATTTATTATTTATAGCTCCTGTACTTTCTCCTGTGCTTGTTCCTCTTTCTTTATATCTCTATATTTTTATATATTTTTCTTTTCTTTTTTCTGTACATTTGTCACTTTTATAAGAGCCCTGTAACACCCAAATTTCCCATTCGTGGGATAATAAAAGATTACTCCACTCTACTCTCTACTCTCTAAGTGTTGGCTAGAGGGGTGTAAAACCCTCAGCACTGTGTAATGGAGCAGTGGAACTGATTTTCTCTGAATTGATGGAGATTCAGCACCTTTGGGATAAGCTGATTTTGTGATCCAGAACTAATTAGCAACATTCCAATATCTAGCATAAAGCCTTCCTAGACATGTAGAAGTTGTTTCTGCAGCAAAGGAGGAACAAACTCTCTTTGATTTTAGTGCCTTTAAACTTTTGGATGAGCAGTTTGTTTGTCATATGACAGGGAGTGATGTCCACTCCCTGGTGTTACACCACATGGTGTAAAACACAGTGGTATTCCTCCTGATTCACACATATTGGCAGGTGTAGGAGGGTGTTAGAGGAGGGGAACTACACTGTGCTGGACACCAGACCTCTAGGACTGGAGTTTGAAAACACTGCCACATGACATGAAGTAACTACAGTACAGTAGATGTGACATACCATGCTGGTGTTTGTCTCCTCAGGTTCTATTGAAACCACTGTGTTGTTGCTAGTGAAGCCGATCTCTCCATTAGCGATGTCCGGTGTGATAAGCAGGGAGATGTTGACAGCTCCTCCAAAGTGAGGGCTCACTGAAGGAATGAGGGGAGTAATGTTCACCAACTGCACACTGTCCAGCTGAGGAGGAAACAACACATACTTTTTAAATAGATTTATCTAAATGCTCTCTCAACAGACAAGCCCAACTGATATCTACACCAGTAGGAAGTTTTCTTTAAAATATTCCACCCTTTTTCTCCTGAGTGCATGTTTGCATGTCTAGGAATCAAACCTAAAAGTTTGTTTCTTCTGATTCTTCACAAATGGGACAGTTTTAGCAGTTATAGACATAAAAATATAAACATTAAATCATGGAAAAAGGAAAAAACAGGGAAAAAAGCTATGATCATTTTTTCAAATTTTCAATGAAATGTGAAACACACACACATACAAATACACACACACACACACACACACATACACACACACACACACACACACACTTAATATATATCAATTCCTTTCTAGTCATTCTTAATTTTATTACCATCAAAAATGATTACTTTCAGGAAAATCACTTTGAACTGATGTTTTTTCACATACACTGAAACAGATGTTTTTCAGGTTAACTTCACAGTGGGTCTGGAGCAAATAAACCTTCAGAAAACTGTGTACCTGCAGAAAACTGTTTATGTAGCTTGGTCTTAACTTAAAATGTTGGTAAAGTAATTTAAGTCCATGTTTAAGATGATGTTTTCTTAATGTGTCAACCAGGACACATTTGCTCTAATAAAGTTAAGAACCTAACATTACTTTATTTCTGCTCTTACAGGGTTAATCATGAGACCTCTCAACTAAGCACTTCTCTCTGTCAGTCAGCCTCCGTTCTGTATGTGGGTGTTTCTTCTACATGTTGTCCGTTTCCTAAAAGCAGCTCTTAAGCGGTTCGAATAGTGCCAGCTTTTTTTTCTTGTGTTTATTTCTCAGAGTTGCTTGATGAAGGAGTTATTTGTTTGGGCAGCAACACAAGTCCTATGGCAACAACCCAAACCCCTCACGCCCTCACATCACCACGACTCAAGGTTGTTAATTGCCAGCCAAGCTGATGGAGAGACTCTTAGACTGAAAGACAATAAATTGTTAGGACACTCAAGGTTGTCCTTCCAGGTCTAAAGAGAGACTGACAGAGCACAGGACAAATAAACAAGGGCTAGAAAGAATAACCTTAACAACTGGAATACATAATGTCAGACTATTCAGATCCCCTTTGACACTCTTAGTATTCTTTCTGCAGCCTGACAGAATGAAACTTTAACTCTTTGTCTTTTAAAGGTATTGCTGTTTTGCTGAATTATGGAAATGTAATGATGTAACTACATAATAAACAATTCCATGACAGGCCCTCTGTGTGTCTATTCTTTGTGGAGTTTGTATGTTCTCCTTGCAGCTGTCGGGTGCTTTTGTTTCCTTTAACAGTCCACAAACCTGTCCACAGAACAGTCAGGTGGCCTGGAGATGCTCATTTTAATTAGCAAGTTGTGTCTGTGTGAGAATGATTGTCTGTGTGTCTGCGCTCTGCGCTGTGATGGACTGGCAACCTGTCCAGGGTGTTTCCTTGCCTTTTTATACTATGAGCACTGGAGAAGGCACCAACACCTCCCATGACCTTTGTTGGCAAGTAGTAAAGATCAAATATCGAGATGAATGACAGGCCAACAAACTAGTTTTATTTTTGTAATCGAGGATCTTTATAAATACACTGCTCATAAAAATTAAAGGAACACTGAAGACATCAGATCTCAATTGGAAAAAAATCATGCTGGGTATCCATGCTGATGTGGAATGGGTAATGTGTTAGGAACAAAAGGATGCCACATCATTTGATGAAAATGAAAATGATCAACCTACAGAGGGCTTCATTTGAAGTAAGCTGAAAAACTGATGTGGCAGGCTAGTCCAATTTGCTGAAAAGTCATTGCAGCAACTCAAAATAATACTCAGTAGTTTGTATGGCCCCTGCGTGCTTGTATGCATGCCTGACAACGTCAACGGGCTCCTTATGAGATGACGGATGGTGTCCTGGGGTATCTCCTTCCAGATCCTGATCAGGGCATCACTGAGCTCTGAGAACTGCCTGTCTCCTGGAATCTCACGCACTTGAGACTGTGCTGGGAGATACAGCAAACCTTCTGGCAATGACACATATTGGTGGAGTTGGACTGCCTGTGCAACCTCTGTAGGGTCCAGGAATTGCCTCATGTTACCAGTAGTGACACTGACCCGAGTCAAATGCAAAACTGAAAAGCAGCCAAAAAAAACATGAGGAGGGAAAAAAATGTCTGTGGCCTTCGCCTGCAGAACCATTCCTGTTGCGGGGGTCATCTCATTGTTGCCCTTTAGTGCACCTGTTGTTAATTTCATTAACACCAAAACAGCTGACTCTGATTAACAACCCCCTCTGCTACTTAACTGACCAGATCAACATCCCAGAAGTTAAACTGACTTGATACTAAACTGAATAAAATGTGTTCCTTTAATTTTTTTTTTGAGTAGTGTATTATAATAAAAGCAACAGCAATATACCAAATCATATAAATATATATTTATAGCAGTTTGTTTCAAGCACTATACCAATATAATTCAAACGACTAAAACATGGTCAAAATGTGCACAGTGCTTTTACACAAATAAAAATGCCTTTTTTTAATTTCAATTTAAATTACAAATATCAAATTTAACAATCTCAACCAGGGTAATGCCAGAGTGTTTAGATACACTTCTCAACAGTATTTCTCTTGTAACTTTAATTAAGTTAATTTAAGCGTGAGCATTAATTAAAATAACACAGGGGAAATTGGTTAAGCCCCTTATAAGGGTTCAGTACCTGTATGAGAAAATGGGCTCCATTCTGCAAGAACACATCATTGCGGATGGGAAGGATAAGCTGGACCCTTGACTGACCCGTACCAAACAGCAGGCTATTGGTGCTGGTGCCGTTTAACACCCCGTCTCGGGCCCGGGCAGGGTCCAAAGCACCTGCAGGGATGTAGAGGGCTGTGATAGCCAGACGCACCACCCCTAAAGTGCCCCCCTCACGCAGGAAACTGAGGGAAAGGAAGCGCATGTCAGGCAGACTCTGAATGCTCTGCGTCTCATTGGGATGGAAGCCAAATCGTCCATAGACATCGTCGCTGTCCTGAATGTAGAACACCAACTGTGGATGAAGAGGATTTTTAAAGTGGTTGGTTTATAAATGGCAAACATCTTTGAAGTGATAAAAGTGAAAAAGAAAAAAAAATTTATATATACAAACTAGAAACCAAACCTTGTATCTCTGACACAGTAACAATAGAGGTGAAGGAAAAACATTTTCTTATAACTGAGATAAAAACATTTTTGAAACAATCATGGATCATTTCTAATGGTCTATTTATGTGTTTTGGTACCCAGTGTAAAGAACAGCTGGTGTAGCCGGCAGAATAAAACAAAACCGAAGATACTAGGGTTTGTTCCAAGAGCAATGTCAATCTACCCTTTACTCAAAATATAGCTTATCAGCCAAGAAGCTTGGAGTTTGTTCGATGGTCAATGGTGTATGAGTTTCCATTATGTAAAGAAGCAAAATCCAAACACCATCAAGTCTTGGCTGATAGACCTCATTTGAGGTAAGCAGAAAACTGACCAGCTATTCCTTAACTAGGTTCAAACTGGGTTCCTTCGAGGCCACAGCCTTGCCTTTTGTCTTTAACCCAATACATGTAAAGCTGGCCAGTTTTGTGATGACTGGAGTATTTATAAATGAGTTGATGAGCTGATGTTTAATCTGGCCTGTGAGGACTGGAGTTTGACAGGATCTTAAAGCATGCAGTAGCAGTACATCCAGAAAATGCTAATAAAAACACTGTTGTGGTGATAAACTACACTGTAATTGTGGATATTTGGCAGCATATAAGCTAGCAATCATATCATCAGTAATACAGCCTTTGGAGCCTGAATCTTTGCTGTGATTTTTACAGCTGCTACAGGTCCTTACAAAGCCATCTGCCTAGAAACTTAAGGCAGGCTAATCTTAGTAAAGCTTTCCTCTTTCATTAGACCTCATGGATAAAAAAAGCATTCATAAGCCACTTTATTACTCCCTTAGTCATTTATCCAGGCGTTATCTGAGCCAGGCGAGACCTTTCTGTCAATATTTTGCTTTGCGATTTGTGGGGATGATTTTTCACGGTTAATTTATGGACGCTTGACAAGAACAAGCTGTAATTCCAGCCTTCACATTGGGCTCTTGCATTCTGCTGAGTCAAGTCCTGTCAGCCACATGCACAGCAGAGCTCAGTAAGATCAGTGGGAGCGAGCTACCGCATACATGCACTGCTGCAATTTAAGTGCTTAAACGTAAACAAGGGCTAGATCTACGCAGTCCTTTCACACATAATCGGGACGTAAACCTGTCACAGAAATAACGAGCGGAACACAAACGCTCGCAGGCTGCACTCTTCTGGTAGCTTTATTTTCCACTATGACCACATAAAGGGAACACCCAGGTGACATTTAATGTGACCAGCAGTGCGCTGACGTTGCTATGCCAAATGGTTTTTTTCAGACCACATCCTCCTGCAGGCAGCGAGTGGGATCCAGATGGCCTTCAGGAATGAATTCTGATTCGAAAACAGTTTTCCAAAGTGTTATAAAAGGAAAACTGATGGGAAACTGATCCTGGGTCTGCTGGGCATGTCTAAACATTGCACATAGACTTCTCCAAAGTGTCCAAGATGGAACTGTCTGATATGAATTCCTATTCCCACCCAGGAAGAATACAGTTCCGAAAAGGTTCTTGACTTGGGTACACAGTAATGATCTGATGAACATCATAGTAGTTTAATGAGTTGAGTTTTTCATTGATAAAGAAAAGGTTGCCAGAACATTTTTGTATTCATGTGGTTAGCCCAAAAAGACAAAGCAGATTGCAAATGAATGGTTTAATGTTTCTAAATACTGTTGATCATATGTGTTAATACTTTTTATGTATTTGTAGTGCATGCTCTTCAAACATTCTGCATGCTAGTCACTCTTCCCTCCTGTTAAATACAGTAAGACATAATATGCTACACATTATTAGCTCACCCCTTTGTGAGGTTTTGCGTTTATTTATGTTCCTGTTCATTCAACATGTACACTTTATGATATAGTTTAGCAAATGTTCTGTACTTGCAAAGCCATTCTGTTCAACAAACAAAATACAGGACCAATAATATGCACAACAGTTGGCATAAGATATATCATTAGGTTCATCCCACTTTAACAATTTCATCATAGCCAGGGCATCTGAACCCAGACCAGACGTTTATATGCTATATGATGTGAATACCCCTTACCTCCATAGGTTCATCCACTGTAGCCCCTCCCAGCTCAGAGCCAGGGATCAGTCTGAATAGGAAGGACTCTGCCTCTTCAGGAAGGTTGTCCTGTGTGATGTTTAATGGCAGAATGGCAGTCATCTGCCCTTCAGCGAACCTCAGAGTACCAGAGGCTGGGAACAGGTCACTAGTGACAGCGGTCTGATCTGTTGAGTTCCGTGTTATAGTCCAGTTCACTGAGACAAGTCCGTGAGTTCCTCCATTCCTCACAATGGTTATACCTTCAAACCTTGGAAGAAAAAAAAAAGACTGCTAATGAAGAGGTACGCTCAGAAAGGCAGAAAGATTGTGTGGTAAGTGTTATACATGTTTAAGAAAACCTCTGAAACACATCTTTTTAATTTCACATTAATTGTTTTATCTAAACTTGTTCTTGCCTAACATACAGTGCTGTGCAAAAGTTTTAGGCAGGTGTGAAAACATGCTGTAAACAAAGAATGCTTGCAGAAATATAAATAATGATTGTTTATTTTTAGCAATTTACAAAATGCAAAGTGAGGGAACAAAAGCAAAATCTAAATCAAATCAATATTTAATGTTACTACCTTTTGCCTTCAAACCAGCATCAGTTCTTCTAAGTACACTTGCACAAAGTCAGGGATTCTGTAGGATTATAGTCGGTGTATGATCATCCAATTTTACCAAACAGGTACTGATGATCATCAATGTCACACGGAGTTTGAAACACAGTCATGTTTGGAACAACCTACCAGCCGAGTTCCTTCAAAAACTGTGTGCGAGTGTACCTAGAAGAATTGATGCTGTTTTGAAGGCAAAGGGTGGTCCCACCAAATGTTGATTTGATTTAGATTTCTCTTTTGTTCATCCACTGCATTTTGTTGATTGATGAAAATAAATGATTAACACTTCCATTTTTGAAAGCGTTCTTTGTTTAAAAAAATTTTTCACACCTGCCTAAAACTTTTGCATAGTACGGTATAACCAACTTTAATTGTTGGTTGACGGCTTTACATTACTTTTTCCATTTCCTCCTGTCAATCACCCATTACCTCCATAATTAAATCACGGTCTAAATACAAAACTACCTTACCTTGTGGTTTTGTCTTCATTAATTATAACTGGCTGAGTTGGGGATGGACTGATGGACAGTACTCCATAAGGCCTGTCATTAGGTTCAATGGTCACCTGCAAAGAGCTAGGAGACACCAGTACTGCATCTCCCAACAGAGTCTCCTCCAGAAGAACTACCTGAAAGGACTCTGCAATTTCTGGAAAAGTGTCATCAAGGATGTTGAAGCGCAACACCATCTCATGAACTCCTGGTGGAAAAATCACCACCCTCTTAGCCTGGAGATCCACAAAGTCCTGCAGGAGTGTGGCACTGGCTTCACCGTTCCCTGTGACGATGGCATACGTGACAGACACTTCTCTGTCATCAGAGCCAATAAGGAGGCCCTCACTGGTTTTGCCACGAGTAACAGTGAGATTAATAACCCCAGCACTTTCAGGCACGACTAGTGAAGGCTGAGAGAAGCGCACAGGAGCATCGTTACGTGTGATTTTAATCTGCACACTGGTCTTGTTGGAGTTCAGTAAGGCACCTCCTGCCACTCCTGTTAACTGCACAGTGAAGAACTCATCATCTTCTGGAACCTGGGAAATGACACAATTAGTAAATGTACATGTAAATGTGGTAAAATGTCTACTCTAACACAGGGCTGTGCAAAGTGGGGCCTGTGAGATGCCTTTGAGGAGGAAGTCTATCAGTCTTACCCTTAGAGTCCACCTTTTCACTCAGTGGGAGTTCAAACATATTTTGTACTTTTCAATATAATCTAGTTAAACCCTGTTTTTGGATTGGATTGCTTTTGTGTTTTCGCTGTGAGTTTCCACTGGTGAGTTATTCAGTCATGGCTAAATTCCTAACTGGGTCAAAAAGAGGGATTTTTTGTTGTTTATTAACAACAGTTCAGTAAGTACGGATGGAGGGAATTTAACCTTTACTCATTTCTTATAAACTGACATGCAGTGAGAGTAAACCAAGGTAATGGTGAGTACTTTGTCATCTTGAATCAATATATTGAAGTCCACAATGGCTCGTCCAGGAGGAATAGTGAGGTTTGCTTGGTCTGGACTTAAATCTTCAATGGCAGGGTTTGGGCCTCCAGAAATCTGTCAATATCAAGCATAAATAACTTAGTTTTAAGGGATAAATAAAGGTTGGAAATTGGTCTTTAAAATTAATTATTTAAGTATATTAAACCACAGAAATGTTATAAGTCAACTTCAGGGCTAAAAATGAAAATGCAAGAAAAAATGTAGAATATGGACCCTTTAAGACAACAATATCAGTCTAACTAAGAATTCTCAGAAGGCAGTTGCATAGGTAGCTTATAGCTGGCATATTTCTTCTCCTTTTTCTTTCAGCTACTCTCGTTTAGTGGTCGCCACAGTGAATCATTCTCCATTTCTTCAGGTCCTCTTCATCAACCTCCTTCAAACCAACCACCTGCATGTCCTCTCTCACCACGTCCATAAACCTCCTCTTTGGTCTTCCTCTTCTCCTCTTTCCTGGCAGCTCCATCTTCAACATCCTTCTCCCAATATAATCCTCGTCTCTCCTCTGCACATGTCCAAACCAACGCAACCTTGCTTCTCTAACTTTGTCTCCAAAACGTCTAACCTGAGCTGTCCCTCTAATATACTCATTTCTAATCCTGTCCATCCTCATCACACCCAACGAAAATCTCAGCATCTTTAACTCCTCCGCCTCCTGTCTTTTCGTCAGTGTCACTGTCTCCAACCCATACAACATAGCTGGTCTCACCACTGTCCTGTAAACCTTCCCTTTTACTCTAGCTGGTACCATCTGTCACAAATCCCTCCAGCCACTCTTCTCCACCCATTCCAACCTGCCTGCACTCTCTTCTTCACCTCTCTTCCACACTCGCCGTTACACTGAACTGTTGATCCATTTACATTTGCGGAATTTAACAGATGCTCTTATCCAGAGCGACTTCCATGTCCTAAGTACAGGGATAGTCCTCCCAGAGCAATTCAGGGTTAAGGGTCTTGCTCAGGGACACAGTGGTGGTAGTGTCTGGGAACTCTTGAGCCACAGGTCCATAGGCAAGTACCTTATCACTTGACCACCCCCACCCAAGTATTTAAACTCCTCCATCTTTGTCACCTCTACTCCCTGCATCTTAACTTTCCTCCCTTTCATTCACACTCATGTATTCTGTCTTTGACCTACTCACTTTCATTCCTCTCCTCTCTAGAGCATATTTCCATCTCTCCAAATTCTCTTTAGGCTGCTCCCTACTCTCACTGCAGATCACAATAAAATCAGCAAACATCATTATCCACAGAGACTCCTGCCTAAGCTCGTCCGTCAACCTATCCATTGCTATTGCAAACAAGAATGGGTTCAATCCTTAATCAATCCTTCCCTCCAAAACATTTAGAAACTGTAAAAAAAAAAAGTCAAGACATTCTGTTTCTCACCTCAAAATTCACAGTTACTGTTCCATACGTTCCTTTTTCTCTAATAAGAGTTAAAGGCACACTCAAGTTCCTCCCCTTCGGCTCCTCCACAGTGACCACGCTGGTCTGGAAAAAAGAAGAAAGTGATAACACTGTATTCTGAGGGTCCACTGCAGTTGAGACTGAATGATATTAGCCCCAAAGTTTTAGCGATAATTAATTAATAAATAGCAACTTTTTGGTAGCCGTGAACTCTGGATAGATTTATATTGCAGCAGGACAGGCTGACTACATGGACTACATGATTACATGGACTACAGGACTACACGAAGCATGTAAAAACACAAAATCTCAAACAAATGAATTTAATGAAAGAGGTACGAAAAACAAACCAGGCAAATTTGACCATTTTAAATATAACACTTACAAGTAGCGGTTGGTTCTTTAAACTTTTATACTTTTCAGAAGTTTGACTGAAAAAAATGTAACAGTATAAAAATATCCTGCCAAATGATTTAGCCATGCCAAATAAACTGCTCATGTAAACCTACCCTTTATCAATAACCCTTCTATAATTTTACAGTCAGAATAAAGAAAAACATCAACTTGCCACTGGGGAATGTCTTTTTGTCCTAATTCAGGCCTTTTAATATTAAGTTATGAATATGTACAAATATGACAGCAACCATTTAATTCATGTAGTATGTCTTTAAAACTCATTTAGACCATAAGGACCACTTTGGACCCTTGAGGGTACACTTAAATAGTTTGCTCTGTGGTAAACAGAAATATAACTGCGTAGAACCTCTTTTTCTTCAGACAGTGTAAGACCAATTCCAAACCCCAACCATGCTTTTACTTACAACACCCATAAGACATAATTAGATATCATTAGCCATCAGTCCATTAGATACTATTCATAGGTAAGAAGAAATGTTAATTTACTTTATTTCTTTGATTTCAATTTCCTTGTCTTGTAAAATCATTATTTTCATTAAAGAATTGATTAAACGTTGGAGGGGAACTCTTTGTGGGGCAGCTTATTCTCTTGACAACATCTAAACTTTCATTGACAAGTTAATCCATTCAGTAAAGAGCTTATATTTGTATTTTTACTCACCCTAGCAACCCCACAGCCTCTGTAGACTCCCACCTGAGCGACCCCTCAGCAGAAGTATTCCACCCCCACTATCCCAGCAGCCTCATTTCCTCCCTCTCCCTCCCCATTTACATTTAACTGTCCTTCAATAAACATGCAGAAATAACTTTGGACAGCAGTCGCTGTGGTAACTTGGCTGTGTCCCTGAACAAATGTCTTCTAAGGCTATAGTGTTTTGTTATATTGCAGTACTATACAGTGTATATCCACTGCCTGTCAATGATTTAGGAATGCCTTGCATACTTTAAGTAATGTGTGAATTTTCAATGATTAATGAAGTTTCAATGATCTAACTAACTAACTAACAAGTCAATAGTCACTTAAACAAGCTTTCATAAAAATCCACCAACAAAACCTCTCTCAAGCCATTCAAGCCACAATAAGCTCTTCTTTAAGGTGGTGCAGACTTCAGTGTTATTTCACTTTACTTTCATTTTACTACTACAAACAGGCATTTCAGACAGAAAGGAATAACCTTAGTAATTTCCTTTGTATTTTCCTGCCATTGTCACAAAAACCCATCCTAGATCAGTCCACCATCTCCTGAAGTGGTTTGTGAAAACAGACCTGTAGTCTAAATTAGCTGCCTGCAGCGTTCAGTTCTATACTTTGGTTTTGTTTTGCTTTTATAGCTCATAAACCACATCAATACGTTGGGTGACAACTTACTGAAGAGCTGGAGATGTGAGCAGGTTAATGACATTTTTTTTTTATTCAAAAAATTACAATTTGGAAACCAAGCATGCTTGACTGATTGACCAAATCTAAGGCAGCTTGGGCAACTTTTTAGACTAAACGGTATGAATAGCAGTTAATGTAAAAAAAAATTAACTGTCATTTCCATAAGATGATCTTTAATTTTATTTTTGAGTTTTCTTTTATCATATCCTAAGTTGCAAAACATTTCAGAAATGTAATTTTACCAGACTTATTACAGGCAGGGTAAACACAGAAGAGCATTACAAAGTGCAGAAGTTCAGTGAATATTATACTGATCAGTGTCTTACTGAGTTGAAGGAAATAATTCCAAAGGCATTGTCGTTAGATAGGATGGTGATGGTGACTGTATTTGGAGTCCCGACAGTCACGCCATTGGAGGAACTCTGAAATCACAGGAATTAATTCGGTTAAAAATATATACATATGATATTTTTTAAAGCAAACATGAGTTCGAGTTCTGGAGCAGAAGGGTATCCAGCAAGGTACTGTCCCGACTCTGCTCCCCGGGCACTGGATATGTGGCTTCCTGCTGCTACACTGTGTGTATGGGTAGGAGGGGTGCACTGTGTGTTGTGCTGTATTGCGTTCACAATGACAAAATTAATTTCACTTTCAATTAATCAGTTTTCAGCGTTTAGAATTCAGTGGGGAAAAAAAGCAATCGATGAAAATGTGTGCATGTAAATGTGTGTGTCTGTGACAGAGAGAGAAACAGTACAGAAGAATAGCTAAAGCCCAGGAGAGATGTAGAGATAATAAATAGCTTGGACCTTGCTTTTAGCCCTGCACTCACACAGGCTTTTCCCTGCTTTCTTTGAGCTTTCTTTCCACACGCTGAGCTCTTGTTCCAGCGGTCATACAGACAGAGAACACACACGCTCAGACAAATCCCTCTGCCTGCTGTGAGTGAGGCCAGGATCAATCCCAGCACCACTGCAGACCCCCCTTTCTCCTCCCTTCCGCTCCACTATAAGGAGAGTTGGTGATATTGAGAATAAATAAATGTGATGACACTTAAGTAATGTTGAGGCAATTCAAACACTTTTTTTTTAACAAAACAAGCCCCATAAGCATAACACTTTAAACTTAATACTGACATCATAAAGCCTCTTAGTGTGTTGAAAATAAACCTCTCCCTCTCCCCTCCTAATGCACTCTAATAGGATGCACCTACTTTTGAGGTTTCACTGAAAAACAACACACTTCGAATTATCACACCTGCAGCTACAAATGTTAGGCTTCAAAAGTAGTTCTACAATTATTTTTAGTAGTTACTCAACACTTTACAGTGATTACTGAATAATTTAGAGTATTTCATAAATTCAGTGTGTATCTTTTAAAAGGGTAATTCAAAGGTGCCTTCAAATTATCCTCCAAATGATCCTTTTCTCGCATTTTGATCTGCTGTATCTGTTTTCTTACTCCCAGCTGTTTGTTATGCATCAAATACAAAACCACCTATTAGGCTATAAATCTCAAAAGAGTGGAGAAAGAAGGGATATGTTTGCATTAATTAGAAAGTGAAAAATTTTTTCCACAACTAAACTCCTTTGTATTTTGAAAAATATCAATGGAAACAAAAGGCTTTAAGATAAGAGATTAAGCTGGTCCAAACTCCACTTTCCGATCATCAGCCCAAGCCTATGGTGCCAGCAGACCTTTGCCTCCTTCAAGTGACTCTCTTCTGTCCTCTCCATGCCAGTCCAAGGCTCATTTGTCAACAGTGGACAAGCTGGCTAAAAAGCTGAGACCTAACACCATTAATCAAACTCTGACAGCAGCTGATGGCACCATGGTGACCAGCAGCCTCTGCTGAGACACATGAGGCTCATTTAGCAAACATCAAAATACCTCTCTTTGAATTGCAAACAAAATTTCATCCCCCCCCAAAAAAGCATAAGGAACCACAAAGGATGGTTCTGTATTTTGTTTAAAATGTTTTTGCAAATGTACAATTTTTTTTCAGTTTCCCTGAATGCTCCAATTGATCAGTTATATGTTTGCTGTCCATACCGTTAGCTTTGAACTGAAATCCAATTACCATTATTACGTTGCTGTTATGCAATGACAGATACACTTGGTTATGAGGTTTCTGACAATGCAATATCTGAATGAATATCTGAGTGAGTGAGTGAATGAGTGAGTGAGTGAGTCTGCAAGCCTGCTCCATTCAGTGCCTTATAAAACTAAAAATCCAATGCCCGTCTGGCTCCTAACCTCACTAAGGCCCACTGGGGGGTCCGGTCAAGAGGGTGAAAACCACTGTACTAGAGGTCAGCACCAACTGCGTATCGATGGTTGAAAATCTTTTTTTTTCTTCAGCTTAGTTCAGTACCAGTGCTTTTCTTAAAGCAATTCTCTGTGCATAATTTCTCTTTAATCTAAAGCCCCAAAAGGTTTGTGCTTGTCACAATGGCTTACTTCTTACAAAGGTGACTCTTAATGCACTCTTGCTGCCACAGTGACATGGCCTAAGCCTGAAAAGGGGTCTACAGAACACATCAAAGGGCACGCCAGGGCTTATGAGGCCTTTGGCCGGGGCAGAAAGAGCGAGGAGCCCTCTGAGTGATCCCACTAAGCAAGTGTTTCATACTAAATATATAGAAAGGAATAATTCACAACAAAGTCCTGAGTTGTTAATAATCAATAATCTTATAAAAAACATGCAGACACAATCTGCAGAGAGGATACTAAATATGGCATAAATCTGTTGATTTAACAGTTTCCTTTTTGCGAAATTAGCAAAAAAAAAGTAAAAGAAACCCCACATTTTGCACAGCTACATGATTTTGTTGTCACTGCTTACTGTCTACATTATGTGCACTTGCCACAGTGCTTATCTTCTCGTACAAGTGACCATGACATATCATCTCAAAATCCTTCATTACCTGAAGTCGAAGATTGAACACAAATGTCTCGTCCGCTTCTGGCAAGTCATCATCCTTCACAGCGATGAAGATGGTTTTGCTCAACTCAGAAGACAGGAGAAAAGCAGCTGCAGTGGTGGCCTCAAAGTCTCCGGTATCCTCGCCCTGCAGCTGCATCACCATAAACCACAGTTTAACAACTGTCACATCCTATCCCTCAAAGTTCCATTCATTATTTCACAGGCAGGGTTTAACATGCAATGAGGACAAACAGAAATTACACCTGAATACAGTACAATTTCTAAATCTCCATCAAAGACCAATTAATTGGTTTAGAGACATTTCCACCATTTTTCAAAGCACTTTGCAGTTTTGCATTACAGTGATTTTTCCATTCCTTAATGTGTGAAATGCAGTATACTGGCAGACTTAGACATAGTATGGGAAACCCCCCACATCTCGAAAGCTTCCTCAGCATAAAACAGATCCATCTGGGTGACAATTACCTGCCATTACCACTCACATCCATGCCACCCACTTAAACCCACAACAAAGAAAAGGCCATATATCTTCCCTCTGCACAAGGATGGGGGGCTGTTGGACTAAAGAGCAACACTGTGACACTTATCATGACAGTTAGTGTTCTCTGTTAAGCAGTAGGCAGCTGGAAGCCGCTGTGCTTATTGTACACAGATGTTCATGGAGATGAGGTAGCCTGTAAAGAGCGGGTAGATGTTTTGTAATATGTCACATCAAATAGGAGGTTTAGTATTAGTGCTAAATCATGCCAAACTAATGCTGTCATGAGAAACTGCTCAACAGACAAACTTCACAGATCTGCTTTTCAACAGTTGATATTCAGTTTTTGTCCACATGCATGACAGTTTATAGATATATATACAAATATATATATATATATATATATATATATATATATATATATAATATATATATATATATATATATATATATATATATATATATATATATGTATGTATATACATTCATTCATTCATTATCTGCCGCTTGTCCCAAGCGAGTGTGAGAAGTGCTCAGTGTCAACCCAGCGCACAGAGGCAGTATGTATACTCTGTACTGTGCAAAAGTTTTAGGCAGGTGTGATAACTGTAAACAAAGAATGCTTTCAAATATAAATAATGATTGTTTATTTTATAAATTTACAAAATACCAAATGAGCAAACAAAGAATAATCTAAATCAAATCAATATTTGGTGTTACTACCTTTGCCTTCAAACCCAGCATCAGTTCTTAAGCCCCCACAGGCCCTGATCTCAACATCATCAGTGTGTCTGGATTACAGGAAGAGACAGAAGGATGTGAGGAAGCCTACATCCACAGAAGATCTGTGGTTAGTTCTCCAAGATGTCTGGAACAACCTACCAGCCGAGTTCCTCCAAAAACTGTGTGCAAGTGCCTACAAGAATTGATGCTGTTTGAGAAGGCAAAGATGGTCACCCAAATATTGATTTGGATTTAGATTTCACTCTTTTGTTCATTCACTGCATTCTTTGTTTACAGCGTTTTCCACACCTGCCTAAAACTTTTGCACAGTACTATATATATATGTATATATATATATATATATATATATATATATATATATATACTGTATATACAGTATCTCACAAAAGTGAGTACCCCCTCACATTTTTGTAAATATTCTATTATATCTTTTCATGGGACAACAGTCAAGATATGACACTTTGATACAATGTAAAATCAGTGTACAGCTTGTATAACTGTGTAAATTTGCTGTCCCCTCAAAATAACTCAACACACAGCCATTAATGTCTAAACCACTGGCAACAAAAGTGAGTACACCCCTAAGTAAAAAATGTCCATATTGTGTCAATATTTTGTGTGGCCACCATTATTTTCCAGCACTGCCTTAACTCTCTTGGGCATGAAGTTCACTAGAGCTTCACAGGTTGCCACTGGAATTCTCTTCCACTCCTCCATGATGACATCACTGAGCTGGTAGATGTTAGAGACCTTGTGCTCCTCCACCTTCCGTTTGAGGATGCTCCACAGATGCTCACTAGAGTTTAGGTCTGGAGACATGCATGCCCAGTCCACCACCTTTACCCTCAGTTTCTTTAGCAAGTCAGTGGTCATCTTGGAGGTGTGTTTGGGGTCGTTATCATGTTGGAATATTGCCTTGAGGTCCAGTTTCCGAAGGGAGGGGATCATGCTTTGCTTCAATAGGTCACAGTACATGCTGGCATTCATGGTTCTCTCAAAGAACTGTAGCTCCCCAGTGCCGGCAGCACTCATGCTGTCCCAAACCTTGACACTCCCACCACCATGCTTGACTGTAGGCAAGACACATTTGTCTTTGTTCTCCTCACCTGGTTGCCACCACACACGCTTGAAAGCATCTGAACCAAAGAAGTTCATGTTGGTCTCATAAGCCCACAGGACATGGTTCCATTAATCCATGTTCTTAGTCTGCGTGTCTTCAGCAAACTGTTTGCGGGCTTTCTTGTGCATCATCTTTAGAAGAGGCTTCCTTCTGGGAGGACAGCCATGCAGACCAGTTTGATGCAGTTTACATGTTTTCCTTAGTTATGGCATTTTTTTCTTGCATGGATGGAAAGACTTGTTTTTGTCCAAACTATATAGAATAATGTCTCAATCACCAAGCAATGCATTTATAGTGCATTTATAATCCATAGCATTTCTGTGTAAAACATACACCTAAGAGGCTTTAAGAAGCATTACTGTTAACAATTCTGACCATTTAATTAAGCAGAAATGTGGAAAGTCTTTTTTTTTCCTCAAATTTACCTTTAACTTTTACAGTATATATCCAACAAAAACATCTCTTACAATGTAAAAGTATGAAGAATTTGACTTTTTAATAAATATGGCCTTGATAGTAAAGCTTACTGAAGAGCTGTTGCCCAATGATAATATGGTGGTCATACCTTTAATAGGACTCTGTTTTAATTCAACACCACTACTACAGCTACTTCTGGTGAAGCCTGGTCTGCGTCTGAAGAGGAAGAGCTTACCAACACAAGAGCAGTGACGTTGATGGGATCTCCTACCCTCTCCACTACAAGACGCACTATAGCTCTGCTGCTCTCATTCACCACAAACTCTGTCTGCCCCTGGAACCTCAGCTCCGCCGATTCCGGCCTGGCACTGGGGAGGAGGAGCACCAGGAACAAGCCAGCTAGAGCCAGGAGCCCTGGCATTCCTGCAGAGAAACAAGAAAAACACATTTAGAGAGTGAGTAGAGAGGGGACTGTAATGGGCTGTAGGATCTGCATTAGCTCTTACAATTCACAGTCATCAGTGTCAGTAAGAAAATCATTGGATAATGTGAAACAGATCATTTTTCACTCATAAGTGTAGTCATTCTACGCTTCAGCATTTTCAGTCGGCAAACTTCTTTTTTATTTTGAAATTGGTGAAAGGATGTCATCTTTTGCAGAAAGAAAAAAAGGTCTTTATGTAGTTAATAAAACTTAAACTTGCCAGTACAAACTGAACTGCATGTTACGCAAATCATTACATTAAGCAGCTTTCATTTGGACTAATATTGGAATAATTAAGTAATATATAATAGCAATTATTTTGATGACTGATCAAGTGACCATAGAAAATAAATGTATAAAATCACACATTTTTCATTTACACATAATTTATTACTCATCCATGTATTAGTGAGAAAGCAAGAAGCTATTCATGAAGAAATAGAAAGTCAGTTCATTTTTTACACTGGTTAACTTTTAATGTAAAATACATGTAATAAATGATGCAATTACACAAGCAATTCTGTAATTGCTTTTAAGTAGTACAGTAAAATGGAAATCCAAGTATTAATAGCTTATATACTGAGGAATCAACTGATCATCAAAAACAAGTAATTACAGTATCAAGTATAAACTGTTATGACAACATGTGATCATAAATTAATATATGCTTAAAGCGTGTGTGTGGGTGTGGATGTGTGTGTGTGTGTGTGTGTGTGTGTGTGTGTGTGTGTGTGTGCGTGTGCGCATTCAAAAATGTATCTAAAAAAACCCACTGACTTCAGAAAATATGAGTTTGCACAAAATGCAATTGGGTAAACAGGTGGAAATAGAAAGATGGATTGTTGGTTTTTATGAAAATAATGAATCCAGCCTCTTCGACACCCTGTTCTTGGTTCATACTGTATGAACTAAGGAATGAAAGCCAGTTTTAACAGTGAACCATTCATCACTCTTTCATTTAAAAATAGAAAGGAGAATGCACTTTCCATGATTTGCATATTTTACAAGAAGAGAGTTTATTTGTTTTGGAGGTGGTTCGTAACACACAGTGCTAGTAACTGCTGACACTAAGCTGGAGTGATACAATAATGATCATCTTTCCATTCTTGCAGGCTGATCCTAATGGCTTTTGTGTTCTATCAAGCATTCAGGGAAAATTTGGTCATAGCAGAAATTTAATCAGTGCCACCTTCAGCTGTTTTTTTTTTTTTTTCTTAGATGAAGTTAGTTTTTGGAAAGCAACAAAATATAACTGCCTTTATAAGACCTGGTGTCACCTGCAGTCTGCTGACTGCGTGTTTATAGTGTGTGTTTGTTTTTGAAGAAGAACGCTGATAGCTCCCTGATGTTTTACAGAAGACCTGAGACAAATGACCAGGCTTCTCTCTCTGTTTCTCTCAGGCACTGGGTATTTGGTGGCCCATGAGCAGTTGTCATGGCTAGCCAAACAAACAAGTTGTGGGTGTGTTCATGCCAATTTGTGGACATCTCTATGGTCATGATCTCCGTTACTCTGGTTGGTACAAATGACCGCATGCATCCCTTTTTTGCATTTTTTTTGGTGCATATTTGCGCCAAATTACAGGGTTGAGAAATACATGGAGTGAAGTCATTTTGTTTTCTTTCTTAATTATTTTTTTTCAGCAGAAGGGAGATTGCTTAGGAAAGTTGGAGCTTGGAAACATCTACTTCTTCATATGTTCCATTCCTGGTAGATCATTCTGGGGTATTTTGGGCTGTGAGGGTGTTTGGAGCAGAGGGGTTTCATCAATCAAGGTGCCAGGCTGGATTAGTGTCGAGTTCCTTTCTGCAGAGCTGGGGCAAGCTTGGGACTAGTGGAGGAGTTTTATTGTAATAGAGAAAGGAAGAATTTCAACCATAAGCTTGGAGAGGATTTATTTATATTTTATCAAAATATAATGTGTGTGTGAGTGTGTGTAGGCTGGCGAAGGAAACAAGTACATGACATAATAGTAAAAGAGGGAAAAAAAAAGAAAAAAGAAAATGCATTCACAGAAGCACTACTGCCAAACAACATTTTAATGAAAAGAGAATTGAGCTCAAAGAAGCTTAACAGTGATGTGTGTGGTGGGCTGAGGTTTAAAGAGACAATGCACAAATATACAAGGTAGCTATGTTCCAAATCAAGATTTTGGATTTTATATACCAACGCTCCACCTTCCTGCAGAGTCTGGTTTCTCCCACAGTTTGCTGCACCTTATTCTGGTGATTAGCTTCTAAAGAGGTCTGATAGACTGAATCAGAAGGGTTTGGTTTTGCAAAGAGTTCGTTTTGGTTGCAGGTTGGAACTATGGTTGGAAACAATGCAATAACATTGACTTTGCAGAAGGCTGCAACATTTACATTTACATTTACGGCATTTAGCAGACGCTCTTATCCAGAGCGACTTACAGGTCCTAATTACAGGGACAGTCCCCCTGGAGCAGCTCAGGGTTAAGGGTCTTGCTCAGGGACCCAGTGGTGGTAGTGCCAGAGGTGGGATTCGAACCTGGGACCTCTTAAGCCATAGGTCCATAGGCAAGAACCCTACAACTAGACCACCAACACCCCAGGCTGCAACATGCAAATGAGCCACATACAAACATGTACAAACGTACACGCACTACATGTTTTATTATTTTCTGTCAAGATCTTGACCAATTACAGGTGCTCCCTTGGTGTTAAGAGGAAGTTTTCGCATGAAGAAAATCTAAACACAAATATTAATGCAGCCTAAAGGTCATTTCATGTCAAGGATTGACCAATCATTCATCATGTTTTTCTATCAATGCAGAAATATAAGTGCTTGCCATTCTATCTTGTGAAGCCCTGGTGTGTGTATCAGTGTGTGTTTTGATGACGAGAGGCAGGCGCGACAGCTCAGTGCTGACAGGGTGTTGTGAAAGCTATCAAAACAGGATTAGTGGTTGCCGGCTGGCTGGACCATGGGGAGAGGGGACAAAGCATAGACAGTGGCTGGGAAAGCCTGCTATTCAGCCATGAAACTCCCCTAGAGCTGGGAACTTCCTCACTCTCTCATACACATAAGAGCACACATGGAAAACCACTATACTGCATCATTACTTCATGCACCCCCCTTCAATAAATCCTCCATCTCTGCAAGAGAGTCTCAATTACTGTACCTGAAATCTAATACCATGTCTATATTAGCTTCAAATAAGGTTAAAATAAATAAACGAATAAATAAATAAAAGCATGAATACAATCAATTTTTTTTTCTAGAAAAACTCTTACCTGCAGGTTTTCACAGACATAATAAGACCTATGACACACAGCAGACCTGACTGTTTGTGCTTGAAACAATAATAAAAGGGTTAAATGAGGTTCAATGCAGACCTGGCAGTAACAAATGTCTTGAGTAACTTGTTCACAAGGACAGCTGTGACTGAACAGAGTTGATGCTTTCAACTGGCAGAAGTGTGCTTTCCTTATTCCCTGATATGGTAGCTGGGATTTAAGTATTTGGACATTGCCTGCGTCTGTTCTGATGCATGCAACATACAGGAGAGTCATTTATGCTTTATTTCTTGGCTTTTAGGGTGATTAGGTAACTTTATTTCTTCATTAATATTTCTTATATTTCACCCCATCCTGGGGAAATGTTAATATTAGACTTTGACTTTTCACTGTGGCCCAGGAAACATTTATGTAAACACTGCTAAAACAATGATGAAATTTGCTGCCAAGACCATCTCGGAGCATAACCTGAGTGATCTCATTTACAATCAGATCAACCAGGTGCATGCTATGCAAGACAAATTATTTAGTAAAATCTGTAAATTAGGTTTACGCTGATTTACCGTCTGGTATAGATCCATGTATTTAAATGGAGGAAGGCAAAATATGAATGTAGATTTTCTCAGTAAGAAGAGAAACTTTAAAAAGACAACAAGATGAAAAACAGCTTTCGAAAACAAGCTTCAGATGATCTCAACATCAAGTGGTCTTCAAGTCATTCAATGTCTCATTCACATCATGCCAGCATTACAAAACTCATTCATCATGTCACTTTCATGTTTGCTCCATTTGTGCCAAACCCTGAACAGGGGGATCTTGGAGATGCATAAACTATCATTCATTAGAGTTTACCATGCGAGCTTCTCAAAAGGATCTTGACACTGATAAAAAAAAAAGACCCTGCAAGGATCTTCTCAGCTTCTGCCAGGGCTCTGCAGGACATGGTTCAGATTCATACCAGATGCTTTATCAGTGACCAGGAGGCTATGAAAGAGCCAAGAACTTGGCAGATTTGCTCTTTGACTGACCTAGGATGGTCTATTGTGGATATGTCTTAGTGTGAATGAGCAAATGATCTGAAATAGTATTGCCAACAAATGAGGTCAAGATACTGCTTGTTTCTGAAAAGCATCAGAGAGGATAGTTGGTTTGAGATGTTTACTATACTCTAATTAATGGTTTGCATCTTCAGTGTTGCACTTGAACTAACACGCTAACGTAGCAAACAAAAAGAGGTGACAAAAGTACACTCGGCCTTGACTCTGGAAGTAAAGACGCACTGATTCTATTTTTTTTACACAAATCTCAAATGAATATATTTAAAAGACTATTAAACCATTTCAACTTCTGTTATACTACAATACTAGAAAACAACAATAAAAACAATCTGCTGAAAATAATGAACGTTATCTTCACTACTTCACTGTCATCCATGTCTCTACTAGTTTTCTTATCACAGGCATCACATTAAGGACACGACTTTCTCTGTGATCGAGTCTCCCTTGATGCACTTCAATTTTTCCTTGTTATATTGTCTGTCTGTCTGACTTGATCTGCACTGATGGATTAAACAATGAAAGGTCTTTTCTATTTTTTTTCCCATTAATCCTGAAATCGGTCTTGATTTTGAGAAGACACAGATGTTGTTGTTTAAATAATAATTAATTTTCCTCAAATGCATTAAAGATAAAGCAACAAGTCTGTTTCAAAAATGTTAGGACTGGAAAATGAAGAAACTTGTGTTAAAATGCAGGTAGCTAAGACACTCATCAGAAAAATACTAAAAAACTCAACTGAATAATGGCAGCAAGTATCTGTACAGTAACTGTTATTCATCAGGCTTCAAACCTTTTTGAATTTTTTGACAAGCCTAACAGGAAATCTTTTTCAACTGGCACAGGGTAAATGCTGGTGCTGAGGGAACTGCAGCATTCCAAGATGGACTGAAGCAGCGGTGAATATGATGCTTTTGCAGAGGTTCCAGAAACTGGAAACAAAGAGTTACTGACAGCACCTCTACTTCTTGAGATTGTTAAAACTTAAATCACAAATATTCAGCTTTAGCACCTTGAGCACCTACAACAATATTTTTTTCAATGTAATTTACATTTACAGTTCTTATCCAAAGTGACTTCCATGTCCTGATTACAGGGACAGTCCCTCTGGAGCAACTCAGGGTTAAGGAACCCAATGGTGCTAGGGGTGGAATTCAAACCTGTAACCACTTGGTCCATAGATCCATAGGCAAGTATCCTACCACTGGACCACCACCACTCTTAATTGGGGTGGTGGTGGTCTAGTGGTAGGGTACCTGCCTACAGACCTATGGCTCAAGAGATCCCAGGTTGGAATCCCACCTCTGAGATGCTCCAGGGGGACTGTCCCTGTAATTAGGACATGGAAGTCGCTCTGGATAAGAGCGTCTGCTAAATGTTGTAATTGTCATGCATTTTAAATTTTATAAAATATCATGATATATGAAGAACTTAAAATTAAAGCATGGATACTTTTTTTCCAAACCTCTCCCCACCCAACACTGGAAGGGTGAAGGCCAGCAGCTTGGAGGAGAACACTAATATCCCATCCTGTTTCAGCAGTTAATTGACGCATATTGGCTTGCATTGCACTGAATGCAGGGAGAGAGGAAATACCAGCCTGCCCACCAGAGAGAGTGAGGACATTTATGCATTCTTGTACACCTAGCTACAGATACCAATGGCAGATACCTCAGCGATCAAACTCAAAATATCAGTAAGGCAATAAGGCCTGCGTTTACACAGTTGCACCATTTAGAAGCTCCGAATACAATTTCAATTGTACATTTCACAAAACGCACTATATTTGATCAAGTTGGACAAGACTAGCTTTTAAATAAATTATTGTTAATTATGCTAATTTAATGAAACATGTAATTGTTCAATGTTCTAAAATGACAATATTCACAATATGATGAATATGTTCAGCAGTACTGTGAATGTTCTATGACTTCTCTCAACCCAAATCCTGCATCTCCTATTTTGAATTTGTATGCCTGACTGCCTGTCTCTTTCTCAACAGCCTACAGATTGCCACCACACATGTACAGTCACTTGAATTGCCTTAAGCTTGCGCTACGTCTTCCACTTCCCAAGGCTGAATGCCTCTGAAGATTTATATCTTCGTTCTTATTCAGAAGCGGGCTCTGGAATTACCACCCCTAATAAAAATGCCTGCATGTGTATGCCAGGAAACTTGATTACAATGGCCTCAGCACTTTATTGTTAATGGTGATTAAGCTGCTTAATTCAAAGGATTAGCAGATCAAAGTTTGAAGGAAAAAAATCAGAACTATGGGCAGCTTTAGAGGGGGATGAATTTATTAGCTATAAAACTTGGCCACCCTGATGCTTAGAGCAAGGGAGTCTGCTGAGGCCTTGACCTCACAACCTTCTTGGGTGACTTGGCAGCAGGTTCAGATGGCAGCAACCGCCATAACGTAACTGAGACTTAAGCAATTACACTGGATCGTCCGGCCGGAGATTTGACAGAGTGTATGGTTACGTGCTTGCTATGTACTGCAGCGGCTGCCTCTTGGGTTACCCTTACCAGTGCAGGAGGATCCATAGTCTTAACATCAATTATTCAATTAGTAAGACTTCACAGCCAGTGCTGAGCAACCAGGAATGTGTTTGCTGCAAGATGACACCGTGACATCAGGAAATAAGTGTGTGTTTGTAAGGAAGAGATGCAAGATTATGCTCCCTGACTTCAGAATGTGTCTGCTTCCAGATGCTGTGTGATGTAAGACTACAAATTCTTACATCACTGTGATCACACACATTTCGTCCATGCGCCACAGCAAGACATCATGTGGAAAGTTCTCAAGCTTTCTCATGCAGCTATCAACCTACCCATTACAAGAACTAACGCAATAAAGATGAGCAGTATTTTAGTCACACCATGAATGTGATTTAATAGCAACGTTTTGCAAAATCCAAATTAGAGGCTTGTCTTAATCTCATGGCTTCTCCTCTTCTGTAAAGACCTGTCTGATGAGGCTGTGGTGAGCTTTGACAGTGGGCGTTCACACACATCGTAGCATGTAAAGTGCCTCAGGAAGTGAACTTAATGAAAACCTCCAAACTTTTGTGTCCAAATGCGGTGATCAAAGTGTCCACCACTTTTCTCCAAGTGGGTAAAACAGATTAAACCTTAACAAAATAGGTAGCTGGTCCACCAGAAAGGTAGAAAAGGCTTAAGGACATTCATATGTTGAGGTTCCTTCATTTTTAAAAGGTTCCTTCACACATCTAATTTGCAAAGCAGGTTTCTAATTAACCAATGAAAGGTTCTTAAGGGAATAAAAAACGGACCTTCTATGTCATCACACATCGTATGCTGGCAAAAACTCAGTGATAACTCAGATTAGAAAGTGGGCAAATATGAACTAAGTGAATAATGGTAAGATACCAGTAGCAAACCCTGTTGCTACATGGTAACTACTGTACCATAGTTTGAGAAATTGCCTCAAGAGGTTAATTTTTATACATTGCATTTCAAGGTTATACTGGTTAATGCTGACCCTGCTGCCATCAGATGATGTTTGACTGATCTCAATGTAGCTGAAAGCCCTTTCCCTGGCTATTACATCACATTGATTAGAAATTGATGAGAGATAAACAGACACAGGTAGCCAAGGGCCGTAAGCATGACAAAGACTGTCTGACAGGGTAACTGAGGTCACTGACATCTTGATGCTCCACTGAAGCTTGCGTTTAGAGCTTTTGGAGCAAGAACAACAAAGTGACCTTTGGACCAGGAGTGCCAGTCATTAGGAAACTTCTATTGCTAAATTATATAAATTATATAAATGACTCATGCAGATGGGATTTAGATTTGAAATCCCACCCATGCAACATCCTATCCATCCCTACTTCTGCATCCTCAGTGGAAGAGGATGATGACATCTTTCTCATTTTCAGCAAGCAAAGATAAAGTAACTAATTTGCTCTCAAACCTGTATGCATAATAATCAAGGCTAAGACACTTTCATTTCCTCTCATGTCATGCTTTGTTGCCTCAGTAACCAGCTTCTTTCAAGGGGGGCTCTGGGAACCTTCACAGTTGCCCATAAGTGGAGGACTCAGAAGCCAATAATTACGGCTCGTGTTGCCTCTAAAGTATTTTTAGGCAAGCCTCTGTCCTGGCCATCTTGCGGTTGGGGAAATTAAGATATTTAATAAGTGAGTCTGGCTAAAACATACATCATTTAAATGGAGGAGAATTTTTGGAAACCTTGGATAGACACTAATTTGGCAAGCACTGCCCAAAACATTTTTATTTTTGGAAGATACAGGGAACCTAGAATTAGAGAACAAGTAAAAAAAAAGTGTTTGTGCGTCTAACGGGTATAACGGGTGCTGAGAGGTTTGAGTGGGAGGAGATGCCATTCCAGTTGAGGGGCATAAGCAGGGAGAAAAGAAATGAGAACAAGTCCTCTCCCAGAGACGCATGAACGACTCTGTCATGAATTATCTTTTCATTTAAGCATTTTACCTCCTTCCCAAGAACTGAACGCCAATCAAGTCTGGATGGGTTACAGAACAAAGAGAACAAAGGAAGAAAATATTTTGAAGCTACTGTTTCTGGATTGCTCTCTGCTCAAAATGTCCTGTGCCAATGGCATCTTATATCCTTGTTCCTGAAAATCACAATGACTTTTCTTTGCTCTCAATTTGTGGAGAAGGAACACAAGAAAAGGATCCCATTGAGTTTCACATCGCAAATGCTCCTGGGGGCCATGGAGCTCCATGACTGATTGGCTATTGTGGCAAACAATGTCAGGAAGGGAGAAGAAAACGTACTTTCATAGGATTAAACAAGGCCAAGCCTCTCCAATGGCAGCCTGGAGCAGGGGAAAAAAAGCAAATTATAAAGCTTATTACTTCATCAGATATAGCCAGTAGAAGCTGGCTGAAATGCTAATTGCCTTTCTTTGCAGCTGCCTTTCTATACAGAAGAGAGAGAGAGAGAGAGAGAGAGAGAGAGAGAGAGAGAGAGAGAGAGAGAGAGAGAGAAGAGAGAGAGAGAGAGAGAGAGACAGACAGGGGCATAGAAGCGAACTCTCGATTCACTGACCAAAGCACAAAAACGTGAATTTTTTTTTCAGGACTCACTGTTGTGCTCTTTCTTTTGTCACAACATTGTTTTTTCTCGTTTTTCTCATCCCCCACCCCCGAAACTCCTCTTTTATCCATGCAAGGGACTGCCCAACAGGCCAAATTTCACAACCCCATTCAGACACAGATAGGTTCTTTCTCTCTCTGTCCTCTCCAAGACCCCTTTAGCAGAGGATAATGGGAAATTTCTGTCCTGGTTCTCTTTCAATCTGCCGGGCTTGGCAGCCCCGGGACAGATGGTTGGATTGGGGATGGGGGAAAAAATCCCTAAACTCACTTAACTGACTCAAGAATCAGATGCTAGGAAAACTTCTTGAAAAAACAATGAATAACAGGAATAAGGAATGACTAATAAGAATAACTCTTTTTCAACTCCTTATTTTTTTGCCCATTTAAAACCATCATCAATGCAATCCACTGCAATTTTATTTGATAAAGCTACTGACAAGGTTTTGCTTTCAAAAGATATAGACGTCCGCATCTCAGCATTGTTATCTTTGTTAGCTATTAGTCTCATTTGATTCCAGCATCCATTGGTCAGTGAAAGTTTTGCATGATCCTAGATTCTGCTAAATTCCTACCACTCCAGAAATTCCTTCACCATGAAAAAACACAATGGTAAGAAACCTTTCTGGTGGTGGAAAGAAGAAAGACCCATGGGGTAAGGATGGAGAGACACAGAGAGTGAGAGAGACCATAATGAAAACACTTAAAAAGGGGACAAATACCCAAAGGAAAGGTGGCAACCTGCAGCTTGCAAGAGCCTTGGGTTTCATACAGGTTTTTGGCCCACTAATGACTTCTCCTCTGTTCAATACAAAAAAAAGATTTCCAGATCACTGGAGATTTCACTGCAGGCTAGAAGATGGATGACTGCACTGTAACCACCAACACTGCCTCTAAACAAGCTTCATGGTTCCACAGAAAAGGTTCTCTCTCCTGCAGTGGGGAATTATAAGAGTAGATCAAGAAAGGATACAGCTGGTTAGCTTTGGTAGATTTAGGGACTACCCTCCTGGGAGTGGAGAAGTTATCCAAATGAAAAGAGACAAAACTTAGCTTGCTTCTAAAGGACTATCCCTAAGAAAAGGACCCACCTAAAGCTGCTTGGTCACAATGGAGGAAGCCCTAAAGTTAAAGGATCTGTAGATGTAATTCCACCAAAATGAAAATGAAGTGACTGACAAGCAGACCGAACCTTTAATTTAATTTGAGCCCAAATATTTCAGCTTATTTTCTTGGTTGTTTTCTTCCTGTTGTGGAATTAATTCCAATGAGCAAAAGTCAATCCATACAAAACCCAGAACGTGTTTAAACTATTTATACGAGACTGTGCATTTTGGACGTTTGGACCAAAGAATGTGAAAAAAAATATCTGTCCAGAAGTATGAGACAGATATTCAGTGTGTGGTATGGACTCCTGCCCAATGTGTCCATTGTGAATAAGTGAATGCTGAATAGCAGAAAATGATCACAGCTAATGGAGAACCTGCAGGGTGTTCGAGTGTCTGAGGGCACAGCTTGCTTCCACCCTCGGTGTCTTCAGCCCCAGGCTTTGAGAGATGAGAGTACAGGCCGTAGTTCAAGTTCAGTGCTCCAGAAAAATACAATAAAGGGATAAAAGTTGTATTCTAAAATGAGTAACAGAGAGGGGAAAGAAGCAGGTTTACGGTTACTGTAATACTGAAATGCACTGAAATGAAGGCTAGACAGCACAAACGTTTAAAGCAATACTCAATCAAAACGATGAACTGAAAGTCAATCAAGACATTTTTGGAGTCTGAAGACAAATTTAGTTTGCACAGCAGCAGCCTGCCTATTTAAGCTATTTAGCACTGCTTAGTAACAACGAGTGGCAGAGCAATTTCTGTCTTATTCATAAAATATTTTGACTTCTTGTAGATTTAATGGGCTCCAAAATGTCTCTTAAGAACTGGCCTAGCAGCCTGTTACTGATTTGTGTTTCTACCTTTGTCTTTTTTTGGATTTTTAGGAAAGCAGTCTACACTGTGCTCATTTACTGAGATGGGAAATTACATTGTTACTTTACTCACTTTCGTGTACCTGCACTTTACTTTATTTTTTTTATATTTTCTATATCGTTTTACTCTATTTTGTTTTCCTCCAACTAACTTGCATTCCCTATATTTAAGCACAAATACCTGAACTCTCTACTCCTTAAATTTCAGACCAGACTTGTTATTTATAATTGCAATGTTGGACGTCTTCTCAATATCTAAACCTTGGACAAGAAAACTCTTTGGTAAGCCTACAGTGACAGTGAATAGCAGATATAATAAGATGCAAATGACATAAACGATGCATCAAGTCACAGACCAAGAAACTAAAAAGTGACTCGACTGCAGAGAAAAAATAATGTCTGTGGCAGGAGAACTAGAAGAGACATGGATGAAAGTGAAGCAGTGAAGTCAGTGAATGTTAATTTTTTCAGCAAAGCACTTTAGTGAATAGACTTTGATTCATTTTAATATGGTGCATTGGTAGAAACAGCCAGTTGAAATGTCTTTCAGAGAGCTGCTTTTTACTTTTATACTCATTTCAGCATAAAAGTAAATCAGTTTTTAAATGTTTTTTGCACAAGCATTCTTCCTCATTAACAAATTTGTGTATTTTGCTCTCTTTATGGATGAGTTTTAATTAAAAAAAACTAAGCTTTAATTTAATCTGCCTCAGAGAATCCATATAAAAATTAAGAAAACACATGGACAACCAAACATGTCTTCATTCATTTACTATTTATTATTTGTCACTTTAACAGAAGCAAAAGAAAGGCAAGGTATCTGCTCCTCTAGGACACCAGGAAGAGATGATGAAAGGAAGAAAGTAGACAGACAAAATGCAAAGGGACAGATACGGGTGGGTGTACATAAAACTGTACACTGAGTCCAAGGAAGGTCAAAGATGAGTGAGTGGCAGTAAATATTTTTCGTGAACTCTCTGGCCCAGTTGTGGCAGACCATATGACAAATAAAGAGGCCACAAGATTGATGCTGGACGTGACTGAGGGTTCGCAATACCCTGCAAAAGTCCCACTTTCTGCTCCAGAACAAACATTTTCAAAAACATGATACGCTGAGCAATACGTCAGCAAAGCACTATGAGAGCACATCCACCCATCAACAAACGACATATGAAATTAAAAAACTGTACCTCTTAAACTGATAATAGCAGTGGGTTTTCTTTTTTTTGTAATTTTTTATTTATTACAATTTTTAATACAATTGGGAAAAATAACTGGTAAAGTAGACTTAAATTAAATTTAAATTAAATTAAATTAAAATTTAAAATTCAGAAGGTTCAGAAAGTAAATTTGATAAGTTATTGCTTACTGCAATATAATTCTTTTTTTAATCATTATTTTAATCATTTAATATTGGCAATACAATATGAAAGTATGCTCTGGGGTCTAATAGATGCAGTTACAGAAGGCGCAAACGACTCACATTATAAAGCTAAGCCCACACATAAATGATAACCTTTTGCTGTAGTTAAGGTTATCACTTCTTTTCTTAAAAACATCTACAGAAATCTGACAGCTAGCAATACATAATTTGACACTATTTGCGCTGAATGAAGGTCACGTCCTAGCAAAGCAACTGAAACTACTCTACATTAAATAAGAAACTCTTCAAGTTCATGTTCTGACCTCTGAATGGGATCTCCATTAATGAATTAGGGCACTGGGGAATTAGCCTCACACCAAAGTTTCACATCAAAAGAAATTCCCGATGCACAAATTTCAGTGAACAGGCAAAAACTCATAACTATAATGTAGAACCAAGTTATAAAATTCTGTCAAAATCAAGAGCCAGGAGGACATTAATTCAGCATTTTCCTCACTATGCTGCACTAAATACAAATAAAAAACACAATGTTTTCTGTGTTTGTAAAAAAGGTACTGACAATGTAATACACTGTATTATACTGTTAACAGACATGTATTTTATCAGAATAACTAAATCTCATCAGCTGCCGAGTGCTACAATTAATACTGAATCTCCCAACTGTGACTAATTTAGAACATAAGGAGGAGAAAATCTTCTTTCTTGAATGAAATGGTTTCAGATTTATGGTTTTGAAGTTTCTTAAACATGCCTCTTTTTCTAAACACACAGGTTTTACAGTTTTGACAGAAAGAAGAAGAACAGTTTTTCTGTAAGCGAAACAAACACATGATCATTTCTGTGATTTTCTTACACTGAACTCTTCTATATAGGTTGTGCAGTAAAGTTTTATGAGAGAAAAAATGCTGGTAAACAAAGAACGCTTTCTAGAAATATCAATAATCATTGTTTATTTTTATCAATTTATTAAAAATGCAAAAGTGAGCTAACAAAAGAAAAATCTAAATCAAATCAATATTTATGTTACTGTTTTTGCCTTCAAACCAGCATCAGTCTCCTTCGTAGGTACACTTGCACAAAGTCAGGGATTCTGTAGATCATAGTCGGTGTATGATCAACCAGTTTTACCAAACAGGTGCTGATGATCATCAATGTCACACGGAGGAGAAACACAGTCATGTCTGGAACAACCTACCAGCTGAGTTCCTTCAAAAACTGTGTGTACCTAGAAGAACTGATGCTGTTTTGAAGGCAAAGGGTGGTCACACTAAACATTGATCGGATTTAGATTTCTTTGTCTTATTCACTGCATTTCTTGTTGACTGATGAAAAATAAATGATTAACACTTCCATTTCTGAAAGCATTCTTTGTTTACAGCAATTTTTTTCACACCTGCCTAAAACTTTTGCACAGCACTGTATGAAAGTGGATCACTAAAGTGGATCAAGTCTTGCGCATCTTTTTAAAATCTTCCGGAATGAGACAGACTTCATTACACATCAGTATAGCAGTTGTTTGAGACTAGAAAGGCTGTATTAATCTATCTTTCCTTCTTTTCTGACCTCCAGTGTCTTCCTTTTTCACTTTACCTCTAGCACTTGCACTTTATAAATGACTGAAAGTGGAGAGAAAATAGACAGGAATTTGCTTAGGTCAATTTACAAAACTCCACGTTGAAAAACAAAGGAAATAAAAAGCAGCATTATTGTACGCTATGGTCAGCTCTTAGTTGCACTGCACAGCATGAGACACACTTTGTAAGTTAAACTGACAGTGATAAATCCTCACAAGTCAAGCACTAAACATTTATCATATGACGCTTTCATTCTGCTCCCTGTTTTCAGTAACAGGCAATACAGCAGTCAGTGTATTCTGCCAGCGCCCGTATTCCACCAGGGTGTAGGAGTCTTGTGGAGCATTTCTACCAGCTGAATTCATTCTCTCTGCACGCCCAGCTCCATGCGTGGGTACTTTGTTTTAGTTCAGGCCTCAATCTGATGGGATAAGGGGATCCAGATTGGAACCCTGCTATGGCAGTTCAGAAGGCGTGGAAATCTGAACCTGATTGGAATAAATAGACTTGAAAGGTGGGGCAGGATTTCTTTTTATGGATCATGTGTGCTTGCATCATTCATTACAAAAAAAAAAAAAAAGCAAAAAGTAAAATATGACAGAAAAAAAAACACCAAGCCAAAGTCTGAAACTTTCTGTAAATCCCTGGATTTCTATTTCATTTATGTGGAGAGAAATAGTGAAGCAATGTTTTTTTTTTCAAATTTCAAATTTAAATCTGTGAGTAAATTATTTACAACAAATTGTACTGAAAAAGGAATGTTTCTACAGTGGAAAAAAGAAACAAACAAACAAAAAAAATTCATACATCTTAATTGTGTTTTGGGCCTTCAAAAATTTCTACTCTTGCATACAGTCTCTAGACAATGGCAGTACAGTTGGTCATACCCCAGTGGCTCAGCTCAGTGACTTTCAAATCCTTCAATCAATGCCCCAAACACAGATAAGGCAGCAAGCCATATGTCTGCATACAACAAGCTGATGTAGAAAAGGATAAAGGCGGTGGGGGCTGGAACTAGGCCAGGGATTCGTGTGGGCTTGGAGATGATACACGACTGGTCACAAATCTCTGGCTGCCCTTTCCCTATCACATGTTAACGATTGCAGGCTGACTGACCTTAATGCAAAGCAGACACTCGGCCGGCTTCTTTGTCTGTACACTCAAGCTGCTCCTCCATCTCGCCCATGTGTGGTCCATTTATCCCTACAACATCAATCAGAGTGCTGGCCAGCAGGCTTGCCTTGCTCAGGGAAAGTGCTGTTTATGGCACAGCGCCTTTGTCTGCACTACAGGAGTGTGTTCAGTGTTCAGAAACACTAAGAAGGTATATATACAGGACTTATAAAGACCCCAAAGTCACTGAAAAGGTAAATCAACAATTGCATCTAATAATTTATATAAGAATGGAAGAAATAGCTAATTGGAGACAATAAGAAAGAGTTTCCTTGTAGCATCTTCAGAAAACCTTTGTCAAGAGAGGATGTTAAATATAGTGATCACATGTAGAGATTACTGAAGCACTGTGTGCTTTCACTGAAACCTTTCAGAGCATGCAGCATCACACCCTAGGTTCCACACACACACACACACACACACACACACACACACACACACACACACACACACACACACACTCCTCCTGTATTCTCCAAACACAAAACCCTTCAGACTCCAAAAAGCTTCACAAAGCCACCATGGGCTGGCCCTCATTTCTGAATATATTATCTGATGTCATGTACCATATATAAGCTTAATTTCTGGAAGTCTCCAAAATATTCACATGGTTTTGGCAGAAAGAAAGAAAGAAAGAAAGAAAGAAAGAAAGAGACAAAAAACAATCATAAAGGAAAGACAAAGAAAAAAAAATTAAACAGTGACAAAATTATATGAATAATAATATGAACAATAATATGAAAGAAGAGATGACAACTAAAAGAAAGAAAGAAAGAGAGAGAGAGAGAGAGAGAGAGAGAGAGAGAGAGAGAGAGAGAGAGAGAGAGAGAGAGAGAAAGAGAAAGAAAACATACAGACAAAGGCAAACTAAAATGAAATTTTTAATGACATTGAATGAAGAATGAAGAACAGCTGACAGGGTCTATTCAGAGATCCAGTTCATTAAAACACAGATGATCAGATCTGATCCATTAAAACACACAGCTGATGTGATCCATTAAAACACAGCTGATCAGATCTGATCCATTAAAACACAGCTGATCAGATCTGATCCATTAAAACACACAGATGATCTGATCCATTAAAACACACAGCTGATCTGATCCATTAAAACACACAGATGATCTGATCTGATCCATTAAAACACACAGCTGATCTGATCCATTAAAACACACAGATGATCTGATCCATTAAAACACACAGCTGATCTGATCCATTAAAACACACAGATGATCTGATCCATTAAAACACACAGCTGATCTGATCCATTAAAACACACAGATGATCTGATCCATTAAAACACACAGCTGATCAGATCTGATCCATTAAAACACACAGCTGATCAGATCTGATCCATTAAAACACACAGATGATCAGATCCATTAAAACACACAGATGATCAGATCCGGTGAGGTGAGTGTTACACATCTTTAACAGACTTCCCCCTCACTACACAGTGACCTGCTCTTCTTCAGCCACCTGTTCAACTCAGCTCAGCTCAACTCAGCTCAACTCAGCTCAGCCGGCTCGGCTCGGCTCGGCTCGGCTCAGCAGAGACAGAGAGAAGCGCACTCACCTGAACTCCGTGCTGAGACCGCCGGGCTGAACTGCAGACACTGCGGCGGGTTCGGGCTTCTCACCGCATGTCCCGCAAGATCAACTCAACTCCCGAACCGAGCAGAGGCGGGACACTCACACACCCGACACACAGAGCCCGGGGACCTAAAGAACAGGACGGAGGACACGCTCTTCCACACCAGACGCGGAGGAGTGTGTCCGCGCTGCCATGCCGCCTGTATTCCCCTCCGCACTAATCTCATTACACACACACACACACACACACACACACACACACACACACACACACACGCACGCACACAGGTCGAACAGCGCCTCCCAGCGACGGTTCTCTCTCCGGGACCTGTAGCGGATTAAAGCTCATTTTTAGGCGCGCTCTGGGACCACGTTGAGCGTTTTGTCCTCGTTAAGGGAGAATCACCCCTCCATCCATCCAGAACTCCATGCTCTCAGGGCTGCGCTGCAGTAAAGAGTCATCCAGAGTGGTCTGTGAGAGGTGTATTAGTGTTTATAACAGTAGTAAATGGAACCAGACGCTTTTATTTTAAACCACTGCCTCTCTGCCGCCTGATGGAGGTAAAACTTTTTCTTTGGGGACTGTTTTTGGAGTAAATAAATAAATAAATAAATAAAGAACGTTTGAGGGCAAAAAACTAAGCTTGTGTTTTAAAAGTATCCAAAATAATGTCAGTGTCTCCAGACCAGTCCACCATCTGAACCGACCATCATCAGCCTCTTCTTCACCTCTGAACTCCAGATTATCTGAATTAAACTGGATCACCTGCATGAACTGCTGCCACAAACCAAGACTAAACACCAGAAACAGATAAATTAGCCAGTTTTAACTAATAACCAATCACTGAACTCCGGGTTACAGGCTCTGATGGTCCTCTTTTAGAATAACTCACATTTTACTGGCAATCCGGGATTAAATCTGTATAAAATGCACTTTTCTTTCTTTCTAGATTATCCGGTGTCGACCAGAGGAGGATGGGTTCCCCTTCTGAGTCCTGGTTCCTCCCATTGTTTCCTCCTCCAGTCTGAGTGAGTTTGGGCTCTGGTGGATTCGGGTTGCTCCCCCGGTTTAAGTAAACCTGACAAATTAAACTGGCATGTCTTAATCATCAGATGCTCGTTTCATGATCATGGTTTCAGGAAAGAGATACTGTTGTAAACTGAGCGGGTTAGTTTCTCTGGACAGCAGCACATTAAACTGCTCTTATGGTTTTGTTCATGGCTGATTTATTCAGAGACCTTCAAATACACATGTTCACACAATGTCTGTTTCTAGCTTTTAGTTTTAACTGTGCTGTATACATGTATTTATTTATTCACATGAATGTTATCTAATAATCTATATTTACACTCCCTGTAAAACATTCATATATTCAGATCTATGTATGGATAAATAATGAAAAATGGGTTTTGTTCTATCCATCTATCATGAGGGGGGGCAACATGGACTGTTTCAAGTGTGTCCCCTGCTGGCAGATCTTGCCAATTACAACAGTCCGCAAACCATACATAATATTTAATATTCTTAGAGATACTAATTACTTTTCTCTGCTTCAGAACCTCGGTGTGGACTTGAGTGCTGCTGTTGGGGCTGATGCTGAATCTTTTGCTCTTTATCACTTTGGTATGATACAAAAACACCTGACAGAGTAAACAGCTCCTGCACAACTGCTGGTGAAGAAGAAGAGCAACTGAACTGCACTAAAGAGGAAATCTGTGGATTAATAATAATAATAACTCTATTACTTTAACTGCTTTTAGTAGTGGTAGACGTAGACATAGTTTTAGTAATAGTAGCAATAATTAACATATAATAAATAGTAATACTGTAGTATGGAGGAGAAAGAATAATTCTGGAGTGAAATAGATGAAGTGATAGCAGAGAGAGTGGTGGTTGGTGTGAACTTTAATGGACATAATGATGGGTGAGGCCTATCTGCCAACAGCATCTGTGCTTGCTCAGGGGAACGGTACGGGTTGGAATTTTTGGAAAGGTGCATTGGGGCACCCCTTGCCCCCACCTGCAGCCATGGAAGTGGCTGTGGCTGAGCTGAGGATCCCTTGCTGTTATATGTCAGCCCTGGGAATGAGTCCAGTCGTGTGCCCCATTAGGGGGGCTGTTTCGTTAGTGATTGGGTTTTGTTTGGCCTCCCCTCAAAGGCCCAGCTCCGAGCAAAGCTAAGTTAAGCGCCCAAGGATAGGCTATTTTGACGGGGGCTTTTGTCACGATTGGCGACGCTCTGCTCTGACTGGGCACATCTTCCATTTCATTAGGACATCAGGTGTGTCTCATTGGCCCAAGGGTTTAAAGGTCCCAATGAGTCAGTGCAGTGTCGGTCCTTCTAGCTGTATATCTCACTCGTACTAGTGTGTTAAGTATGTTGGATAAAGTTAAGTTATAGACCCCTGGTTATGCTTCTATGTCGGGGCAACACCACCATGCTGTTACAGTGGTGGAATGAATTTCCTCTTGTGGTCAGAACAGCTGAATCCCCTGCTGTCTTCAAGTGTCACTGGAAGATGCACCTGTTCAAGGAATTTTTGGGTAATCTTGGGACGTGAGATTATGCCTGAGGAGTAGAGGAGAAGTGTACTGGTATCGATTTTCAAAGAATAAGCGTAATGCACAGAGCTGTAGTAACCATAGAGGGATATAGATGACCAGCCACACAATGAAGTTATGGGAAAGAGTAGTGCAAGCTTGGTTAAGAAAGGAGGTGAGGATGAATGAACAGCAGTATGATTTTATGCCAAGAAAGAGCACTACACATGCAATGTTTGCTCTGAGGATGAGGACAGTGTGACAGTGGTGAGGTCTGCAGTAGGAGTGATGGCTGCCTTTAAAGTAGAGGTTGGATTACATCAAGGATCAGCGCAGTGCTCATTTTTGTTTGCAATAGTAATGAGCAGGTTGACGGATGAGGTTAGACAGGAGTCCCTGCGGAATATATGATTTGCTGATGATCCTGCCATCTGTTGTGAGAGTAGGGCGCAGCTTGTAGAGATCCTGGAGTTAGAGATGTTCTGTAGAGGAGAGTAATGAAAGTGAGTGGGACAAAGTCAGAACACATGAGCGTGAATAAAGGGAGGAAAGTGGAGTGGTTAGGATGAAGAGTAGGAGTAGAGGTAACAAAGGTGAAGTGGATGTGTTCAACCCCCCCTCCGGCACACACACCCACGCAAAAACATCCACCCACACATACAAAAGACCCCGAGCTGCCCCCGCTACGTCATCACGTTAAGAGTGTGTTGACGTGGCGAAGCCGATCTCGCTACAGTGAGAGAGGAGAAGAGAGAAGAGAAGAGAAGAGAATGAAATGAAAGAAATTATATGAGATAAAATGGCTTAGCTGAGACGGCGGGTTCACCTCACGTTACCAGGTAACAGATGTGTTTTTCTTTTTTGTTAACGGATCATTTTATGTCGTGCTTCGTGATCCTGTGCAGTGTGCCGCTGTTTTAAATCATGATCTAATGTGAACTCGAAGGTTAGGTAACGCCAAGCTGTGCCACAGACTTCCTTTACAACGTTAACTTAACGTTAGCTTGTTAGCTAGTTAGCTACACAGCGACACTCCACAAAACCCAGCCTAGCCTAGCGATAACTAGCTCAATGTACAGAGCGAGCAAATAATTATAATTGTTATTCATATTTTATACAAATATCTCATTGGTTTCACGTTGAACGACCAAGCAGCTCGCAGACATTAGTTTTGGGTTGCTACAAGCTAAAGCTAGCTTCGGTTCGCTGACCTTAGCTGGCTAGCATTAGCTTTTAGCTGTTCCGCAGGTTGTTTCGTTTCATCAGCTTGTCGCTTCTGAATTAGAGGTTCATTTTTAGCTGTTTTATTCCTGTTCAAACTTTTCATGTTTTGAAGAGACGTTTAATTTTTGTGTAAAGCGTCAGGTAACGATGTTAGCCTGCCAGCCAGGTTGTTTTATTTCCTCTGACGAGACTAAGTTTCAGTGATTTTTGTCCCTAAACTTTCTGAAAATGTTTGATCCCGATGTTACATTCTTGCTGAATCCACTGCAGGCATGGGCCACAGACAGGATGTAATCAAAAATTGAAGCAACAGTTTATGCAACGTTTAAAATCTCTGATACGTGAAGATATTCCTTGTAAACAAAAACAACTGGGAGTTAGTTTAATTTTATGAAGGCTGACTGAGGTTCTAAGGTTAAACTTGGACATCATGTTGTAAATCTTATCTGGTGATAAGGTGTATTTTATTGTATGTGTACTTAATTGATCTGTTTCTTTGTGCACATAGGAAGAAAATGACTGGAAGGAACCAATATAATGGCTTCCAGTCTGCTACGGTCGTGCAGCCTTCAATGGGAGGTCATGCATATATCTTTGGGAACAACTCTGAGACGGAGTACTCCGAGGAGGATGGCGAGAGTTACGAACTTCGCTCCAGAGGCAGGGAGAGGCTTCGTCGGAGTGCCTCCAGAGAGCGAATGGATGACATTGTATATGTTATGAGGGATATTAAGGAGGGGGACACCCTAATAAGCATTTCTCTTCAGTATTTCTGCTCTGTAAGTCAATAATACATTCAGTATTTGCTTTATGATTGTTGGCATAGAAGAATAAAATAAAAACACTACTCTTAACGTCAATAGCACTCAAAGTTACACTGTCAGTGGTTAAAATTTAAGACAAAAGTTTTTTTATAGCACAATTTTTGGGCTTCATTGATGTCAAAGATGTGGAAACGGCCTCTCAATCATCAGTTTATAAAATTAGTTCCTACTTTGTTTAAAAAAGAAAATTGTAAAAACTTTACATTTATGCTTAAACCACACGTTTTGTCTTCTGCAACCACTAGAGGCTATATTTTGAGACAAATATAGCTATCAGCATAGATAAACTACATAAATGGCCTGTAATTAACCCCTTGTGTGTTTGGGGTATCCTAGGTTGCTGACATAAAGCGGGCCAACAATCTCCTGACAGAACAGGACTTCTTTGCTTTGAGGTCGATAAAGATCCCCGTGAGAAGGTTCAGCTCTTTCACCGAAACGCACAACACCGCTCCCCATAAAAGCAACTCGCCCAGCAGCATTCGCAGGGTGTCGGAGATCCCACCTTCTGCAGCCTCAGCAGATTCTTCCCCTTCCTCATCTTCCTCCACAGATAGTGTCGAGTGTTTTCTGCAAGAGAAGGACAAAGATATTGAACTTCTTGTCAAATCTTCCAGCCCTTCCAGGAACAGCCTCAGTGAAGTGGTTTCCTCCCTCAGTCCTCAACAACCGTTGTTGGGAGAGTCAGAGCGCAGGCCAGCCCCAAGGAAAGACCCCTACTATGGGGCAGACTGGGGCATGCGGTGGTGGACTGCGGTAGTTATCATGCTTGTTGTGGGCATTGTCACACCTGTATTCTACCTTTTATACTATGAGGTACTGATGAAATCGGAAGTTGGCCATCACGCTACCATGGATTCCATTAGGCCTGAGCCTAATGCTGCTTCCACTGTTCTGCCATCAGCCAAGGTTGTTCCACACCTAGAATCACAAAAGCATCCAATTGTTGAACATGGTGGGCCAGATGCAAGGCAGAAACTGAAAACATAAAGAGAGCATCCTGGATTTAATTGACACGGACCAGCACATTTTTTAAAAACTTGTAATGAAAACCACTTTTTAAGTGACACACGTTGTACCTTAAAGGGACAAGGTCAGTATTTTTGAACCAGATCTCGATTGATTAAGCATAAATTTGGTAAATCTTTCTTTGATTTGCATCCTGTGAAGATATCAAATATCTTAAATCATATGTAGAAGGAATGCATATTTCAAGAAGTATAATTTCTCATATTTCTTTGGTTAAAATGTATCATGTTATGCACAAGAATATTTGATGATGCTTAATGTCTGTTTTAAGATAAGGATTTGACTGTCAGGATGCAATAATGAAAATGATGTACCATAAGGGGAATTCCACCAATTCAGAATATGTACTCAATTATCACTGCATTATGGAATTATACAAGTAGTGTTTTGATGTTAAATGGTTAATTATCAACTAATTTCTTTACAATTTGCTTCACTGGTAGACCTACTCATGTATTAAGGTTTTATGTAAAGCTGATGATGGTTAAATCAGTCTCATGTTTAAAACCGTGTGTAATTTAGCTTTTAAGGGTGTTAACCGTTTCAGTTGTTTGGTTCCACCCCCCCATTGCTGTTAACCATACTTTCTGTATCCTGAGAATGCTGCAGTTCTGGTTCTCATCATTCAAAAGAAATCTTGTTTGGACTTTCAAATTAATGCACCGTTTAAATGTTACGGCATTTTCAAAAGGTTTGCGTCCCAATTTGATTGTAGAATAGGAAAAAAAAAATATTGTGGAATTCCCCTTTACACGATTTTGAGTAGAGAAGTTGACCGTGATCTTTAAAGCTGTTCTCAATGCTGTAGTGAAATTTACAAATCGGTTCACTTCATGCATTTAGAATCTGGAAAACTAGACATTGGAATAATTTTGTTCTTACAGTGGCAGATTTGTGATTTGACTAGGAAAATGTGGTTCAAAACTACTGAATTTATCCTTGAATAGGAGGCATGATTTAGGCTTTGTGATACTAGTTTTAACCTACCATGTCAGATCTGGCCATGCATGTTAGCTTGGTACTGTTCTGGCATGAAATGTGAACTAGACTTGGCCTACTTCCCATAGGCAGTTGTACTTGTTGCATTTTGCACAGTTTTCCCCACATACATAGAAAGACATCTATTAAATACTTGCTTTAAACAATACATAGAGTTTATTCAACACAACTTGGAGACAGTTGATGTCTGTCTTGCTGTCAGGGATATACACACTAATTTATTCTTGAAGATGGGCATAGTTACAGAAACTCCATATGGATATGGTTTCTAATTTTCTCTTTTTTTTTTTTTTTTAAAACATTTTGTCTGTCAACCACCATTGTGAAATCCTTATTTAACTTTTGCCAGGACACGATGGTGTAAACTTCTTGACCATGACAGTTTTGTAAAATGAGGAATTTGAGGAGTATGTGCCTTCGGCCTGTAGACCGTAGTTGCAGTTTCAAAATAAATGAACTATATTTTAGTACCGGAATCTCCAAAGCTTGTTTGTACTTTACGATTTACTTGCAGCTAACAAAAGTAAAGATTCTCTTCCACTTTGATGGAAAGGATGAAACGGAAAATGAGTTCCAGGGTGATTCCGTTTGATTAGAAGTCAGTACGTGGCTTCATCCATATTGTCGTCACTGCCGGCTCCGTAGTCATCCCCATCTTCAAAATAGGATGCTATGTAGTCATTTTCCTAAGAAGGGAATGTTAAGGATTTAAAATCAATTTCAGATTTTTAAGTCAAAATATGTCCCACAGACATTTTCAGAATGGATATGATTTTCTAGACTTACATCACTTGTCTGGTAGTAAGAGTGAGGCTATCTGGCCTAATCTACATATTTCACCTGATTGATTGTATGCAAGACCTGTTCTATGTGAGCTCCTCTAACTGAAGATGGGGAATCCTGGTCCTGGAAGGTCTGATTCTTTGAGGTCTGACCTACCAGGTTCAGCTGGTTTTAAGCAGAGGTCTCTAAACTATGCTGTGCCTCCATTCCTCAATTACCCAACCCTGCTGTAAGGTTAGATTTTTAAACTTAAACATGTTTGTTTCAGTCACAATGGAGCTTTTACCTCCTCAAGCTCTTCATCATACTCCTCTCCAACATCCTCTTCCTCCTCCTCATTGCTCTTCTTTTCTTCATTCTCCTCTTTCTCCTCGTCGGATTTATCCCCTTTCTTCTCAAGTTCCTTTAAAACCAACGTCATACTATTCACTTGATATTTAAGATGTTTAATGATATAAAAATTGTGAAGCTGGTTTCAGACCAGCATGTCTTAATGACACTTACATCGAGTTTGGACAGTAAAGCCTCCTTATCCTTGCTTGAGACCTTTGTGGATTTCTTAGAATCTGTAAATGTTCATCTTACTTGGAACAGACACACACAAATGGCAGAAATCGGCATCGTAAGTGCTCAAAAGTGTGTTTACCGGTTTTCTTTCTTATTTTTTTCTTCTGGGGAATTAACTCCTTCGGAAGACGGTTCCAATCTGGAAAACAGATTTAGGATAAATGTGTCTTTACAAATATTTCACACTCCGTGCTCAAGGTTGGGTTAGATTACCTGGTGTCCATTTTTCATCCTCAATCCTTTGGGATTCCCTTATGTATTTTTCTTTATACCGTTCCACCTCTGCAAATGAGTAACACACCAAAAGCACCGTGACTTCATGAGGGTCATTATGAAAATCACTTAAAATTACTCAAAACCACAATATTAAAAAAATCCTGTTTTTAGGGTGCTTTAAGTATCAGAAGTGACCCACACTTTGTGGTTTAGAGAGTAATCTCAGGTGCTAAAATCAAATAATAAAACACACATCTCACCATTCTTGCCTGAGGGGGGCTTGATGTTAAAAGGCAGGCCTTTCATCCTCCCTCTGATCTCTTGTTTCAAAGCCAGCATGTAGTCTTCATCCTCACTGGCCTTCAGAGGCACGGGTTTAAACTCCATTTGCTGGAGAAGAGAAAAAGTGTGATTGCATGGTACTGCATGAGACATTGTGAATCAGGCCACACAGTCTAGAAGATGGGGCAGGCATGTTCAGGTCAGGTCCTGAGGGGCTCAAACCCACCATATTTAACATCTCTATTGTCAGGTTTAACCAGGGAGTTACAGTTTAACTGTAGTGGGCGTCAGATCCTTAAAGAGTGCTCTTTAAGGAGGGAGGGGGTCATCAATTGCCCAGGGAGCAGTGATTGGGACAATTCCTTGCTCAAGGGTACCTCAGGGCAAACCACAGGTCTGGGATTTGAATCAGCATTCTGATTATGGGGTTTAGTTCCTAATCTTTAGGCCACCGCCGCCACAGCTGCAGCATTAGGGATATCTGAATCACGTGTTTACAGCTTAAATGAAAATGATCAGCAGTAGACAAGAGATTTAACAGATATTAAAAGCCTATCATAACGATGCATTTCCAAAATTTCACAGGCCCACAGTTCCCAGATCAGTGCATCCCTGACCAGAACTGATCTTTCCTCAGATGAGGCTGAAACAGTAGTAGATGGAACTCCTTGAGGACTCACAGGGAACATGGGCTGTGGCCCTCGCTGGGTCTCAGGCATGGATCCTCTGGTGATCCCCAGAGCCTCTATGTTGAAGGTAAAAGCTGCTACACCCCTGCCTTTCCCCGCCATGCTGCTTCAGTCCCACTTTACTGGTGCTTTTTTCCAGGAAAACTGCACTTTTTCCAGCAGTAATTAACCACAATGTCACGAAAACCTCTAGAAGAAGGTGACCGCTAATTAAACGCCACCAAAAACCCCCAAATTTAAACCGGGTTTGTGGACCTAGTGGCTGTTTATAGGGGTTAGGGGTTGGGGGCGGCGCTTACGTTTCAGCCAATTGCATTGCAGAATTCCTGGAAGTCGAAATCCCAAGCCAGGATTTCGTTTCAACTGCATGGACAGCCCGTTCTGGTGGCTTGAGTTGCTCGGGCAAACCGGGCGGTTGGAGGAAAATCCTGGAACGGATCTCGACCCGGATTGTCCACCTTCCACAGCGACGTCACGCAGGAGCGCCTTCCACTCCGCGCTGTCAGCTGTCGCCTTGTTTGCAAATGTCTGCAACGCCCGACGGCGCGTTAGGGGCTTGTTTTTACAGATATTAGGCTTTTTTCAGCAGAAACATCATCGTGCGTGTGTCGGGATGCCCCTGTTGGACTGGTACGCGCACAAAACGCTTGACAACGGCGTGTTTTGGATCCAGGAGCGATTTTACGAGTCGGGGAACAGGGCCAACATCTGGCTGCTGCGCGGATCTCACCAGGACGTGGTGATTGACGCGGGCCTGGGCTTACGGAGCCTTCCAGACTACATCACCTCCAAAGAGCTGCTGGGAGAGCAGGCGAAGCGGAAGAACCCCTTGCTGGCCATCGGTACCCACGTCCACTTCGACCACTCGGGGGGGCTGCACCAGTTCCAACAGGTGGGCGTGCACAAAGCCGAGGTCGAGGCCCTCGCCAGCGGAGACAACTTCGAGACGGTGACCTGGCTCTCTGACCGGGAGATAGTGGAGAACCCGTCCCCTGGCTGGACGGCCAGGCAGTACAGCGTGAAGGCAGTTCAGCCCACACACATACTGCAGGAAGGTGTGTAGAGCCTGACCACTGAGCTCGACCAGCCACATCCTACAATCCGCTCCGGGATTTTGCTCCAACCGCCCGGTTTTTCATGGCGCGCAGGCCACTAGTGCGGGCTGCTTATGAAGTTTGAATGAAATCCTGGAGTGGATCTTCTGGATCTGAATTCTCCACCTCGGTTTAACCTATGGATTATATCTAATCCATCTGGCTGTTCCTCATGTGTGTGCTCATCTGTTGTTTAGCAAGTCTTTTGAACCTGATAAAGAAACTGGAGCAGGCCTGCACTGGATTCAAGAGTTTAGCTCACACAGGGTTACATGAGTGAGGGCTAATCAATGAAATTTTTATTTCACTTACAGTTTTTATATTCAGCAGTTATTAAAATAAAAAAGACAAACATATTTTGACATTTTATTTTTAAAAATAAAATAATTGTCCTAGAATAATTTTGACATTCAGATATTCAGAAAAAAAAAATTATAGTCATAAAATATTCATGTACAATTTTTATATTCAGCAGTTATTAAAATAAAAAAGACACAAATATTTTGACATTTTATTTTTAAAGATAAATTGTCCTAAATAATTGATATAATTATAATAATTGAATAATTGTCCTAAAATAATTTTCACATTCAGATATTCTAAAAAAAAAAAATTCTAGTCATAAAATAATTACCGCTGACAGTGTTAACGACCCGTGGCTCTTCAGACTGGTATAGAAATCCCAGTTTAAGAGGCTCTTCAGCACAGGTGGAAAAACTGTCACCCGCAGGTCTCTGAAACCAGGCTGTGTTAACAGGCCTGTAACCGTCCACATAACACTTATTTTGTTCTAATTAATATGAATAATGTGTCATTTTTAGTTTATTAAAAGTCAGTTTATGAAAAGTTCAGCAAATGCTTGATGTTTCCAAAGTTGCTGAGTAATCATGATAACTGGTATCCGTATTGAGCTAAATGATCAGGATTATAATTTTTGTCATAATCGAGCAGCCCTAGTGTGTGTTGGGATAAATCGTGGAGTGGAGAGCTATTCCAGGAGCAGCACTGGAAAACATCGATGTCTCTGCTGCTGTGGGCCACCTAGGATGCAGCATGACTTCATTCTAACCCGCCTTGTATGTTCTGGAGAAGAATCGAAGTCAATCAGATTACGCTAGTCTTGAAAGGATCTTGTCTGTTGTTAGAGGCCTAAGATCATGTTCTAATACAATTTCCTTATCTGTCTGAATTGACTTGAGCTACACCCTCACACAGCAGGCAGGGCAGCATATCGATGCAAGCATCCAAACTACAAGCCAAGCTTAACCCCGCTTTACTCCTCTTTTTTCCCTAAATGGGAAACGCCATAATATGTTGCTATTGTCCATTATACCGTGAACTTTATATCCATCATATAATCCCAATAACAAAAGAGGGGTTTCTTTGCTAAAGTTTTTTTTTCATCTATTTTGTGCTCTTGTTACTCCTGGTATCCTGGCAGTGCATGTCATTTACAGCTGGTTTTACAGCCTAAAAATCCTAAAATTAGAAAATAACGCAGCGTAAAAATGTGATTTCTGCCTGATATTTAGTTGATGCCATTTTAAAATAAGATTGTGGTATTGAATGTTATGAATATTGTCCATCAATATTCCTTATTTGGTCATTATGGACCCAACGGTGGCGGAATAAGTACATTTTTATAAGCCAAAACAAAGAAAAGTGAGGGCATTTTATCCAAATGAACTAAGCTTTATTAGAACACCCTTTTTTTTTAATTGATCCAAGATCATTGATAAGAAGAAGTTGACCTTCAAACATCTGTTTTTCATTACTTGATGTTGACCAAAACCTATTTCTGCATTTTTGTCTATTTTGTGTGCGGCTATATTTTTGTTCCTTCAGTGCACCTTGTGCTGTGTCACTACTGCAATGCAGTTGCAATATCCAGTTGCTACACTCCCCTTCTTTTGGTGTTTCATTCTCAGGTGATGTCATCAACCTTGGGGACCGCCAACTCACGGTGCTCCACATGCCCGGCCACTCCAGGGGCAGCATCTGCCTCCACGACAAGGACAACAAGATGCTCTTCAGTGGTGATGTGGTCTATGATGGTTCCATGATTGACTGGTTCCCCTACAGTGCCGTTGGTGACTATGTCCACAGCTGTGAGAGGCTGGTAGAGATGGTGGACAAAGAGGAAGTGGAGCTGGTCATGCCTGGTCACTATAACACCTTTGGAGCAAAAAGGCTGCACCGTTTGGCCTCTAACTACATCTCCAGTGCAGGAACCTGTCATAAGGTCTCAACCTGTGCAGTGAAATCTATAGCCAGCCTGGCACTCCGTTTTTCCAACTCCTGCAGTGTCTGTTAGTAGCTCTTTAGAACTTCATGCAACTATATAGGCCATATCCTTAAAATAAAAATGAAAAAGCAGATTCCTTGGAGCCATAGTATAGAAAAATCACTTCTTGTTCCCTAAAATCCTTTTTATTTTTAGAAGAGTGTATACAGAAAAATGCAGAACAGTTACGCAGCACTGAATAAACCTTTGAGCAATACTGTTGAAAATATTCAGAGCTCTAAACAGTAGAAACAGTGACATGAAGTCAAAAAGTTCAGTTCACCTGCTGTCTACTCAACTGATTGAAAACTGAAAAGATGAACAGAGCTGATATTACTGATGTGGAAATGTTGTAACCAACACTAATAGCGATAAGGAGCTACAATTCTGATAAATATTCGCAGATAGAATTCTACATGCTCAGAAATAAACCTTAATAGGAAACAGTGCTTTACTGACTGATGTCGTTTGGGATTTGCCAGTTTCAGCCAGTGTCAGCCTACCTACGTTTTACTGCCTGCCCCAAATTAGTATTTGGCCCTTTCTGCTGGTTTCTAAACTTTTGTTGGAAATAGGTGTAAAAGTTAATGGATTAATCCACCACATTTCACGTTTTTCAAGGAAAAACTGAATGTATGTGTAAAGTAGCATTTGATAACATATGCTATGCATGCAATAACTTAATAGGAGCTTTTAAATAACTGATGTAGAAGTTTGGTTATTGGAAGCTGTACTACCTCATTAACGAAACAGGGTGGAGGTAGTGCCATGTCCAAGACATGGCCGGTAGCTTCAGGGACTGGTGCATTCATCACTCAGCAGTAACTTCAAGTGTATGGAAGAAAATGTCTTCTGAATGGACATGCATCACCATATAGTTTCAATATTTTGCAATGATTGGGCCAAACTGATGTCTCCAGTTAAAAAATCTGACTGGTTTTAAATTGGCCAAGCTGTTCTCCCATCTTATATCCAGTCCTCACAAGATGCAGATCGCCTGCATCTCATAAGAAGATGCTTATATGAAGGCATCTAAATGAGTTGCTTTTGCCCAGAAATAAAAGGTGACATTTTAATATTTTAACTCCATATTTGTCTTTTCATTTTCGATCTGTATGGGTTGAGCATGCAGCAGTTCCACAGTTGAAAAACCAGTGAAGTGTACGGATTGAGGCTACAGTATTGCGCCGATGTGTGAACAATACAATCTATATTATGTAAATTATATATATATTATTATATTGACTCAAATATGGCATGAATAATCAACGAGGTTTTGGAAGTGTTTGAGTCTTCTGCAGATGTTTGTGAATATTCTTAGATTTTAAAGGGAGTTAAGAAAATGTACAGTGGAATCTGGAATTTTAAGTATGGATTTAGGTTTGCAGTGGGAGGTGGGAAGAAGTACATGAATTTAGCATTGAGGCTTTTGACTGTTACTTTTAATTGTACTACAATGAATGTATTTATTTTTGTGTTAACAAAAGATATTGTTTTCAAATGATATTTAAGGAAAAGAGATTTCTCCAAGCATGCTTGGTAAAGAGGGGCTCAAATCAGGCGATAGGAGGGATTCAGGCAGTAGATTAATGCTGATTTTCCTAACAGTGATTGAAAGGGATTAGCCAACACTTATTGGTGGCATCAGCTCCCATTCACTGTGGGCAACATAAGCGTGTATGGTTGGACTACTGAAAGCTTTGAAGAAAATATCGAATCGTTATTATTATTAATAGTAATTTTATTACAATCCTGCTTAAAATTTTTTTTTCACCAAGGCTCTTTTTTCACCGGTTCAGACATGAAGCTTAACTGCTAGATGTATTGTGTAGACTGGCACTCTTTAAATTGCAATTTCGATTAAAAAAACAACACAACGCTACATTCAGTTTGAAGAGGAACATGAGGACTTGGCACAAGAGGAAATCAAGAGTCATTCTTCTTTCTCTGAAATCCAACAAAAAGTAAAAAATCTTTATAAATAGTCCTTCTCCTATAGTCTCTTTATAAATAGTCCTTCTCTTTTGGCTGCCCCCGTTAAACCAGCTGCCCGCATGTTCTCTCTGGACACATCCACAAACCTCCTCTTTGGTCTTCCCCTTCTCCTCTTTCCTGGCAGCTCCATCCTCAACATCCTTCTCCCAATATAATCCTCGTCTCTCCTTTTAACATGTCCAAACCAAAGCAACTTTGCTTCTCTAACGTTCAAAGTTCCTACCCTCACTTCCACTCTTCTAAACGTCCTTTTCTCCTCCTGCCTCCGGACATGCTTTCTTCCTCTTGTTCTATTAGGCCATCAGAAGCCCAGTTGCCACCTGCACTTGTTGTTAACCTGGCCCTCGTCCAATCTGGTGGGGCAGCGGTGGCCTAGTGGTTAGGGCGTTGGCCACGTGATTGGGGGTTCGAACCCCTTCCCAATAGGTTGCCCTGAGGTACCCTTGAGCAAGGTGCTGTCCCCATCACTGCTCCCCGGGCGCTTTTGAGTATGCATGGGTTAAATGCAGAGGTCCAATTTCGTTGTGGTTCATTGTCTGCTGTGCTTTGACCTCGCAATGACAAGGGTTGTCACTTTCACTTTTTTTTTTTTTTTTAAGTCTGTTTCGATGCCTGGATATTTGATTTGGCCAAAGTTTTACATCGGATGTCCTTCCTGACGTAACCCTCCTCGTTTATCTGGGCTTGGGTGTGGCGTGAAGAAAAACATTGGTTAGTGCATCCCTAGCAGTTGGGTTAAAATCTTTATTAATAGTAAGGAGCTGAAATCATAGACAGGGTATAGTTTAAAGATCAGGGAACACTGCATGCAGCTCTTAAGAAACCGACACTAACTGTAAGGAATGAATGGTCAGCAGTGAAAAGCATGAATAGTCTCAGCATTTGGAGATGTTACAGCTATAACTAAACAGCTTTACTAGTTCTCCTGCTGGCATTTTTAAGTGATTATTGATTTGAATGATTTGGAATGTTAAAGTCCAGCTTTTCTATAAGCTAATAATACACTATATGTCTAAAAGTTTGCACACCCTAGCTTATCCAATGTTTTTTTTCTGAAATTAATGCTATTAATAAGGAGCTTACTACTACTCAGAGTGTTGGAGCATTCTTGTGATGACTTAATGATTACATGTAACCAGTTTGGAAGATTATTCTAGATCACAAAATCTTTCCAACCCATCCCAGTGAAAAGTGTGGAGCTCCAGTGGAGTCCAGTGTGGGCTTTTATGCTCTTCTGGTTGATGCAAACATTGGACCTAATGACCTTAATGCAGCTGCTCGAGCGTGTCGTATTCGCAGAGTTTTTTAAGGAGATTGCGTTTGTGTGTGTGTGTGTGTGTGTATGTGTGTGTGTGTGTGTGCGCGCATTTGGTACATTCTTTAAGTAGCCTAATACATTTTGTGTATATGAGTTTTTGAGTTTTCACCAGTCCGTGGATGTTTAAATGCACATTAGCTGCACAATGATTTTTTTGAACTCATTTTTAAACATGTAAGCACAAACATAGCCTGCCTTGTTCTCAGCATTCCTAAGTTTCTTTGCAAATGTCATATGGAATTCTGCTGCGAATGAAAGATGAGCAGGAATGCAGTTTGGACAGATCAACGATCAAATCTTTTATTAGTACACTTTTGCATGGATGAGGAACGATGGTTTGATGGCAACATTTTCCAGAGTATGTTCCAGTTGTCAGTTGTCCAATTGAAATGTTTATAGATATTTGGAGATGCCTTACCCTACTGAGGTCAAGTGTTCTGCATTTATGTTGCCAAACTTTAAGCTGCTCTGAACGATAGTGAACTGTACTGTTTGTGAAACACATATCTGTTATAGACACATGTAATCGAGAAAAATGTGTAAAAATGATTGAAATGTGTGTAATATTAATACGTAATGGAAATGGCTTTCCCACTACAGCTTGTATATTTGGACCTTGTTTCTGCTCAGGAATCCTATATGCATTCAGGTGCTTTTGAGCAGAGCCATATAATACCACCACAATATTCAGTGCCTCTTTGAGTGTTAGCCAACAAATACCTCACCAAGCTGTTGCTGCAGGTGCAGGAATATGCAGGCTCCTTGTTTCACAATATACTGGCCTTGAATTCTCAACTGTGTTTCTCTTTATTTTTAGAAACATAATAAAATCAATTATAATGCATAAAGCAAAATGTTTAACCTTTTGTTAAATTTCTGCATCGCCACTGAAAAAAAAAGTCCACTTGCCACATAATGCATTTTGAAGTTTACAATTACAGACTGCATTACACTTGATAGTCCATCAGCAACATGTGGGAACTCCCTATTCTTCCTTCATCAATAGTCAAGATACCACACAGGAAGGTCATTGAGCAGGTATTACTCCTTCTCAGCACAGCCGTGCAGTAAGTGTCCCTGATGAAGTGACCTGGTGAATATTCGGATGTTTCTGATCATGTAAGCGCATTGCCAGCTCAGCGCATATCATACGCAGTACATAAAGTATACAGGGACATCAGCCACCTGCCGAATACTGAGAGGTTCCCCTATGCTGCTAAAACAGCTCGGACCTGTAAAAGCATGGACTGCGCAAAACATCAGAAGGTGAATTGAATAGAAAATACAAGTTTTTCAAAATAATATATTCCTTTTACATGGCTTGATTTTAGATGAACTGTAACTGGGTTGATCTGTTACTCATCAAATTAGCAAATTAAAAATGGTAGAAAACCAGCATTCATATTAGTATCAAGAGGAATTTGACATTTTAATGACTAACATGAAATTTATATTTTTAGATCATTTCAATATCTCTACTTTTCATTTTTTTCTACTAAGGTCTACTTTTGTAACTATATCAAAGGATGAGAGGGAAAATATATATTTTTTCACTGATTAGGAAATTCAGAGGCAACCAAAATGTGTGAATATTGAGAGACAACTAAAATATACATATTCTTAACCTACAATCACTCATTAAAAACAAACAAAAAAAAAACCTCTTTTAAGCTTGAGATTAAATGGATTCATACATTAATGCCAAAATATTGCAATTTATGTATTACATTCTAGGCTATATTGTAGTTCTAATACATACGATGAGGAAAAATGCAGTTTTTGAATGAAATAAAGTTTGATTATTTTGGAAGACACTTTTGGTTTCCTTCACCTTTTCCCACACCTTCTGGACTGTAATATCGCTAGGAAACAACTGGCACATGAATCACTGAATCACTCATGAAAAGTCATTGGTTTTATGTTGTTGAAAGCATTGATTTCAAACTGGAAATTCCAACAGAATTTCCTAATGGACTTTTATGTGGTGTTTATGAGGGAAAAGTCTGAGGCATGTGTGCATGAGGAAAAGCACTTAGGGCTCTCCAGTGTACTGTACCATTAACACCACTAGAGGAGGACATTGACTTTAGTATGACTAATTCAAAAAAAAAAAAAAAAGAAATGAAGAGCAAGGGACCATTAAAATAGTAATCTTCAGACAAAAGATAGTGTGTTTTGGCTGCCTACCACTCATCTTATAATTCCAGACATTTATAAATTGGCATGCTTCTCATTTTTAAAAGCTGAAATTTTCTTGCATGTCAATAACCGCAAGCATGATTCCCTCCGGCTAATCATGATTGATTGGGTGTGACATTAATTTCCTTAGAAAACTCCTTAAATATTTTTTGGCAAACTCCAGCTCTGGCAGTCTCACTGAAATCCATACGTTTGGCAGGCATGTTTGGGCTTTGAGATCAGGAGGTAATATTTGACACGGCTCTCAGTCAGGAGAGACTGATGGCTGTTGACAGATGACTAATTATAACCTGGGGACTCTTTCTCTGACTTGCCTTGGGAGAGGTAATTACTGTTATTTTTAAAAGGTGATAGGGCTCTTATGAAATGATGATTGGGTTACCGGGGGAAACGGAGCAGGAGGTTGCTGAGGAAAGAAGGAACTCAAGTGAGATTCTATTCAGCTTTTGTGATGGAGGTAAAGGAAAAGTTGAACAGACATGAGAATGTGTTCCTACAGCTTTACGTTTGGTTTAAATCAGCATTGGATAAACATTTGGAGCAATGGCCCCATATTCATTCATAGTTTGAGTTGACGTAGATACATTTTGATACTTATAGGGTGAATGTATTTGTATCGCTGCCTTAGTTTCCCACTTTTTTGGTTTCTCATAAATTTAGGGGTGTCCATTTCCACTGGCTAGAACTCACCCTTTCACACAGTATTACACCAGGAGGGTAAAGACTAGCATGTCGTATGTCTTATGAACTGCATCTTTTTGAACTTCCAGTGGAGTAACATCACTGCACAGCTTTTCACAATTGGAAGGGAACACTTGCTGCACATCAGTTTTATTTCATTAATGTTAAGTATGTTGAAAAAAATCATTTTTTTCATCGCTCAACAAAGATGTAGACCATTTTGAAATACATCTTTGATAAAAAGCTGTGGGAAAGCTAAATTTGTTTTAGTTAAGACGAGGTGGGACTATAATGTTAACTTATCGACTGTCAGCCATTCAGCGTGCATCTATATTTTCAACATGTTTCCTTTGGTTGGTTGGATTGCTTGAGACAAATAAAATATGATGCTGCCGTAAGCAGACAGCTGAGCAGGTGGATAGAAAAATGAATTGAATGACAACAGGTTGGCTTGGGCGACCAAAGATTTATGGACACTGTTCATTCAGCTGAACTGGATACTGAATACAGATTATTAAAGGAGAAATGCCCTGTGGCTTCAAAATAGCTGGAAAAGAACAACAAACCTTAAGTGGCACTTAAAGGTGCAGCTCCCGGCTGGTTTAAACCAAAATAGGGCTTTAAAAACATATTGCTATATATTGTCATTTTCTACAAAAACATGCATACATTATAATATATGTATTGCCCCATTTGAATAAGTTTAAAGAGAAGAAACGATTGGACTAATACTGACGAAAATGTAACCAAAATAAACTAAAAATAGACTGAAACTACACAGGATCGAAATGACTGAAATGTGACTAAAACTAATAAGCATTTTCATCTAAACACTAAAGCTACGACAAAATCTAAAGTAGCTGCCATAATTAGCACCGCTGCACGTTCTGTTACTTAAGCTAACACAACCTGCTGAGTGATGGGGGAGAGGGAGGGCCATCCTACCTATAGTGCCGCTCAGTTAATTGGCATTCAGGGATTATAAAAATAAAATAATGAGCTAACACGCTTATGAACGCTAAGCTGAGAAGGATCCACTTGAGTGGTGGATGCAATCCCAGAAGCTCTCCAGTCTGGCAAAGAAAGTGCATGTCAACCACTTCAGAGAAGGTCTTAAATATTGTCACCTGTACATGCCAGTCTCTGAAACCAGACCATGTTAACAGATCTAAAAACTTTAAGAGGTTACTTTAGACATTTTCAATAGCCTGTTTGGGGGAAGTTAACAAGCAATCGTGTTCAATAAATTGTAATCTCATTACCAAGCAAAATAATCGTGGTTATGTAATTTGCCATTATCAAGCAGCCCTACCTACCCATCCAGTGAGAGCAGGGCCAGTTGTTACCTCCCTAAGACTCCCAGGTATGACTGGCTTTGGCTTCTAAGGAACCAAATTTTTAAAGATAAGGCCAATGGATAGACAGTGCATCACTTACAGGACACCTGTTTCTTGTTTAGGAAAGGTTCCTAAAGGGTTCTTGGTTTGGAAGTACGGGTCTAAGAAAAGCCTATAAGAACCTTTACATATCAGTGAAGTCTTTAAACTTAAAAAAGGGTTCACAGACCTCATCTACATTACATTGAGAGTAGTTTTCTGTAACACCACTATCTTTAGATTTGTAAGCGTGTACTTCAGAACTCCCAAAGATAGTTCGGTAATATAAAAAAGATAAAAATTAATCATAACTAAAGCAGTGATGAAACTGTAATGTGTTTTCTTATAGAATAGGCTTACTGAGGTCATGACCAGAAAGGATGTGATGCCACTGATATTGCTCACCATCACTTTCATATAACCTAGCCCTGAAAACAATTGAACTGTGATGTCTCTTTGTGTTAGCTGAAGTGATAGAGAGCTGGTGACTAATGTGCCAGCCTCCCCTCAGCTGTCCTTCTCTCCTGCTGGGCGTTTCTCCCTCCCACCCGTCCTCTTCAGTAACAAGCCGCCGTGTCCCGCAGGCGGACAGACGGACGTTTGATGCACGCTTGGGCCGCGGGGGAAAACTGTGGTTTGACATTCAGCTGCACCCTGCATTAGCTGCTAATTGACAGGCCGCTCTCTGGCCGCCGGTGAGTGTGGGATGGGGCCGAGCTGAGGGCGGAAGAGAGAAGCGTCAATCATGGAGAGGTTCTGCAAGTGAGAAGCCTGTAGCAGAGAGGTAATGTGACCCGGCCGGAGTGGCCTTATCGGGTCACCAAGCCATGCAATGCAGCCAGCACAGAACTGCTGGACTGTCTTCTCCTACAGTAGCTACAGCAGCACACTGTCTTCTCCTACAGCAGCTACGTCCACACCCTGCAAAACTACCCAGGATAAGACAGATTTAGTTCATTGGGAGGGTCCATGTATATCAGAGTTCATTACTTTTCAATGCTTAACAAAGTCCTGAACATTAAAAAAAAAAAAAAACAGGTACATTACATGACTTACAAATTCCAGAGTTGGTCTTCTGTCATTTTGGTCTGCACACATATGTTCTCTTACTTGCTACTCCAGCTCTAATTGGCTGTTACCTGTATCATTTATGTTCATTTATCAATTTCAACCCGCAGGACTCGTATGTGTGTGTGTGTTAGTGTGTTTTCCGTTCTAAAACATAAAACAATGTCAGGAAGTTTCCATTCCCTCCGGGGTAAGGTCAAAAGGTTAAATATCTCCTCTCACACCACCAGATCACTCATGACATCAGTTCCTTTGAGGCTCTGAGCTACAGGTTTGTCTGACGGGATAAATTTGGGATAAAGTCAGGAGGAACTTTTTATAGTGTAATATGTTATTACTACTACTAATGGAAGCACCCAATTTTAGACCCATCAAGTATGAGACATGCCTTTTAGTCATGTCTTTATGAACAGAATGTTCACAGAAAGACTGAAAGCATGAGTGAAAAGTTGTACAAGCTGCTGTTGTAGCATGTTATGAGTAGTGTTACTTTTTTACCATGCCTTTAGTCAATTTTGGCTCATCTTGCCTCAGGGAAGGGGACAGATGGACATCTATCTTCATCGATAGGGTACTATTCCATCAGGCGGGACTTTATACAGGTGTGATACCTACTGTCAGAATCTCTTGCTGATGGTCATTTTTGATTAGTTTTTGGATGAATCATTTCTGATTATTGGCATGATTAATGGTATCATGCAACATAGCTAAATATGTATGTGTAGTTTTTGCTTATTGGTTTTGCAGTTTTATCATTAGATACAGGTCAAGTCAGGACCAGAGGCTTTGATTACAAGCATAACTACAAGCAATGCCTTCCACAAGCACTACAAAACGGCCTCTTTCATCTTTTCTCCTCTCATCCTTTTCCGCACGCCCTTAATGCCACGTGACAAGTGTTGAGGATTAATTAAGCAGTGGAGAGAGGAGTCAGGATGGGCTGTGGATGAAATCCCTGTAGACTGAGAAAGGCAGACGGCTGGCCTGGGTTTGCCAGTAGAAAACAGCACAGTCAAAACTCAGCCAGCAGAGGAAGGGAGTCAGTTAGGAATGTGTGCAATCTTTTCCGCATTGCCAGGAATGCCCGTGAACTTGACAATATTTTCAGCCCAAAATAAAACCCAGGGGCTGTCCCTGATGGGTGATTCACCTGGCCCTGCTGGGTGGGTTTCAAGAAATGTAGGCCCATTATTGTTTCCTACTAGGCTATTATCCTGATTAAGTCTTTGTATTGTTCATAATAGTAAACATCCTTTTTTGGCCTCAGTTGGAGTGTTGATATTAGCAGAGAAGATGGTTTTGGCCAACCATGAGCAATTTTCACTAAATGAGAATGGGGTTTTAACGTCACTGAGCAATGCCAGTCTTATTGTAGCAGCTCGATGAATTGAGCTGACAGACTATGAGTTCCTTGCCAATTATTGGCAGCTTAACAAAATGCAGAATTACATCATGTGAATGTCTTGATTAGCCTTTTCTTCGAAAAAACGATTTATCATTGTTGTCTAACAACATTTATGTTACAGTCCCTGAAAAAAAAAAAAAAAATCTTATATAACTGAGAGCAATATATTGGCAAAGGAAGAGAGACTTATTGTGAGCATATAAATCAGACACAAGAGGTTCTGAACTGGCAAATCGCACTTTCTGCGCCATTGCCATCAAAAAGTAATTTCCCTCGACTGGACTCGGGCACAGCTGAACAATGAGACTGGAGGATTAGACGGTCATTCTTGGAGAAAAGAACAAGTTAAAAAAAGAAGAAGAAAGAATCTATTCCACTGGTTCGCTAAAGCTGCCCACAGTTTCATCTCGTGGTTGTCATGATTTCCATAAGGGGGATTTTACTTTCATGATACCATTTCTCGTTTCTGGCCATCAGACATCACGTCACCCTATTTCCTGATATTTTTCAGCAAATCATTACATTTTTTTTTCTTTTGGTTTCTAGGTAAATGATTAAATACGCTCAGATGACCTTACAAGAGGTGGCGACCACAAATGCTGGAAGCTGTAAAACGAAGCCCTCAACTCAGTCAGGACAATCTGCTCTGCTTTAATTCTACTGTAAAAAGAGGAGAGCTAATAACTCATTGTGGCAATAAGCATGCCCAAATATCCCCATTCATTTCCAAAAAAGATAAACCAGGAAAATTGTCTGCCTAATTTTTTTTAAACATAAGTGGTTTTGCTCTTCATTAGCCTTTTTGTGGTTCAAGTAGTCATTGGGCTTTTTGATTTCATTTTTATTGGATGTTTTATTTTCCCAGCTTTTTATACAATTCCACTGAGTAAATTAGACCGTCTGCTGAAATGAACTTTTCAGGTTTCCATGGAAATTACACGAGGGAGAGAGCAAGAGAGAGAGGCTGAGGTCTTCTGAGAAATCAGAGAACTGACTATAATGGTGTGATGCTGATTCGCCTCATATTTACACGTTGCTTTGAACTTGCTTTGTGTGGCATCTGAAGTATATTCTCCCGTGTAATGCAGCCTGCTTCAGGTAGATCTGAGTTAGAACAGACTTTTCCCACCAGTGTTTTGTCCTAAATGGTTCTTGGCATTGAGTTTAGGTTTTAGAAAGAATTCTGGTTCTTGAGGGAACCATTTGTGGATAACAGTCCAAAAAAATAACTTCTGATTCTTTTAATTTTTAGAAGGTATATCCAAAAGACCTTGAGGGTTGGTCGTCAGAGTTATCAGATCACGAATAGTTAAATAACTCATCTAATAATACATAATACATAAAATATATAAAGCTCTATGAAAGTTATCTAATGATTCAGTTTTCCATACTACTGTGGAGAAATTTAAACTCCTCTGTACTCCTTATTATTTTTCTACCACCAAAAACAGTTATGGTGAATGTCTTCTATGTTAACAGTATTCAGTCATCCTGTAAAATGTATTCTTGGTAAGAGAAAGAAGACGTAGTTTTGGTGCAGCTGACACTCTTTCAGTTGCTGGGTGGACGTCAGATGTCAGGGGGCCAAGCATTCACAGCACCTTTGGCAGCATTTCTGCCGCCAGCTGCTCGGCCTTCCAAAGCAGAGACAATTTTCACAAGTAGAAATAATGAAGAGGTGTTTTCGGGCATTTCTTCAGGGACCATGGTGAGAGAATGAGTGATAGAACAGCCCAGACCATGTTAGAAAATCCAGCCAAGGAAGCCACACATACTAATGTGCCTTTGGAGCTGGGTCTTTTATATAAGATGGCTCAAGAAGCAAGCGTGATCATTCTTCTCCTTCTCTTGTTCTATCTTGTGCTCGTCTTTTAAGAACATACAACATGTTGTCAGGTTTGCGCTCACAATCCAGAGCAAACAAGTAGCAAGAGCACCCGTAGGACTATGGACATTTTGTCTTAAGCGCTCCAGCTAATTTTTGTTTTCATGTTCTTCCAAAAAAGAAAAAAGGAAAACCCTCTTGCCATCTTAAGAAAGCAAATGGCTCCGTCTCAACCTTGTCACATATGCTTACTAACAGAGTCAGGCACAAACAAACCGTGTCTGTGGCGTAATTCGAAATGTCACCCACTCTCGTGCAGCTGGCTGATAGGGGGCAAAGAGCTAATGATTAATACCACGATTACACGGCCACGGAGTGAAAAAAAAACAAGGATGCCAGCATTGCCATGGAGGCGGATTGCTGAATATGACCGATAGCAGCGGTGTAAAGACAGATAAATCAGAGATGATGCCCCTCAAATCCACTTTCGGTAAGATGCGTAGAGCGCAAGAAGGCCATGCCAATAAATAATGATGCTATAGTGCTTTGCTGTGGCTGGATATGGTGAGTATAATGGGGGGAGGTTGACTCGGAGCATATCTCCAACTAACAGCATGGACGCAGGTATTTTAGGTGATTTTTAACAGGGCTGAAGAGGAGGCCATCTGGATTACAGGTTGTATAACATCATTACATCACTTAAGAAAATAAAAAAGAGTTTCTAAAAGTTGTTCAAAGTGTAACAAGGTAAGAAGATTTACTGTCATATCCAGCCTGGTGGATGTCATTATCTTCAGACTAGCTCTGAAATGAAAGCTATGAAGTTTTATTACAACAAAAGTGTATCATCATATAAACGTTTTCCTGAAAGTCAGGGATGTTTCTGAAGACTTCTGAGGCCTAAGTGGCATTTTATTAACCCTGCCCTCCATATTGTTTTAATGAAAATAATTCCATAAAAAAGAAATATCTAGATTCACAGTACTTTTCAACAAAGGACTATGAATAAATATAAAAAATACAATCCCTGCTGATGCCTTGGTGTCTTAAGCAGCAGCTTATTGCAATAAATACCACGTATCATACTTGCCTAATGCCCAACGGCCTTGCTTGCTATAGTTATACTGATAAACACATAATAGTGGAAGCTACTTTAAGCTGAGATAGAGCTGCATCCAGTTTTGGATTCAAAACACACACACACTCACACACACACACAAACATGACTTAATGACTAAATGTCCCCAGGTGATCAAATGTAGAGTAGAGTAATTTAATGTATTCACCATTACTTGCTAGAAGCCCAGTGTCTACACCTGAGAGAATAGAAAGTGAAAAGCATTGATATATAAAAAATCACTACCCACTCTCAAACCAGCATGAAGCAAAATAGTCTCAGGAGAGTTATACGATTACATATATCCTGTTCTTTATCAGGTTTTACCACAAGAATGAAAGTACAGCTTGACTTTTGAGGATTTCTGTGTCACCGCATTAGTGGTATTGTTAGAATTTCCAAAAGCAATTTTGTTGTCTCATTCTCCACCCTTTGGAAATCTATACAAAGTCATTTTTGTGCTCTGTATTACTTTAAAAGCGAAACCCCCATAAATCATTTCAAATGGATTTTTTTATTATTTTTTTTTAAAAGAAAAACAGGATTTTTTTCCCTTTAACTGCAATAGTGGCAATTTAGTAATTCACACAGTGCACTAAGCGGCCCATTGTACAGGGGCAGCTATAATACGAGCCGGATTTAGGGTTTAACCAAACAAGCACAGCAGGGATGCGAACATAAAACCGTCAGGACGACCCTCATTAGTGTAGCGCGTTGTTCTTTCGGCTAGGTCCTGTGCATGAGGTCTATGATGGCTTCCATATGGCCGTCGTCCTCTTTAATAAATAGCATTGCATTACTTATGGCTGGGGTGATCCCAATTTGACAGAAACCTCAAGTATTTCTCTAATGTGCTTGACATGTCCATGATTTCCTTTACTTTTTTCAGGCTGCAGGCCACTGTGCTTTCATTACCTTTTTTTTCTGGGATTGCTTACCTCAGTATTAGATGGAAGTAGATGGTAGCCACTGAGGATTTGGGCCCAGACCCACTTCCTCCTTTTTTGAGCCACAGTTTCCATTACTACAGTGGAAGGAACTATAAAGAAGAACCGGTGGTGCTGGAGGTAACCGGAGGGTTATAGTACAGTATTGGAACAGCAAGGACAATTAATTTTTTTTTTTACTATGAACTGATGACCGATTTGAGCTCTTTTTTTTTTTTAGATATTTTGAATTTCTTTATTTTAGATTAGATTGAATAGAACATAACACCTTGTTTTATTTTCTGATATTTATGTTTGAATTGCATAGAACATAATGTGTACCTGACCACTCAATTTTTCTATTGAGCAAAAGTATTGGAACATTTTAAAGTTAACGCTCCACTTTTTACCCCAAATGATGTCCTTTGCTAACTTGGCGTGGCATTTTGGACTATTGTCTTGCTGAAAGATAAAGTTCCTAATTAGTTTGGATGCATTTCTTTGTTAATTGTTTCTGTAGACATTAGAAGTCAATCTAACGCTACCGTCATGAGTCATCAATACAGATTACTGAGCATATTCAGGAATTAGCAATGCAAACCCATGCCACAGCCTTTACTGTGCTTCACAGAAGACTTTCTTTCTCTACACTTTGGAATTTAAATCAGTCAGAGAATTTGTGAATCTTTGGTAGAGATGAATTTTCTTCTCATTAGCTGGTAGAAATTTTAGATTTTGTGATGACTTCATGAACAACCTTTGGTCTACTTTAGAACGGTTTTGTAGCTCAGGTCCTCATGAAGGTCATGGGTTTGTGTCCCAGATCAATCGGTTTCCCTGAAGAACCTTTGAGCAAGGTACTGTCCCCCACACTGCTCCCTGAGTGCTGGATATGGCGACACACTTCTCCATTTTGGTGTGCTGATTTAATGGAGAGAGATAGCATGTTATTGCTGTGCTGTGATGTCTTCACAATGACAAATAGTCACCTGCACTTTAAAAAGGTAACGTCCAAACTTTTTGTTTTCATTAATTAACCTTAGCCTGTGATAAGAATGAAAATAGACTTGATCAGACTGTTGATTCCTTTAAGGCATTAAAGAAATGATAAGACTGTATTTTCCCCTAATTTAATAATCTTTTAATATGACAGTTTTCGTTTTGTCAGAGCAATGCAGACATGCAAGTTTAAATGGTCACTTGCACAGGCTATGATGGAAAAAGTTGATAAAAGGGATTGTTGTGTCAAATGGCCTTAGGGGCAGTGGTGGCCTAGTGGTTAGGGAGTTAGTACCGTATCGGAAGATTGTGGGTTCAATTCCCACCCCAGTGGGTTGCCCTGAGGTACCCTTTAGCAAGGTACCATCCCCGTCACTGCTCCCCGGGTGCTTTCAATAGCTGCATGGTGTTCGTGTGCATGGGTTAAAAGCAGAGGTCCAATTTTGTTGTGGTTCATGGTGTGCAGTGCTGTGACCTCGCAATGACAAGGGTTGTCACTTTCACTTTCAAATGTTAGAGAGCAATGGATCTGTGCACAAGGAACTGAAGGAGCTTTTGGACCTGGAAATGTCATTTACATCATGTATGACACCAATTTATCAGTTTATCACAGGTCCCCAAAGATTAACATCTAAGGAATATAACTCTCCTCTAAAACTTTTAGCTTTTAAAATTACTATCAAAATACAGGCCTAAACATTGAGGAAGTTAATCAATGTATATTAGTCCCTAACTTAGCAAAGTCTGTTTGTCAGAAATCACATAAGCAGGTCTTAACAACTTAAGCTAGTTTGGGGCTAGAGTGAGATGATATAGACACGTATCTTGCATAAAGCTAAGCTTGATTACTCATAGCCTTAGTGCAAAACTGAAAAAGCAAGTGTCAAGAGACATAAATCTTTTTTTTTTTCAAAACAGAATTTACATTGAGATTTGATGGTTGAGGATTTAAGCCAGAAGAACATGTGCAGTCAAGACAAATACAGCCAGAATGAACTTATAGCTTTAGATGCTGACATTGTAACTCAAAATAATGAAATATAGCGCACTGGCCTAATCACCAGAAGATGCTACAGACAAGCTTTTGTTTTGTTCCATATCTCTACCAGACGACAGCATGACACACTGAGTTCTGTCGCATCAGCTCCCGTCACTGGCATACTGAGGCCTGCAAGGCGCCGGCAGACGTCTATCAAAGTGACAGGCCCCAGCGCTGGAGGCTGGAGGATCATAGGGCCCCAACAAGCATGCAGCGGCCCAGGCCCCACCAGGAGCCATAGCAACACCATGTCCAAGTGTTAGCAGATGATGCACATTTCAGACACGTTAATTCAAGCCGTCAGCTCGGCCATGAAACCATTTCCTCCCGCTCCCTCACACCAGCCAGACGCCTGGGTGACTTCAGGCTTATCTCTGACACAAAGACCACCTACCACCCTCTAACCTCTTGGCTTGGGAAAAACTCCACAATAGCAGCCCCAAGGATTACAGAGTGATAAGGGCAGGCACAGTGACTCTTACAGGTAGCCTCTTACCTTTTGAAAGCCTCTTCATATTGGTCTTATGGTCTAGTGATGCTTTTAGTGACTTAGGAACAGAATTTCCACCAAAGTGTGAACAGACCATATGTTGAATGCTAGTATCATCCTAGCATGATTAAAATGTGGGAATAAATTAAGATGGAGATAATCTGTATTTATTCTGCTTTTTTAATTCAAATAAATACTAACTGAAGCCAGCAGATGTTATTCATAATAAAATGATAAAGTCCAGGCACTAGCAACATTTCATAATTTAATTGTTTTTTTTGACTGATGAGATGATAATTCTCTGTTAGAAATAAGAAAACTTATTTCTGCTGTAATACATGTAATACTTAGCTAGTGCCTCGCTGGCTGGGTACTTTCCATATTCACATCTAGTGTGAGTTCAACTCTAAAGGCATTTGAAACTTGTAACAGGAATAACTAACATTCTTTTATCATGTATTTAAACTTAGAAGCATGTCTGCCTGTAAAGATTTGAACTCAAAGGCTGACTTATTATAGCCTCCGTTTCTTTGCTTTAACTAACATGTTCAAGCCTCTGCACTGAGAGCAGAGTTTTTTCATTTAGAGAGATCATAAAATCTAAATAATGAAAAAAATTGTCACTATGTTTTTGAATTAAATCTTGGGAAGGATTTCTATTTTTCTCCATCTGCATTTTCCATCTCAGGTGTTCTCAAAGCTGATTGAATTTTAGGGACACAAATTTCAAGAGTAACATCTGGGTTTTTAAAAGAGTGATTATGATGCCATAAATATCTTCCCAGCTCATAAAAACCCCAAAACATTATGGTAAAAGTATACTTTGTTTTGGATGTTCACATGTTTTGATGCTGGTCATCCTCATTGGTCTGCTGATCACCAGGAAAACCAGCTCATCATCTCTGTCTGAACAAAATCTCACCGAAAAGCTTTACAGAGGGAGTTTCTAAATAAACAAGATGATTTTCAAATCCATTTTGGATCAGTTTTTGTCAGTCTGTTCATCATGGAATTTTGGAAGAAAATACCTGAAAAGATTTTAAGAAAATGGACAATTCTTTAAAAATGTAAGGTTTATTTTCGATTGCCATAGAAATGCCAAAGAATCACTTTTGATGATTTGATTGTTTATAAAAAGTTTTTGGAAAAAAAGTGTGTAAGTGTAGAAAGTGTTTTCCTGAAAGAAGTTTCAGAAATTTTTAATTTAATATTGTTCTTAGAATCGTATGCACGTCACGGAATGGACTGAATAAAGGTACAATTTTAAATTACCACCCGTCCGTTCCCCCCTTGAACATTATGGAAGGGCAAAAACTTGGGGATGTATTGGTTTTTACATCATTCTATTTAATGAAGCCATTTGCTGAGGGTATGACATCTACATTTTCACAAGGACACTTTTACAAGTCTTGCATCAGAAAATCTACATTATACGATGACCGACTTCAGCCTCATGACAACAGACACCACGGTCACTAACACAGCCAGATGACTATTAAAAAAAACAAACAAAAAAAATCATGAACCTCCCACACATTACTTGTTGTAATTTGCTACTGTAACCTGCGCCTCAATCCATGCAACCCTCATTAGATCCATTTTGCCTCTTGTTTTTGCCTCAGCTTCCCCTTCACCTGCAATAAGATTGCCCTGGTTTGTGTCTCGATTACTCACTATCTTGTAGGAGGACATAACTGGAAGTGTGCTTGTATTTCATCAAACTGTGCTGGATGGATTGCTGATCTTCGTGGACAGGCAGAGTGACAGAAAGCTGTCACGGCTCAGAGGAGGACAAAAACCAGTGCTTGTGCAATAGGCTCATTCCTTCAGACTCTACACAGTTCCCCTGCTGGCACTGCCTGTTTGTTTGCCCTGGGATTGGGCCTGTTTTTTTTGTCACAGGCCTGCCTCTGTAGCAATCTCGCTCCCTTGGATAAGCCAAAATACTCAAGTGGCGCCGACGGGACAACTGTTCTCCCGCCACCAATGGAAATGTTTAAGCTGGCAAAATGGCCCAAAATTCAGAGCGAAGGGGGCAATTTTGTTTGTGAAATGACGGCCAGCAAATAGTTCTCCATAGTTTCTATTGTTTATTTTCTAGTGTAGTGAAAATCCCATTCACATCAGCTTAGCCACTCAGGCTTTTACAAGACTCTCACTAGCCTGACAGCTGGGCATATGGAAGTGGTATAAACCAGATGGTTTTTGAAACACAATTCAAATTGAAAAGGGTAGTTTAATTTGTGAAATTACAGCAAGCAAATAGTTTTCCATCATTTTTGTTGTTTATTTTAATAGTACAGAGCAGGGAAAGTCCTCCCTTCACATTAACTTCGTAGCTAAGGATTTTCCAGGAGGCTTGCTGGCCTGACTGCTCATTGCCAGTGAGGAATTACAAACCAAAGGAATTATGCATTAAAATTCAGAGTGAAAATGAAACTAAAGCCAGCATTCTACAGTTAATCTTGGTTATCTTCTAGCTTTGTGGAGTGAAAGCCCAGTAATACTCAAGGATATTTTGCATTAGGCTTCATGACATCTACATTCTCAGTAAAAATATAACCGTGTAAAACTGTAAACAGTTTCCTTTCTCACTCTGAATTTCACATTTTGACCAATAACGTTTAAAGTGAATGTGCAGTTTTCATAATTGTACTATGAGATTTACAGTCAAAGTGTAAACTTCGCTGTCAAAATTTTCATACAAGGTGACCGTAAACTTTACACTAGTATAAAAGATCTTAACAGTAAAACTTTACAGTAAAACAGTGTGCATGGTTGGACTGTTGATCTATGAATAACTGAAGTTAAATTGTAGGTTTCACGGGTTGTAGGCTTCATGGGTTTGACCACTAGCCTAAACCTGCAATAACATTTATTAGTATTTATTCTGCCAAGCATCACCTCTCATTCAAACAAGTTTTCTCAGTTTCACTTCAAAAGCCTTAATAAATGCTCATGTCACTTGAAAGAAGATTATATGGATGTTATATAACCCTATGAACATTAAGCACCACAAAAGTTATACTATAAATCCTCATTCACTGTCATTCTTTGACTGTAAGATATACATGTGGAAACATTGATTCTTTTACATCAAGACAAGTGTTAGCCACATAATAGGTGATGGCTGGTTTGAAAGAATTGCTCAGGAATTCTGAATACATTTATAGCTCTGAGTTTAAAATGGCCAACCCAGCAGTCCTCCCTACGGCCCTTCCTACTTTGGCCCGAGACAATCTCTTTTGCAGGTGTTGCCTGGCATATTGCATGAAATAGAAGGTGTGTCCATCTTATGGCACCTCAGATCACCATCTGATATTTTAAAAATACATACAAAAGTGGAACATCATTCGCCACAAAGGATGGGATAGAATGGTGAAAGCACAGCAGTGCAAGCGAAAATAAAAGTACACTATTTGTCAACTTTCTCATGTGATCACTTTCTGTTATGATGGGGGAAATTAGGTAGATACTCATGAGGAATTAAGAATAAGTGCTAGACTTGGAGACTCCCAGAGAGAGAAAGAGTGAGAGAGAGAGAGGGAGAGAGAGAAAACATCATGCTTTAATCCCTGGAATATTGCTAAAACCTGGATTTGAGAAGATCCAGATGTTGCTGGAAGTTTATCACATTGCAAACACTAAAGCAACACAATGGACGGATCCGTCAACACGTAAACCACACAACTGCCTCTGTAATCATATTCAATAGAATCCTTCAGAGCTCCGGAAATCCAGCGCTTCTAGTAGAAAGGACAGATTTCCCCCTTGCCTAATTTAACATACTCAAAATTATATTTATTAATATTCGCTTGGAAATTTATTACAGAATCCCCGAGGGGGAAGTCCGCGAGTGTTGGCTGCTCTCTTAAATTCCCTTGATAAAAAAAGGCCATACATCACTAAAAATGGCCTCAGAAACATTATTCTCTTCCCTTTTTATCTTCACTGGTTTTATTTAGCCGAACAGCTTGTTACATCACTTATAGGATGTTGTCTTGAGATATGCATGCATATTGATTACAAGCATATGTATTAAATAATAAAATCATTAATTTAGAAATTTGGAATTCATATTAAGGATGTCATCCTTTAGGTCTGTGTTTTGCTTAATGCTAACTGGTGAATTATTACCCTCTATTACTTATTTACACCATTGTAGTCTGCATTAGGGATAAGGGGAGAAATATATGCATATTTTTTTTTTGGATAATTCCTTATAATTGATAATTGATTCTGTCCTTTCTTCATTTCTCACATACCACAAAGTGGAATATACAAATGTTTCACTCTTTTTGTTCATAATGTCCTTTTCCCCAAAAACCTTCACAATTTTGCACCTACTCCTCTATTTTTCATGAATAAATAACTTTACCAGGCAAACCTTTTTTTTCAATTTGATATCTTTGTTTTTCACAAAAAGGCCCACAACAAAGACTTGTGTATAATACAAAGACTAGGCTCTTGCTGTTGGAAATGCTCATACAGGCAATACATGCGTGTGTACTGTTCGCAGCTGCCTCTATGATATGCAAGAACACAAGGGGGTGCCCTTATCCTTCCCCTGTGCAGGGCTGCCACAACCAGACAAGCATCGAAGCCATGAAAGCAGTTCGAACAGAGCAGGAGGAAGTTTTTCATGTGAAGCAGTGCAGCCTCCCTTGTTACATGTCAACTCCGCTTGAAGGTGTGATGGAATGCAAGCGATCACAACCTTTTAAAATATGCCACTAATTCTGCTTTTTCTTCTCTGTCTGTCTTTCATCCATGTTCACAGACAGTGAGGGCCATCCTGGAAAAAATAAAGAGAAGAAGGTGGAGAGGAGCAGAACAAAGGAAAGGAGAACAGAGAGAGAGAGAGAGAGAGAGAGAGAGAGAGAGAGAGAGAGAGAAAAGCACAGGCCGTAGAGCTTTAACACTTGTTCAGTCCTCTGGCGGTGGAGGATTTGGTGTCTAATGCCAGTGATTTTTTCCCCCTTTGTGAATTAATTAGTCTCCGCCAGCACCGGCCACATTTGTCATTTGAATTTATGCTAATGAGCTCTGAGGGCTCCTTGTGGACCTGATAGGCCGGAGCAGCTGCCTCCACCTTCCGGGGGCCTGAGTCTCTCTCTCTCTCTCTCTCTCTCTCTCTCTCTCTCTCTCTCTCTCTCTCACATGCTCATTCTCTCGCCTTATCATCTCTACAATCCTCAGTAGCCTGGACTCTCTGACCTGTCACTCCACAGGGGGGCTGCCCATGTCCTGTACTGATAAGGCGGCTTATTATCTCTGTGCGGGGAAGTGGGCTTAGGGACCACACAGACACACACACACACACACACACACGCACACACACACACACAGATACATGTTATCTCTCTGTCCTTATGTAGAGAGGTTGTACATTGTCCTACAGACTGTTCCAACCTAAGTGTGGAAGTAAATAGTCACACATTCAGGCCTATTACTAATTGGCCAAGAGTTATTTATATATTGGGATGAGCTAATAGTGAGTACATAATGTTGATACACTCAAGAAATGAATAATTACGGTTAGGTCAAAAAACAGAAAAGAAAAGTGTACACAGCTTTCCCGTCTTTTGCGAAGCCATGTTTTTACAGTGTCTATAATAATATAGTTATACTGAGTCTAAAAGCAATAGTGTCAAAGAAAGTCATAATTGTGCCCCAAATGTAGTGTCTGGTCTGAAATTTGTTTCTTAGCCTTTGCATTGGAAGCCAGTGTAGCAAAGGGTAATGAAAGAAAACAAACAGTAATTAGTATCACACCTAAATCATCCAGCACTCGCCTTACAGTGCTTCAAATTGCTATGCAAACTCAAATAGACTTGCTTATGCGGTTTCTGACTGTGAGCACAATGGGACAACACAAGGAGAAATGTTGGCTATAAATGTTGGCTATAAGCTATTTTTCTGAAATTTAAGTTTAGAGACTAAAGGTCTATTTGGCATATGTTCTAAATGGGTAATATATTTCCTCTCACTTGTTTTCTCTACCTCCTCTACAGCACAAAAGAAACAAGACTGGAAGTGTAGCTGCCATCCTTTCTCATGCAGAGATTACCAAGACCATTGCGCTCCCTTCGACTCATTGACCTGATGGTGACATTATGGGGATTTGACCTCAGGCACTGCCACAAGACCCTCTTACACCATGTCTTTACAATGTAGCACAATCTGAACAGCAAACTTTATGTGGGGGCAGCAGGCAGAATTATAATGGAGGAGACAGTGGTGAAATTTCACTTTTTGAACAGTAAAGTTGTCATTTGAGACATGAATGAATGTTGTTTTAAGGCCATTCTGATGCAGTGAGGAGTTTATAAATAGGCAGATGAAGAAAAGTGGTGCTTCAGATAAGTTCTGTGAGCCCTGCATCTCATATAACCACACATTTGTTCAACTTTCACTTTTTTCCACTTCTTCCCTCTATCTCTTTCTATGTCTCACTCTTGCTGGTAAAAGCAAAAAAGCTGCACTTAAAGGCCGTGCTCCATCTTAGCAGTGTTTTTGCGTGGCTGAGCTGAGCACTAAGGCTGAGCTGGTCCAGTCCCTCCATTTAGTCATGAGCACTCTGCTTCTTTTCCCTCTGTAATTTTGAGCCGCGTGTGCCGGAGAGAGAGGAAGGCTCGGCCCACGTGATGTTGCGCACGTCGACCGTTCCGCCGTGAACTTTGCTTGGAGCGGGGAGTCAAACGGCTTAAACAGCACATTATTAAAGAGCCCCGCCAGCAGCAGCAGGCGTCTAAAGCAGCGCCTTCACTTCACACTGTGCCACAGCTCGGCTGCCATTTCACATGCTTGTACCGGATACTGGAGTTGTCAGTCTTCTTGAGAGGATAGAAACAATCTTGGATGTGAGAAACAATCTTAGATGTAAACACATGCAGAGATTACAGGGGTTTACAAAGGCCCTGTGCTGTGTTTCAAACATATAGAGCAAATCAGAACATCCGTAAACATCCAGATTAGTGGTACATCTGGGTGAATAATTCACATCTGGTTGGCAATGGAAACAGCTAATTTATGTAACGGGGAGCCCAAGAAGCAGTGACAATTGTGCTGAAGTGTGTAATTCAAAATTTGGAATCCAGTTATTTATATAAAGGATTTTCCAGCTTTCTAAATCAGATAGAGCTGTTAGTAGCACAGTCTGTGAGAAGTGAAAGTGACTATTCGTCATTGTGAACACAAAGTGCAGCACGCAGTGAACCTCAGCAAAATGCATCCTCTGCTTTTTACCCATCAGTACCTCAGAGCAACATGCTGGTCAATGATTCAAACCCACAACCTTCTGATGCTGGGGCTTGGTCCCTAACCACTAGGCCACCGCCGTCAAAAAGTATCACTAGACTGGTGCTGTCATCCATACAGCAATCTATTACCTATCCTTACAAGGGTCTCAGGGCTGCTGGAGCCTATAGCTGGGCTCTTGGATTAAAGGCAGAGAAACAGCCTGCACAAGTCTCACACATAGTCACACCTAGAGTGGAACGTAGCACTTTCAGTCTCACTGATGAGAATGTCTTTGGATTGGGGAAGGAAACCCATGCATAAAACAGGAGAACTCCACACAGAAAAAAGGTCATCTCAGGTCATCCCAGCTGGCAGTCAAACCCAAAATCTTCTTGTTGGCAACAGTTCTAATCACTGCACCATCCATTCCATTTAAAAACTATTGTAGCAATGGTTTTTGGATACCAAAACTGCAACTGTCTTCAATGGTCCTAGTTGCATTTTGCAAGGTTAGCATGCATTAATAAGTACATATATTTAAAAATAGATACAAACTGCATAAAATTAAATTATTATTTTTTGTCTTCATCCTTTTGCCCAAAAACTACCCCCCCCCCCCCCCCATACAAAAATGTTTGGACACCTCTGTTTTACAACATAATTATGAGTAATTGGGAAATTATTCGTGCCTTTAAAGTCAGCCAGCGGAACAAGCCAAGAAATTCATGTCAAATATTGATGCATGTTAGCAGTTTTTCTTTTAAATGAATAAACACATCTCACAGAAACGTCTTCCCTTTTTCTTACTGCCTTTCTTGTAAGTGTGTCCTTCTTGTATGAAAACTCCAGTATCCTGTGTAGCTTAAAGGAAGATGGGTTCCCCTTTTAAGCCTCGGTTCCTCTCAGAGTTCTTCCTCATTCTCTGAGAGAGGCTTTCCTCAGATGGCTTGCTAGTAATCTGGACCCAATTATTTATAAAGCAACTTTGAAACGATGTCTGAAATTTACTTATATGTACTGGAATGAAGCTTGACTTGCAATTGGTGTAAACGTGGTGATTGGCTGCACAGGTGAATTTTGAGGGTGATCACTGTTGGCAAAATGACCTCACTAATAAATGTGTATTTCAGCTGATGAATATTAATTGGTGCCTACAATAAACTCCAAGCAAAGGCCTTTGTATCACTGGGGATTCACAGAAAACTTGCATAGCTTATAGGATAACAATGTAAAAAAAATATGTTTTATATGCATAATAAAGTTCAGGTTGTTATCCTCTTGGTCCTCATGGACCCTCAGACAGTCTAGACAGTCCTTTATTTTGTGAGTTGGGTTGGAGTAAAGATGTAGAGTGTATATTTAAACATTGTTGGGCTGCTTACTTTTTTGATTCTTATACTTAATAATCTGTCAAGTATTAGTTTGTATCACATAAAATGCAATTTTAATCACTCTATTCCAAAAACAAAATATAGTTTGATATTGACAGTATTATAATAGATTATGACTGACATCAGTGATTCCTGTACACTGAGTTGTAAAGGTTGACACTCCTTAATGTCAGCAGACTGCAGTATTGTAGAGCTGAACATGGTGCACTGATTGACTCAGCCCTTCCTTGCCCCACTCTCTCAACAAAATGACAATAGAAATAAGTTAGAACTCTTTTCTCGAGCACATCCTAAGCATTCTCAAAGAGGTTAAGGAGCTAGACTCTGTGATGGCCAATTCAGGTGTTAACATGATGTCTCATGTTCCCTGAATCCTAGCATCATCATCTTAGAATATGAATGTGCCATCAGAGAAGAAAACCTGCTGAACCTAGACTTGGCCATTTGAAGCAACCCAAAACATAACTCTGCCCTCACAGGTTTGTATGGTAGGCACGAGGCATAGCAAGGGCATCACTTCGTCCATCTCTCTTCTTATTCTGATACATCCATTACTTTGAAACAGGGTAAATCTGGACTTATGACTTCCTTCCATTGCTCAGAAGTCCAATTACTGAGCTCCCTAGCAAACTGACAAATCTCTTTTCTGATTAGGCTCACTGATATGTGTTTTTCTCAAGGCTGCAGAGCTGATTTGTCCCAATGCCTTGAGTCCTCTTTGCATTGTGTCTGAGGAAATGCTTTTTCTTTCACTATTACTAAAAGCCTTGACTTCTGCTGACTTTTTAATTTTAGTTTGAGTTTACCAAACATTTAAGTGATCTCTGATCATTAAAATTTTTTCACACATTCTCTTTAAAGATCAGAGATCACCACTGTCCTTTCAGGCTTATTTTATTGTGAAAAAATGTTGGTACATGACTTTACATTTACATTTACATTTACGGCATTTAGCAGATGCTCTTATCCAGAGCGACTTACAACAGTGGGGCAGCGGTGGTCTAGTGGTTAGGGAGTTGCCCCCGCATCAGAAGATTGTGGATTCAATTCCCTCACAAGTAGGTTGCCCTGAGGTACCCTTGAGCAAGGTACCATCCCCATCACTGCTCCCCGGGTGCTTTCAATAGCTGCACAGTGTTTGAGTGCATGGGTTAAATGCAGAGGTCCAATTTCGTTGTGGTTCACTGTGTGCTGTGCTGTGACCTCGCAATGACAAGGGTTGTCACTTTATTTCCACATTAGATCATCATCTTGGTAACCAGCTCAGATCAGTAGCTATTACCACCTAAGTAACAAACTAAGAGCCTTTGTGACAAGTATATACACTACACACTTTTTTTTTTTTTTTGACAGGAATGAGATTAGAGGTTTAAGGAAAGAAGGAGCAGGGGTAGGAGAGTAGATGGTTTGGGAGGGTTAGTCCCTGAGAAATTCCCTGAACAGGTGGGTCTTTAATCGACGTTTGAAGACAGCAAGGGACTCAGCAGTTCTGACCATCAGGGGGAATTTGTTCCACCACTGAGGGGCCAGAACTGAGAAGAGTCATGGCTTTATAACGTGGGCCCAGTTAGGTTTAATTATTTATTGGATGGTATTAATACGGGACAGGTTCGCTGTGGGGCCCATTGGATCTCGTTAACACTCCCAACCTGCAGTCATTTGGCTGATTCCCTCATGCTTTCCGCTCTCCAACCCGCCTGCTGCAGCACTAAACACGCCCCCCGCTGAGCCACGTAGGGCGCTCACTGCTCCACACATTAGTTTAATTGTCTGTAAAATGTGAGATAGAGAGTGAGCGAGAGAGAGAGAAAGATGTATGTGTGTATGTATATATATATATATATATATATATATATACACACACACTCACACAGATATATGTCGACATTGCTGTATTGTTTCGGTTGAATTAAACATGTTTTGCTTATGTTACTGAAAAGAAACATCTTTGCTGCCAAAAGCAAGGTAAATGGGGTAAAGTTACATTTACGGCATTTAGCAGACACTATTATCCAGAGTGACTTCCATTTCCTAATTACATTACAGTTCTCCTGGAGCAACTTGGGGTTAAGAATCTTGCTTAGGAACCCAGTGGTGGTAGTGCTGGAGGTGGGATTTGAACCAGTGATCTTTTGATCACTAGGTAAATACCCTACCACTAGACCATCCCCTCCATCTTAATTGAAGTCCAGAGTATATTTTTATAATATAGTTTATTATTATTTACTTTATGTATATTATTATTATACTTGATTATATAATTCCATCTGTAATGAGCTCATATTATGGACAACTTATGTTTTCTTGTTTGTTGAAATAGTTTGTTGAAATGGTTGACAAACATTGAAATAAACACTTTAGGGGCAGTGGTGGCCTAGTGGACTAATCCCCAGGATCAGAAGGTCATGGGTTCAAATCCCAGACCAGTAGGTTGCCTTGAGGTACCCTTGAGTAAGGTACCATTGCAATCCACTGCTGTGTATGGGTGAAAAGCAGAGGCTGCATTTTGTTGTAGTTCACTGTGTGTTTTACAATGACAAGTTGTCACTTTCACTTAATATCTTCTAAGACTCACAATATAGCCATTACAATGGTCTATTTATGCAAATGAAGCTGCAAAAGCTATCCATTTCAAACTAATTGTTTATTTGATTCACCGAAAAAGTTATAAGAAGTGTTTCAGTCCGGACTGCTTTTTGAATAAGGCACAACAGAGGACAATTGGACCAGCGCACATTAAACCTTAGCATAGCAATAGAAATCAGGCTGGCTGTTTTATTAAGGGATAAAAAGAGGCTGGAAATGGTTGGGAAACAGTCAAAACATGTCAAAATGGATTATGATTTTTTTCCTTCATAAATGTCACAAAAAAAAATTAAACAATACAGGATATGGAGCTTTTAACATAAAATGTTAACCTCAATCCTTAGATTTAGCTGTTTCCATTGCTTCTTTCAAAAGCATCTGGGTAATTTTACAGCATTTACAGTGTAGGTCAATGAGACAAAGAAAATTATGGTAGAAGGATGGATTCTAAAAACACATGTTAATATACAGAAGTAAAGACATTTTATTGTTAAGAAAAATATTTAACAGAAGCTATTAACACAGCCTCTAGACTGCATGTAAATGCGGTTCAATGCATACCGCATTATATACATGAATCTGATATTACATAATTAGAATTGAATAGTGTGCTCCAACAACAGTAACAAATCTGCTGCTTGTAAAGGTAAAATGCAAAGATCCCAAATTTTGCCAAAACTAAATCAATCTCACCTTTTGACCTCTAAAGAAGTGAACATGGAGGCAAAATTTTCTTTAGGCTACAAATGGCGTCTGTATGCAGCGCACGAATGAGCCCGTATTTACAGTTTTTAAAAATGTAATCGAATTACATCCAGAACTTTGCATTTTCGCTCTCTTTTCCGGCACCCTGCAGTGTCATTGGCTATTTGGCTCAAATTCCTGCCACCTACTCAAAGGGAGGATGATAGAGATGAAGGCTGTTGCTAATGTAATTTAGAGGAGGATTATGGAGCTCTTGCAGTGTCTTTGGGGGTTGTGGGTATTCTGTCAGCGAGAGGCCACTGGAAGTGTGTCGCCCTGCCTTAACTTCCACAAGTTCTCCTCACACTCTTCTCTTTGCAGTCATCCTCATAACAGACTGAGCCACATTATGTGCCTGACAGGATGACTAAGCCCCCCAGTGACATGTGGTGAGAGAGGGAGAATGCAGTTCAGACACACTCTTGTAATTGTTTCTGCTAGAGGGCATTAAGGAGAATGTAAACAGTTGCAGGAGAGACGTCTTCACTAATTCTCTGTTGCTTTGCAACAGAGATTCTTTCTATTTTTATTCAGCAGCAGGACCTTCTTTAAGTTAACTATAGACTGGCCTTGCTCTGAGAGATGACAAAGAGCTGGTTCAGGCTTGGGAGATGAATAAGCTTGTTTTTTGTCAGAAATGTGTGAAATAGGAATCCTTCCAAGGTAAATGCCTGAGAAGCAAGTACACATTTGAAGGTGGATTTTCACTGATTTTTCAAAATGTATAATATAATAACGTGTAATTAAGTCATGGTGGTATTTCTATTAAAGTTATTCTGAATGGTTTGATGGTAAAAGCCTACACACTTGAATGTTCATTTCAATAGTGGTAATAGTAACCAATTTCTGCTACTCAAATGTCCAACTCCAAATCTACCAGTGCCTTCGTGGGCCTTGAATTTAAATGTTATACTGATAAAGCTTTTTTACATGGACAAAAAGTCTCTCTTACAAATTTGTTTTAGGCCAAAACATTTTTCTCAAAAGCATCATAAACCACCCAGCATCGTATATGTTCAACACTTGAACTGTTTTTGTGGGAGGCATCTGATGTTTTTCTTGAATAAAGTATTTAATTCAAACCCCTTTAACGTCCTTATGATTGAATAATTATGGTTTATAAAAAAATGTTTGTCTAAAAGTTGTATACTTAAATGGAATATTTCATCAATGTTTTTAAGCCTCAAAAATCAGAAATGATCATGAGATCATGAGATCTAGCTGGTGGTAACTAGTGCTCAGGCCTTTCTTGTAAAGACACATGTGAAAGTGAAAGTGTGAGATATTGTAAGTGCTGATGGAAGAAAATTCTAAAATGAGGTGTGGCACTAGAGAAGGCAAGACTGGATAAAAGACCAGTAAGAAGTGGTTAAGGAGCTTAAGGAGAAATAAAAATAAAAATATTGAATAAAAATTCTTGTATTTATGTTTAATTATGCTGAAGGGGTCATCTTGCCTTTGTCTGATCCCATTGCTTGCCTATGGACCTCTGGATCAAGAGTCCCAGGTTCAAATCCCTCTTCTGGCACTACCACCACTGGGTCTCTGAGCAAGACCCTTAACCCTGAGCGTCTCCAGGGAGACTGTCCCTGTAATTAGGACACGGAAGTCGCTCTGGATAAGAGCGTCTGCTAAATGCCGTAAATGTAAATGTAAATGTAAATGTCTTTGTTGGAACAAACTCTGACATCTCCAGATAAGCTAACAGGAGAATACATAAAATGTGGCTACCTTTTAATGTATATTAACAGAACATGATTTTATTATAAATGCACCTGAACGATTTCAATTATTCAGTTTGTCAGGAAATTGAGCTATTTTGAAATTATATAAAAGAACAAAACAACCTGATGGAGGTTTTGTTCTGAGAGCACCATTATGCTAGAAGCTTTCCAACTTGTTCTTGGACTTTTCTTTTGAATTTTCACCCAGTTCATGACCTCCTAGCACACTCTGTCTTTGACTATATCAACCAGGCACTTGAAAGCTCCTACCTTCCCTTACAGAGCTTATTGATGATGTAAGAAACAGTCTTTCACAAAAAGGCTCTTATTAAATTTTACAGCCAAAACAGAGATAATATTAAGAGTATGTACTGTTGTGCCCGATTGTGCCTTTGGAAAACTCGTAAAATTTTATTGGCTTTCATCGTGGTCATTCTAGAGTTTCCATCAGTGGAATAAAACCCGTTTGGTATGGGTTCATTTTCTACAACTAGATTTGCCAAAAAAAAAAAAAAAAAAAAAAGAGTTCTTCTTAACCATAAATCATGCTCTACCCACCACATACAGCTCATATAGGAGGACTGAAACTGAGCAGTCATGGAATTGATTTCTCTTTGGCCAGTCCAGGAGGAGAAACTATGGAAGTGATGTGGTTTGCGTCTCTCTCTGGAACGGAAAACCTTAACGTGTAGTGGAGGGTAAATCCCAAAGACTAACAGCGAGCTTGTTAAAAAAGAGAGCATTGAGAAGTCAAAGCCCTGCAAGCCAGGCTCTATTTCAAAGTGATGTAATCCGCAGAACCCAAATAGCAACTGGTTGGACGCCTGTGGCTGTGACCTCTTCATCTTAGGGAACTCATTTTCTTTTGGACGGTCCCACCAATGCAGCCCCGACGCTTAGATGACTCACAGAGTCAGAGAATAGCAATCAAAGAAATAAAAGGGGTATAAACATTGAAATGAGTGGCACTGAAGTATGAATGTTAGGTAATGGCTTGCGTTGAATAAAGCACTTTCTTCCGTTTGGACTGGCAAGGGATGTGAAAAGAAGCAGTGCATACAGAAGAAACAAAAGAGCTCAAACAAAGGAGCTTCATTTAGTAAATTCAAATTTATAATAATTTAAGATTTTGACATTTTTTATGGGTTATGATAAAAGATGTCAAAGGATAAAGTGGTTCAGCTACTCAGCGTTCAGCACTACCAGTATCCTAATCACTGATTATGTGTAATCATCTGCATCTGTTTATTCACTTGTTCAGGCCTAAAGATGGCTTTGTTATGCCTGAATTATTCACATGTAGGTCACTGTCTGGCTTAAAATCTGGCACTGTGGAAGAAAAAATGTGAAGAAATTACAGATGACTCAATACATCCCTATATATGCATTTACTGTGTATGAATGGGAAAGTTCATTGGTACTACAATTTACTTGTTCAGTATTAATACATCTTTATTCATAATACAATTCTTTTCAGAGTTTGTATTTATCATAGTTTATATTTACTTTTACCTTTTTTGCAAAAGATGTTTGTTCAATGTTATGGTCTGCAAGAAGAGTCAGGTAAGAATTTCATTGTATGGGTACCTATACATTCTACACATGACAATAAATATTGAATCTCAAATGTAGGAACAAACAAACCCCTCCATGGCTGTAGTCACAAAAGTCTGACTTAAAGTGAGTTCACACTGCCTTTACAGCACCCTGCTTTTTTTTTTCTTGAAGGTGTGTTTTTCGAAGCCTGCATTTGGCTGTGTGTGTCTTCCTGTTGCTAAGCAACAGCAAGTGATAGCTAACTATCTAATTATACACAGCATAATGAAACTACAACAAAAAAGATGAGACCTCAAGCTCTCTGCTTGTTGTTAATGTCATGATCATTTTGTTAATTTTGTTAATGCCATGATTGTAAGTCACAGAGCTCAGGGTGCTTGGATATAGCAACCACTCATATCTCCTCCATGACTACAACTGCCACTGAAGGCCTGCTTTTTTCAGAGTTCTTATTGATCAGTGCAGAAAATACATTAATTACTCAAGCTGGCTGCTTTCAGCTCAACTTATTTTAATTCGGGACAAAAGTCAAGACATCCAGAGCACAAAAGCAGGACACAAAATGTGCGTTTCCTTTTGAAAACAATTGATAAAAAGTGTGAAACCTTCTTTACCATTTCTAGGGAGAACAACCTATACCATCTATAAAGAGAAAAAATGACTTAACTAACACAAGATGCAGATGGACTACATTTTGTCATTGTAAATTATAAAGTAAACTTATATGAAACCTATATGGTAAGTGTTGATAAAATGGACAGTCTATTAGACTTACAAGATTCAAACAAAACATTTGTTAGCAAATGCCTCAAACTTAAAAGTAGAAAAACAGAAAATTTTATTTGAGCCCAAAACTTGTCTGGGAGATAGCAAAATATGAATTACCATATTTTGACATTTATGTGCAGAAAGCACATAAATGTGTTGAAAGGTGATTCAATGGCCATGCATCAGAATCAGATTAATTGGCAATGCAGATTAACCCAACGGACTACGGTGGCCCAATGAATAGGGAGTAGAGGTTCAAAAGTCCTAGTAAGGCAGTCTTGGAATACAAGATTCTGAAGCACCTGCCAGAGGGGAGGAAAATGTTGTGTACAGGTTGTGCCTGCTTCATATGTTCTTGAATATTACAATTTCTTGGTGCGTAGGAGAGCACCAATGATTTTTTCAGCTGTGCTTAGTGTTCGTTTCAGTCTGTTCATATCTTGTTGTGGCTGCTCTGAACCAGACAGTGATGGATGTGCACAGGATGGTTCGTTGACTAAAGCATACAACTGGCTCACTTGCTCTTGTTGGAGACCAAATGTCCTCTTTAAGCACAGAAAGTACAACCTCTGCAGGAAGGATACCAACCACTTCAGACCTTGAGAAATCATAATTCCCAGAAAAATGGAGTTGTCCACTGCTGACACATGGTTATTGGATACTGTGAGGCATGGGAGTGCTAAGATGTCTTCTTAAATCCATTATTATATGCATAGTGTTAATGTGCTAGTTGGAGGTGCAGCTATTGGTAAAAGAAAGGGGAGAAGAGCAGCAGGGAAAACCTTTCCCTGAGGGGCACCAATATGGACTGTCTGTATACCAGAACTGTCTTTTCCAGCTTCATATTTTTCTTGCCATTTCAAGAGGCCGGTGAACCACTGATATGCAAAACCACTTGGAACACTAAAACAGCTTCATGACCACAAAAATCAGGCTAATAGGCCTACAGTCATTCGGTCATGTGATGGAGGGTTTCTTTGGGGAAGATGATGGAACTTCACAAAGCTTCAGGGATCTGATAGAGATCTGCATGAAGTTTAGACCCAGTTCACTACAAGCGTTCAGACAGGAGGAGACACAATATCTGGACATGGTAGCTTTCTGGTATTCTTTGTCTGGAACAGCCACCTCACATCCTCTTCACATATCTTGAGTGCAGCCTGAGTATGAGAGGGACAGAGGTGTGATGGGGGACGTTGTTGAGCTGGAGTGAGTGAGGGGTGTGAATTAGTCCCTCTCAAACCTGCAGCAGAAGACATTCAGGTCATCAGCTAGGTCTTTATTTGCCTCAGCAGGAGGGATGGTCTTCTTTAGATTGTGATGTCTTGTGATTGCAAGCCTGTCCATAAAATCACTGTATCTTTTTTTCCTGTCTCCTTGTACAGAGCTCCAGGTCACCACACAGTTCTTATCTAGTAACACAAATCCAACACAACACATAAATTGGGCAGACACCAGACACACACAGCAGCAATACACAGCCCTGATCTGCAGATACCTGTCTAACAGCCTACTGACCCTTCACTAAGCTCAGTAGCCCATTTGGTTCCTGTTTCTATCGAACATGAAGTATCAATACTTTAGGAATTCTTAGGAATTATTTTGCAACAATACATCTAAATGGGGGCAGCGGTGGCCTAGGGTGTCAGCCACGTGATCGGAGGATCGGGGGTTCGAACCCCTTCCCAATGGGTTGCCCTGAGGTACTCTTCGAACCCCTTCCCAATGGGTTGCCCTGAGGTACTCTTGAGCAAGGTGCCGTCCCTGTCACGCTCCTCCCAGTGGTTAGGGAGTTGGTCCCTAGGAGTTGGCCCCGGATCGGAAGATTGTGGGTTCAAACCCTCAAGGCACCCTTGAGCAAGGTGCCGTCCCCGTCAGCTCACTCCTCCCTGCGATAGGCTGGCGACCTGTCCAGGGTGCGTCCCCCGTCCTCGCTCTGTGTGCGCTGGGTTGGACACCAGCACTCCCCTGCGACCCCGTTTGGGACAAGCGGCAGAAAATGGATGGATGAATACATCTAGAATTCCTAAGATCAAAAACATTTGAATATTCACCTGAAAATACATGTATCACATTATGACGTCTCAGCTGGTAATAGGCACTATATAGTTGAAATGCTGCAGATCATAGTCAAAAAGGGAGAAAACCAACAATGACCTGTGCAAATTCAGTCAGTCTGGGCCGCTTGTCCTAACTAGGGTCGCAGGGGGGGTGCTGGAGTCCATCCCTGCTCACACAGGCCAAAGGACGGGGACACACCCTGGACAGTTCACCAGCCTATCGCAGGGAGGAGTGAGCTGACGGGGACGGCACCTTGCTCAAGGGTGCCTCAGGGCAACCCACCGGTAAGGGGTTTGAACCCACAATCTTCCAATCCGGAGCCAAGTCCCTAACCACTAGGCCACCACTACCCCCTGTGCAAATTTAATGGAAATAAAAGAGTATTAATGTTTCTGTTCTGCAAAGAAGTTGATGTTATGGTTATGTGCATCTGGGATTTGGGTAGTCAGAATTAGGCTTGACAATCACAGGGCTATAGTTTGCAAACTTAGCCACATGCCTTGTGCCTCTTCTGTGTAATTGTATGGGAGGTTTAGATGCACTGCTGCTAAGTAATGTTATAAGCATACAGGTAACCAGTGTACAATCTGTATGGTGCTACACATCTGTATGGTTTAAACACTCCACTGTACTCAACAGTAAATGATATTGTATAGCACTTGCATTCCCTGTTGTTTGAGTGTAAGGATGTTATTGATATCTATTTAGCACCACCTTTAAACTAGTTGTGGGCTGGAATGAGAGTAAACTTGTGTTTGAATGTGCTCTATTCAAAAATGTACTCAAGCCTTAATATACAATAATTGATCTCTTAAGTTTCATATATATGGGCTGATATCATGGAAAACTGAATTTTAATTTTCCTCAATTTTAGAAAGAATATGCGTTGGCAGTAGTATGTAAATATAGTTCAAGTTTCATCAAGTCAATATGTTTCATGAACTGAAACTATGCCCATTTTTAATAGAATGTTTTAATGACAATAAAAAAATTAGTGCATTTAAATGTATATGCCTACTCAGCCTACAGCAGTTAAAAGCTGCCCATTGATTCTGAAATGAAAGGTGAATATTTCATACTGCTCTGCTTTTGGAATGAGAGAGCTTGTTTTCTAGTAAATAGAGAGAAAAATGGGAAATGATCATGTAAAAATGTATTTTTATAAGTTGATTACTGTATATATGATCACATTAGCCCTCAGAGGGAAAATGAATAATAATGCAAAACCTGAGCACTTTTATTATTGCTTGACGACTAGAGATTATTTGGTGGCTATAAATTAGAACAATAAATTATAAGCACATGTTTACATTTTTTGCAGGCAAAGTGTTTGAAAATGGTTTGTATTTTTTGAGAAAGGAAATTAGAAATTTGAGTAAAGATGCACAATGACAGTACAAAGGCAGTTTTGAATAAGAGCCCCTTTATACAGTCCAGTCCAGGCAGCTCATATTTTGGCGGCTAGTATACTGGGTGTCAGTATGAGTGTGTAAAATGGGGGGACCCCACTGCTCCTGCAGCTGGCATGCTGTCAGTGTTTGTGTATGGTGCAGGCTGAGGATCTGGCGTGAGTCTGGCAGGACAAGGCCTCCCTCTGCGCCTCCTGCTCCTGCTAAATGAAGCAGATCCATCACAGAAGAGGAGGCCGTCGCAGTGTTTTAGGGGGGCCGCAGCTTGGCTCCTCAGGAGGTGGGGGAGGCCTGCGACTCCTCTGGCAAAGGCCCGTCTTGGAGACAGATGGTGGAGGAGCAGTAGGAGGAATGTAGAGGAGGAGAAGAATGTCCTGTCTTGTCTGTCTGTCTCTCTGTCAGTATTCAGAGCAGCTGTTCGGCGCATGCTGATGCCATCAGCCTGCCATGGAGCTGGCAGCGGTGCTCAGAGGGTGTAGCACAGTGGCCACCTATCTGAGGGCCTCCTGGCAAGGCTTCTGACAGAGCATGTCTTCCTTTTAAGGCTGGGACTCATCCATGGCCATGGCATATGCTTAACTGACGTGTAATGATGTGTAATAATAATGTGTAATAATATTTTAACTATATAATTAAATACATTAGCCTCCATAAGTATTGTAACAGCAAGGCAAATTCATTTGTTTTAGCAAAGTACTGACGAGATTTGGGTTTGTGGTCTAAAGGCAAATATAAGATGAGAGATAAGATTTTCAGCTTTTATTTCCTGGTTTGAGATCTAAATATGCTAAATTAGACAGAACAAAGATCACAGATCATAGATCATCTTATCACTCAGTTCTTCTCATAAGCAAAAGTAAGGGAACAGAAAATTTAAAGTAAATTAACTTACAATTTAACTTAAAATAAACTGCATCAAGCCTGCAATCATAAGACCAAAATATGTCATAAACATTTTTTTTTCCTTTGATTATGGGTTTTCAGGCTTAAAAAAAAACAAACAAACAAAAAAAAATTTTCATTTGTTGTTTGTTATTTATTCATTCCTCTTTAAAGGAGATGAAATGCATGTTCAAATGTGATAGATGTTTTGTGTAATCTTTTTGTAGAATTTATTTTGCAGAATTTATTCTGTTGTTATCATCATGAGATGAATAATGAATAAAGATTATTGAGCCTGTTCTAGAAGTAGTCATGCAAGCCCAGACCATGGTACTACCTCCACTGGGTTTCACAGTTGGCCTTGTTTGTTTCATTTGTGAGCATGTTGTTTCTTTCTTCTGTAGCGGTTGCGGCGATCACGGAACGATTTCTTTATCCTTCTTAAATCGAACAGACACCGTCTCCACCACAGTACACGGGACAAAACCCTCAGTGTTTTAATATGTACAAGTGCTCCCCAAACAACATAGAATATAACAAACAAACAAGCAAAGAAACAATGAAAGTACATGTATTCAGTCCAACCGTATTGTCCAGTCTAAGGATGATTCCGGAGATGGTAGATGGCAAACGGAAGGCTTACCACGAAGGAGATGGAGTAGGGGATGATAGAACAGATGGAAGGAGTAATCCTGAGTTGAAATGAGTGTCCAAATAGTCCAACGGGGTTAATCCACAAACATGGAAGACGGGCTCTGCCAGTCTTCTTTGTGAACGCATATCATACACATGCCATGAAAGAAAGGATTTTTAACAAGAGACATGGAAACTTAATTTCTCCCTCATACTCTTTCATTCCAAAGCTTTAATCACACAACTCTTTCCAAACACTGCCCCAAAAAACCGACACCCCTGCTAATTAGTCACCTGATTATATCAGGTATGCTCTTTAAAGGGGAAGCGCAGTGTTAATAAGGGGCTAGAGCGCCCTCTGGCTTTCTGGAGGGATACCATGCCGAGCCTAGGGGGTACCTCCCTTATGGCCATCGGCTATGGCAGCATTATGTGCGGTGTCACACTTCTCACATTGGCCTTTCCATCACGCAGAGATGACTCTTTACATCATTATCCCTCAAAATTTACCCAAGAATTTCTGACTGTTGCTTTGGGTCTTTTGTTTTTGTCTCTCATCGACTGTGGTTTTCCTATATCGACCAGTTCGCTGTTTGTTTTTTAGTAATCAACTTCCTTCCCAGGATTTTCCAAATAGTTGTAATGACTACCCCCAAATATTTGTGTTGCAGGTGCGATGAGCTATTTATTTTTAAACAATCAATCTAAAAGAACAAACCTGATTAACAGCAAAAATCTCTATTTAATTTAATTTAATATTGACGTAAATTACATGAAATGAAAGCTGAACTAATCCTAACCATCTCAAATTTCTCTTTTAATCCAAACCCAAATGTTTTCAGTGCATGGAAAAAAACAAAGGGTTTCCTATTTCATTCGGATTACTTTAGTTGGTACGCTGCACATAACAATTCAGGCTGTGACCTTTCAATCCAGACTATGAGGGTTCATTTACACAGATCATTTATCCCATACAAATTGGCCTGTCAAATCCTATTAAAATGACATTACAGAAACCACCTTGATAAAACAAATGCAATAAGTCCAGTACTTTAGTAGCATTACTTTTGCTCATGTGAATACCAGAAAATGAAAGCTGAAAATCTGCTCATTCATGTCATATTCATCTTTCTATCTCAAATCCAAATATCATCAATGCAAAGCAAAAAAACATGGAATTGGCTTTGATCTTCACAGTTTTGGAGCAAGATTGCATTTGATTGCATGTTTAGAGCCCCCGCCCCCCTTGACAGTGTTTTAAATGTTTTAATGATTGCACAATAAGAAGCAATGTTAACATAAAAAGTTACACATTTCCTATATATGTGCAGTAACATCTGTTTTTTTTGATGTGATCATACTTGTGAAAAATAATGTGGATTGTTCAAAAACAAACATCTCTCACACACGTTTTTTTTTTGTTGTAAAAGTGACTGGAGGAGAGCAAGAAAAGACTGACCTACATTGTAGCAGAGTGTGTGGTTCAGTGTAGATAGAGGCTCTTAAGCAATTAGAGACTCTATGATATGAAAGATGGTACCTTGTTTTGCGGCTCTCAAGTGATCTGTGCTTGGCAATTTTTTACTCTTCCTGAGACACAAATGAGACATATTTACTAGGTTATCTGGAAAACAGACCCTGTTTTGGAGAAAGATTGCTTCTTTAGCTCTTCGGTGGTGGTGGTCTAGTGGTGGGATACTTGCCTATGGACCAAGTTCAGATCCCACCTCCAGCACTACCACCACTGGGTTTCTGAGCAAAACCCTTGACCACAAGTTTCTCCGGAGGGGGGGTCACTCTGGATAAGTGTCTGCTAAATGCTGTAACTTTTCTAACAGTCAGCCTCATAAACAAAGCCAAAAATCAAATCATATTTCTTTTTTTCCACAACATAAACAATCCATGTTCCATTTAAATGGACTTTAACTGAATTTTATTTACAGCGGGGAAAATAAGTATGGAACATGTCAACGTTTTTCTCAGTAAATATATTTTTATGTCTGTTTCCAATGCCATCAGTATGTTTTGCAACAAAAAAGTTGTGAAGGTACTGAGAAAGCTCTTTGCTTTTACCCATCATGAATTGCTTCTTCTGTGATACCTTGGTAATGAGTAACTTTTTATACGCCTTCAATTAGGCCTAAACCAGCTGATATTAATTTGCAATGATAGGGGTCAGGATTGCTTCATAAGTACTGACAGATTTCAGCTGGTTTCTTGGCTTTGCATGTCATTTTGCACCTCCTTTTCTTCATGTGTGCAATACTTATTCCCTGTGTTATTCCAGTTTACTACACATAACTTAATTTATAGACTTATTTGTTTTGATTTCTTTGTATGTGTGGGTTAATTGGGTTGTTACCAACATTTGGTGTAGATTTCACTTCAAAAGCCCCATTGGATATACAGTACTGTGCAAAAGTTTTAGGCAGGTGTGGAAAAAATGCTGTAAACAAAGAATGCTTTCAGAAATATAAATAATGATTGTTTATTTCTATCCATTTACAAAATGCAAAGTGAGCGAACAAAGGAAAAATCTAAATCAAATCAATATTTGGTGTTACTATTTTTTGCCTTCAAACCAGCATCAGTTCTTCTAGGTACACTTGCACAAAGTCAGGGATTCTGTAGGATTATAGTCGGTGTATGATCAACCAATTTTACCAAACAGGTGCTGATGATCATCAATGTCACACGGAGGTTGAAACACAGTCATGTTTGGAACAACCTACCAGCCGAGTTCCTTCAAAAACTGTGTGCAAGTGTACCTAGAAGAACTGATGCTGTTTTGAAGGCAAAGGGTGGTCACACCAAATATTGATTTGATTTACATTTCTCTTTTTTTCATTCACTGCATTTTGTTGATTGATGAAAATAAATGATTAACACTTCCATTTTTGAAAGCATTCTTTGTTTACAACATTTTTTCACACCTGCCTAAAACTTTTGCACACTACTGTACATTTACTGAGAAAAGCGTTGCCGTGTTCAGTAATCATTTTCCTCGTTGTATGTAGCACTTTTTGAAACGTTTCCAGTAAGTGTCCTCATCCAACATCTTCCATCTGTAGACCTCCTAGAAAAAGTGCAGTTTAATGGCAGGTAGGCTTTAGCCCTGCACCTACCAATGTCATATACTAGTGTAACATTTGCTATCTAGCTAGATTGCCAGTGTAAGTTCTGTAACTTTTAACTGTCTGGTCACCAATTAATTTGTCCATGTTGTGTCTGTTGTCTGTTCTGTTTTATTTAAGGCTAGTATTTTTGTCATAATTTATAAGCTGACAATAATTAACAATAATTATGTGTATAATCAGACATTGCTCTTCTTAATTATTATTATTAATATTATTATTAACATAATGCCAATTCCTACTCATGCATTCTGATTATGTTGCCTTGCTTTCATACAAATTTTGAATGCATGATCAGATTCTGCGTTGGGGTCACTGAAAATCTGAGGATTGGTCTTTTACATTTGCAGCATTTAGCAGACGCTCTTATCCAGAGTGACTTCCACATCCTAATTACAGGGACAGTCCCCCTGGGACTAAGAAGCAATTCAGGGTTAAGGGAATTAAGGGTCTTGCTCAGGGACCCAGTGGTGGTAGTGCTGGAGGTAGGATTTGAACCTAGGACCTTGAGCCATAGGTCCATAGTCAAGTATCCTACCACTAGACCACCATCACCTGTTATTTAATGGTTGGGCACTTGAGTGTCTACAAAGAGTTATAAATTCATATCTAGATGATGGCACAGCCCTATGCAGCAGACTTGTACAACACCTCCCACCTGGAGTTCAGTTTCTGACCATCCGCCATGCTTGCTGCACTGGATTGTGTACCAGAGAGCTGGAACACAAACATACACACACACACACACACACACACACACACACACACACACACACACACACACACACACACACAGAAATGTGTCTCTAGTTTTATGTATTTCGTCTTAGCCAGACATCCCACCAAACAAAAACTATTTTGGTTTTAGGGAGATGGAGGGAAGAGAGAAGATGAGTTTATCCATGGCTGGGTGGTTTAAACTCTTTTTTTCTTTCTCACTCTGGCCTCTTGGTTGCTCTTAACCTAAACAAATTGATTTCTGGGACATTCTGATAGAGGCTCCCATAATGTCCATCAGATGGGGACATCTGCCTTTGCCAGCTGCAGTTGCATACTTGGTGAATGAGTTAAATTAATCACTCTTTTTATTTGAACATTTAAAAGCCATAATGGCTAGCTAGCAACCTACTACAACTTCCACTATGCTGCCATAATACATTAGTGGGTTTACTTTAAAGCCACATCATGGCCCAAAACTGCAGGTTTGAAACTCCAGGTCTAGAACTGCTGCTGGTTGTCAGGGCCAGATGAATGCGTTTCATCCATACCCTTAATGAGCAGGATGGGTACAACTGTGTCAGGAAAAAAGGCTGTCTGAGAGCATGAGGAAGAAACAATGAGAGAAAGAAAGACTGAAATGGAAAACTCATTTTCCTCTGGCTTTCACCAAAAAGGATGTTGCTACAAAGAGCACCAAAAAAAGTACACTGATAATATGCACATCATTGTCAAATATTAATGGACACCTTTTATCAGGTTTCAGTTATGTCTGAAAAGTAGAAATGTAATAACATAGTTAATATTTAATAGCTCTGTAGTAACACTTTAATAATATACGCAACAACATTGTAACTGCTAAGGATGTTAATGATGGATGATAGTACAGTTGCACTACAGCAATGCAGTTTATGTAACTAAACATACTTATCAACTTGAGTTTTTACTTTACACCTGTTAGCGTGAGTAAAGGCTGCAGTTAATACATACAGGTATGTGTAATTACTAAGATGTACTATTGCAATCCATCTCCAGCAGTAAATACATCATCCATACACTCGCAGAAAAAAGGTACTGTGGTGTCATTGGGTTGCTACCTTCAATGGTACTCATTCAGTAACCTTATTTAGGGACCATAATTCAACTATATTACACTGCACTAACATTTTTAAGGTGTACTGACTCCATACACCCCATCCTGAATATGTCTTACTGTTTTACTTTAAAACCTTAGGTCAGGAAAAGAAACAAATCTGCACATTTCATCTGGAAAAACATATTTTAGGTTAGAAATTGTGCCACTGAGTGGACATTTACAATATTTGTTCCTGGATGATCCAAGAAATGTACATTTACATTACATTTACATTTACGGCATTTAGCAGACGCTCTTATCCAGAGCGACTTACATGTCCTAATTACAGGTATGTAGTTAGGACATGTAAGTCAATGTAGTTTTTTAGTTGTCAGTTACGATCACCTAATATAAATTAAGATCATATTTTGGGAGATTATTATTTTTCCTCAGATAAACAAGTTTAATCTTTAGTAATGTAAGTAATTACAAACAGAAAAGGATAATAAAATTAGATAAAATTGTTTGGAAAAGGGGGCAGTGGTGGCCTAGTGGTTAGGTCGTTGGCCACATGATCGGAGGAACGGTCCAATAGGTACCCTTGAGCAAGAGTAACCTGTCCAGGGTGCGTCCCCCGTCCTTCGCCCTGTGTGCGCTGGGTTGGACTCCAGCACTCCCCCGCGATCCCGTTTGGGACAAGCAGCAGAAAATGGATGGATGGATGGATGTTTGGAAAAGACAGAAGTCTAAACTATTGATGGAAAGTGAATAGACCTAGCCCATAATTGTACTCGAACAACATAACAGAGCTATAGAACATACTCAGCAGAATCGAGCACATGGAGGCATTAACAGACATGGGTCAAAAGGGCATGTGCTCTGCACCGTAGCTGTCTTTTCTCCAGCTCGGCGGACCGAGTCTGTGCTGTAGAGGAACAGCTGAAGCATCACTCTCATTAGAATGAATCTATGTGAACCTTGCATTAGCATGCTGAAAGATCAGGCCTGCAGGCTCCTGTTGTGAGGATGCACTCTGACAACAAGGAGAACCAATTCTTGTTAACGCAGGGCTGAAAAGAAGAGCCTTAAACCCTTTTTTTCCCAAAAATATGCCAAACGGCTTTGGCCGTGATCTAGAATGACTTTACATGACTTTGTGGAGATGCATTTTTCTGTGGACAATGTCTGTGAAGAGTGTTTTGTTGAAATGGTAATGCTATTTGTTAAAATGACATAAAAAGAATAGTTAACATTCATCAATGTGAAACAAATGCTGGTGTCACCTATTCACTGGAAAACTCTCAAAAGTTACACACAAAGTGGCGTAACTATAAGTCTAGATGTGTGTATGTGTACAAATTCCTATTTTAAGTGAACAGAATGTAAGACACTGATGTTCAATTCATTAAAATGAATATTTTGGGCCTCATCCTTTTTTGGAATAAAGCAATAATATATTTTGAAAATGAACATTTTTAGTTTGACAATTTTACAAAATGTATGATTTTTATAGGCGCCATCTAGCCATTTTCTGCCACTTGTCCCAAACAGGGTCATGGGGGAGTGCTGGAGTCCAACCCAGCTCACACAGGGCGAAGGACAGAGGACGCACCCTGGACAGGTCACCAGACCATCGCAGGGAGGAGTGTGACGGGGACGGCACCTTGCTCAAGGGTACCTCAGGGCAACCCATTGGGAAGGGGTTCGAACCCCAGATTCTCCGATCATGTGGCTGATGCCCTAACCACTAGGCCACCGCTGCCCCTTAGGTGCCATCTAGATTTTTGCATTTTGCTATATAAAATATTCTTTGAGTTTATTAAAAAGTCAAAGACATTGGACATAAGCGCAAAGTTAAATTAATAAACTTACAGCATAAATAAAAATTATAGGAGAGAACACTAAGAGACCTCCCATTCCCTTGGATCGCTGTAAAAAACATAAAATGTGGGAAAAAAAACATAATTCAAATACTCTAAATTGCACTTTTCTAGAAGTAAAATCAGTGGACTGCACACTAGTGAGTTATTTGTTTGTATTTATGTGCTATTGAATACTGAAAATACATTAACATTAGCAATGGTTCCAGTAACGTAACTGGTTTTTCAGTCTTAAATGCTATTTTTACCAATTAAAAAAATAATGATTGAAGTACCTCGGATTAAAGTTAAAGTTAAAGCGCTATTTCACCATGTGAAATTGAAATAAACCCTTTCTTTACAGTGATGATAATAGGAAGCAGAAATTGTGACATCTATAATGTAAATATAACCAGGTCTCAGTTCCTGTAAGAACGTTAGTAATACATTTTAGGCTGCAGCATTATCTCTGAACAGTGTATCAGCCAGTAGAAGCCATTTTATTTAATATCATTCAGTGGGAATTAAATGTTTTAGACATCTGGTTCACATCACCACTGATGCAAACTATTCCATCGTAATATTGGCTCAAATGGCTCATTTCACATCAGACTTCTCTGAATCAGTTTGTTTACACCCTAACATCTCATTTATGCAGAAATTTCGATTAATCAAGGTTCCCCTTTAAAATATTAGTATGCCCCTTAAATAGCCTTGCATTGTTATCTTATTCTATTTCTCCTGGCTTTGCTGACAGTGATGAAGCCCAAAGGAGTGGAGTGCTTGCTTTAGGCCCCTATTTGAACCACACTATAGACCAGCTTTGCTATGTCCAAGTTCCTTTCATGTGAAATCGGAGCAGGCTTTAAAAAGTAATTCCGTGAAACAACTAGTCAGCCGCCGTTACCACAGACACTCCACAGCACCGCCACAACTTATGCCTTGGCCAATGACACATCCAAATATTTATGGTAATCGTTGCACCCTTGCTCTGAACGCCGTAACTAATTTCAGCCCGTCTCTCTCTCTCATGTGTGTTATCACTTTAGCAGAGCCGTAATGTAAACACTGCATTACAAAAGTGCCCTTATTGCACATGAAGGAATAAAACGAAGGCCCATTTTGGCACTTACCCAATGTGTCTTATAAATAAGTAATAGCCCTGGACATGTAGTGGTTAGTAGTGGTGGAAGCAGGTCCATGCATCAGCCCCACCTCTGTTTGCGTTGTGCATATTTCATAAGCCGTGGGGTTCAGAAGGAGGGGGATTAGTTGGGGAATAAAAGGCGGCCATACAAGGGCCCGGTCTGTTCACTGTTCTCTGTCATGGCCGGCGCTACTATTAATAATAGTGGTCTAGGTGTCCTCATGGCTGTCCAAGAGTCTGTGTTGTTTTTTCCTTGGCCTTCCTGTGGATGACAACAAAATTGGGGCCCTGTTGTAGCCATTAAAAGCCTGCCTGTGAGGACACAGAGCAGGTCGAGGAATGTTTGCCTCGCAAAATTACATGTGCTGTTTCCTTTACAGTGCGCAGGTCACTGCGGGTCTCAATGGCACCACTATGCAGCGGAGACCTGGAGATATTGCTCAGCTGAAGTGATAGTCAGGTTTAATAAGGCAGATCTGGATCTGATATTAATGCAGAATCTCCCGGGAAATTCAGCTTGATTGTAGGCTAACCCTTATTTTTTCTCCTCACAGCAGGTTTACCATAGACCCTTTAATCTGGTCCATATTCACGAATTAAGCATCTTAATGACTAATAAAGAAAATAATGAGAAATGCTTTTTTAAAATAAATTGTGCTAAATTATGCACACATGTATACTAAAGAAATTAAAGTGCCATTGGCAAGAGTTCTGCTAACACTTTATTTCCATGGTCCACTATGAATGGTTTGTAGATGCTCAGATTGTTGTAAACTGGCATTTAACTAACTTTAAGCTGAGCATAAAACCATCTCTTAAATCTAAACCTAAACTTAATGCTAAACTTAAACAAAAAAAAAAAAATCCTCTTTGTAAACTGTAGAGGACAATCAAAAGAACATGTAACCATATTTTGTCCTTTGGGGGGGACACAAAAGATACTGCCAAAAGCAAGTTACCATAGTACGTGTGTTCAATGTATATAGACAAGTCCTTTATCTCCGTGATAAAAATGACCTGTATGTCCATTTTTCTTTCCACTGCTCTTTAAGCTGAAAATAAAGAATCAAACAGAAGATGACAAACATGTCTTTGCTGATCAATTGCATTTAATGAATAGAAAACTGTGTACTAAAGCTTTAAGTAAAGTTCTAAAATAAAAATAAAAATAAGACAAAGAATACTGCGAAGGTTTCAGCCAAAATGTTTAATTATCAGTATTGCAAAAAAAAAAAAAAAAAAAAATAGATGCCATCTCAAAACAAAAATCCAGATGAGAGGAAGAAATATATTTCTGAGAATAGCTAGAAAAACATCTTCCCCTTTGGATCTCCTAAAGGCTACATAGTCAAAAACCACATGCTCCCCAGCCTATGGCGACACCGGCCTGTCTCCTCTGTGTTTGAGGAGTAAACGTAATGAGCAAACATGGCAAGAGTGCAGGATGCCTTTCTGAATCAGGGCCATCTCTGTCACTTCTGTTTAGTTGTCACTCAGTACACTTTAAAAAATTAAGGTTCCTGAACAGTCTGTGCAGTTCTAGGAAAAAAAAAAAAACATTCACTTGTACAGTACCTTTACATTATGTGCTGGCTCTTCCCACTAAGATGTCTCCTTGGAATGCTAATGTCTTTCTAAAGCATCCTAAAATTGGTCTTTTATTGTAAAGTTCCCTGTTATTTATAAAAATGCATTGTAGACCTTGTAACACAGAAGAGAAGTGAAATTTGTCACTGTGAAAACACAGCGAAGCACAACAAAATGCATCCTCTGCATTTAACCCACACACATCATATCCAGGGGCAGCGGTGGTTAGGGTGTTGGCCCTATGATCGGAGAATTGGGGGTTCGAACCACTTCCTAATAGGTTGCCCTGAGGTACCCTTGAGCAAGGTGCCGTCCCCGTCACGCTCCTCCCTGCGATGGGCTGGTGACCTGTCCACGGTGCGTCCCCCGTCCTTCGCCCTGTGTGCGCTGGGTTGGACACCAGCACTCCCCCGCGTGCCGTTTGGGCCAAGCGGCAGAAAATGGAAATGGAACATCATATCCATTGCCCAGGGAGCACTGAGGAAGACAGTACCTTGTTTAACTTCAGGGCAAGCTACTGGTCTGGGATTCGAACCAACAATCTTCCACTTTCAAACCACTAGGCCACCACTACCCCGCTCCAGAATGCTTTAATATTTCACCAACAATCTGAAATAAGATACCACACTTTAGGTCAGATGCAGGGAGATCCTGAACTTCTAAAGTACTCCAAAAACCACGGTATGCTTGGCATAAAAATAAAAAATGTTCAGTTCATGACACTGCTAAGCTTTTTTTTTTCTTTGCTAAGATTTAAGTGTCCCCACATCCTCTCCCTCGCTTTCTTTCACACACATTACAACATTTTCTACAACTGCTGTACTCTAGACAGATTGTTCATCAGACAGTTTTTTTTTTTTCTATCACAAATGCAAAAACAGAGCCCCTGATCATACAATATTAAATGAAAACCTTCATGCAGTGAATAAGTGGGAATAAACTGTCAAAATGATAACACTGTACAAATTGAAAACACGGTTGCAAAGTACACATTGCCTAATTTTCGAGACTTTCCAACTACTTAGAATTTATTTCATTTAAAAAAAACTGTCAATGTTTCATGGCAGCCCATAAGCGTCCTTTGTATTCCCTTTAAGGCTTCACTTGAGACACATCGTCAATCTAATTGCAGAAATCTAAAGAAAATGCAGTTTACTTAATTTAACTATAGAGGTTCCCACCCAGGCCCATATTATTTATACTGGAAATTACAGTTTTTTAATGTGAAAATCTGATAAAGTTTTAAAACTGATGATCATTTGACTTTCCTAGATGACCATGTGAGCACATAAAGAAAGTAGCAGGGGCAGCAGTGGTCTAGTGGTTAGGGAATTGACCCTGCATCTGAAGATTGTGGGTTCAATTCCCTCACCAGTAGGCTGCTCTGAGGTACCCTTGAGCAAGGTACCATCCCTGTCACTACTCCCCAGGTGCTTTCAATAGCTGCCCCCCTGCTGCACAGTGTTTGAGTGCATGGGTTAAATGCAGAGGTCCAATTTTGTTGTGGTTCTCTGTGTGCTGTGCTCTGACCTCATAATGACAAGGGTTGTCACTTTCATCTATTTACCTTCTTCTTAATTTTAAAATGGGCATACATGAAACCTTTCAGTCTATCTATATTCATCTAATCTAGACTACATGCAGTACCTAATTAGGTACATTTTTTCACATTCCACAGTGTGAAAAAAGTGAAAATTACTGTTTTTGTCATTGTGAAACATAGCAAACAATGAGACACCACAAAAGCCTTTGGTTTTCACCCATACACACTCAGCAGGGGGCAGCTATTTAAAGCACCCAGGGAGCAGTGATGGGGATGGTACCTTGCTCAAATGTTCCTTAGGGCAATATACTGGTCTGGGATTCAAACCCATAACCTTCCAGTCCTGGGGACTCAAGGAAGGCCAAAGAGGCGGTTTATGAATGTTAGGAGTGAGGACATGCAGGCAGTTGGTCTGAAGGAGGAAGATGCAGAGGACAGGAAGAAATGGAGATGGTTGGTCCACTGTGGCAGCCAAAAGAAAGAGAAGTAGAAGAAATTTTCTCTAAGGGATATCACCGTCTACCTAAATAAAAAGCTGCTTATATAAAAGTGCGTGATCCTCACGTAAATCTTTAAATGATCATCGTGTAAAGCCTGAAAGGGGGCAGCCCTGGTTTGGAATATTCAGTGGGAGCTCCGAATGCAATGTGAGGGATGAATAGTCAGTTTGGCTGTGGATGCAAATGGATAAATCCTGTACCAGAGAGAAGCTTTCAGCTTGATTATGAATAATAGAAACTTTCTCTAAAACTAGTGTTTGGTCAGAACAAACTCAGTCTAACCTCTGAACTACCTGACCTATGAACTTTTATTAGAAGCACTTTAGCTGTTAAAGGTTTCATCTGGTTCAAGAACTTACTGTTGGGGAAAAAATGTTGACCAAAATGGCAAACAAAGGCCTGTGTCTACACACACTTTTTTCACTGTGCAGCATGCATTTAGCATCAGGTGGCTAAAGGCCTTTAACAACAAACGACATAGTAAACTATATTATATTATATTAGAGTTCTACAAAACGAAGATGGCAAAAAATGTTCTTTGGAACAATTTCATAGCTTCCCTGAGACTTATATGGATAGTTCAACTATTTTTTATAAATGTGCAAGTAAGTGTGAAGAACCTTTTTACAACTTAAAGAGCATCCACACAATCTAAAGGTCCTATTTCAATTAAAAACCCTTCCTAGAACTGTACATTTATACTAAGAATTCATTCTGTGAAGAGAGTAGAAATCATAGGTAAAATCAGTTTACTCAAAGTGCTGGATTTTCTTTCTCAAGAAAAGGTTTGGCTTAAGGGGAGAAGCATTTTAACACAATATTGCAAATGTTGTCAAACTGCCACCATGAAGAAACTGGTTATGTGGTTCATTCAGTTGGACAGTGAGCCACAATATATTAAAGGGAGCACCCCTTTAATCCTTGGGTTAGGACAATAATGGTCAGAGGATTCTCTCTTCTTTTCTGGTCTCATTTTCAAGAGGCCCTGGGTCCTCGACGCCCCTGCAGTGATGACCTCCTCTGTGTTGTGGTATAGGATATTACATAGATAATCTCCTTTCAAAAGGTTACTGTGAATCCAAGGCTATTATTTAACTGCTCATGGTGTGGCATTTCCAGCCATTGGCCTATAATTACCACATTCCTTGACTGAGTTCATCTCGGATTTGAATAATTGCACACTGAAACAGAGTCAGATCCACTACTTCTACTTGAAGGACTGCTGTGAACAGGGCATTGCTGCACATTTGCAGGGCTTCGGAATCAACTGGGCTTGCCTTGAGTTTGTTGGAGTAGCCTCGATAACATATTACCAAAAGCTCATAAAATGTAACATAATACGATTTATTGTCTGTTTGATTTTAGCTTAAAGGCATAGTGTGGGGAAAGAGAAACATGTTTATACATTTAACTTAAATCTTCAGCATTTTTTTTTTTCACAAGAACATATCTTATTCATTGCACCCATCAAAGTCCAACCATATTCATAATAACTTCTCTATTATGAAATTAAACTGTAGGATTAGGCTGAGCAAGGGTATTATATGTAAAACCTGATACTGTGTCTAGAAATACAAACATTTGCATAACCCTTTTCAATTTTCATGCAAGGAACCAGTAAATGATGTCCTCTGTGATGTTATGCTACTGTTGAACAGTGGGTTATTGTTCCTTTCTTTTGTAATTGTATAGCAGGAGCAATCATAATTGTACAGTAAGAAGAGCTTTGGTGACTTAAGGCCTTTTCCTGACATTCAAGATGCAGAGTATGGAGTTCGACAGCCAATTTACAGGCCACACATGGTTAGTGATGTGGTCTGCAAAAGATCCCAATTTTTTGTGCTTGCATTCTAGCTCTCTTAATGTCCTACTGTGAGCTTTTTCTATTTACATTACCCTGGCTTAATCCTCAAATTTAGCCCGCAATCCCAAACTACTATGATCCTCCGTGCAAACCATATGAAACTGATCATCTCTTACCAGCCCCCCAACCCCACAGCCTGTGTGCCTCACTTAATCCTATTCTAAGCCTAGCGTAAGGCTACGCAGCCTTGATGCTAATTCTCTTCAGTGGGTAAATTGATGTCTGCTGGGATGCATCTAGCCGAAGGAGAGACTTTCTGACCCACAATCAGCTTAAGCCTAACCAAGGGCACTGTGAGTTATGGCTCCCCACTGCTCGCTCTGTGTGTAATAGATACGCATGTAGAGAAAGAGTGCAGAGGTCCTTGCAAGCTTGTGGTAATCGATTTTACCTCTGAGGGACGACTGAAGAGAGCCTTTTGCCTTGCTCTGGTGCTCCAAATTGGCCTGCCAACGTCATGGGCATCTGGCAAAGGCAGGCCGCCTACATCTGGAGGGGCTTTTGCTATCTCTTTAGCTCTATCACGACTAAGTCAGTCTCAGTCTCGCTAGCCCTGACACAAGCCTAATTAAACCCAATTAGACAAATCCCCTAGACTCACATATAATCTTCTGGATTGCAGAAGAAGGGAAAAGGGAAAAAAGAAAACAGACTTGGCAGGAGAAGGAGCAGTATGTCCCCCTACAGAACAAAGCAAGGGAGAGGTTTCTAATGTATCAAACACATGGATTAGTGGTTAGCTAGGGAGCCGAAGCAGCGGGGAGATGTGGTTTCGTGTGTTTCTTGAGGCCGGCTTGGCCTCGGACTAGAGTTGGTCTTGTGGGAGGCTCAAAATCCTCCTACCCATGTGCAAATTGACAACTGTATAAAGATAAGTAAATACATAATAACCCAGTCTGAGGGAATTTATTTGGCTTAAATAGGCAGGTGTTGAGAGTAGTTTTCCACGTTTATGGAAGGGGAGGCCCTTTATTAAGAAAACAGACATGATATTTGAGCGCCACAAATTTGACACTGGGGGTCTAACTTCATCCATGTTGAAACTGTTTAGAAATTATGACTGACATGAACACCAGTTGGTGCTGTGGGCCTTATTTCGTGAACACATAATCCAGCTCCTTTCCCTAAAGTCCTGCAGAACTTTGCTCAAGATGGGATTTCTCAGAGTTGGGTGAAGCATGTTCCGCCTTCAATGAATCAATGAAGAACAAAAGTTAAGCAAATACATCTGTCACATGCTTCCTCCTGCACATGGCCCTTTGTGTTGCCAATCTCTCAACTCTAATGTTACAAAAGGCTGCAATATTTTCATACAGAGGAAAGATAATCTTGCACTTGACTCCCAATATCGAGTCATTTTAACAGGAGCACTTGGGCCATGAATAATGCACGGGTATTCAAGCTCCACTCTGGCCCGAAAGGAAGTGCTCGCTCCCACCCCCAGTCACAGGATATCAGCGGCTTATTCATAATTCAGCAGGCTGGAGCACTTGCCGCTGGCCGATGGGCCTCTTGAAGAGCCTCTTTTGATTTCCTTCCCACACTTTTCACTCTCGCTAGCTCGCACGTGGCTCCTCGGGCTCACATGACCCACAAATCACAGATGTCTTTATTAAACCCCTATGAGCTTTTCAGTGGATTGTGGGAATTTACTGAGTATGGGTATTTTTCATTGGGAGAGAACTGAAGAGCATTGATGAAAACCACTTTGCTCTACTCACAGCACGAGTCATTCTTGCTCAGAGTATCATCAGTTAAAACACTTTAGTCAGTTCCATTCATAATAGTAATGCTGATTAGCAAAATGTTTTGAAATGGTTCTAGAGCATGCTATAACACTCTGGTAAAGTTAAAAGTGAGTTAAGAACATTTACATATTGTGGACAATCTCCCAATTAAAAAAAAAAGCCTTTAAGGGGTTTCCAAGTAGTGTTGACCTATCATCGAGAGTTGACCCCCAGACATGCCATAGCTATCCATGTCCAGGAGTTCAAAAAGCCATAGCATCTTCAACGGAAAATCAATTGAAAGGTTCTTTAAGGAACCAAAAGTTGTTCATCTTTGTCATTAATTCAAAGAACCCCTCTATGCAGTTGTATTTTTAATGTTTTGTTCCTAATATAGGGAGAATTTCCTCTTCTGCATTCAGAATTACTTCCCACTTGCCTTTTATGGTCAGTTGACGTTTGTGTCCCTCTGGAGATTGAAACGCATTTTACATGTGCACCCTTCCTCTGCAGTTACCCTTTGAGGTGACCTACTTGTATCGCCCTCACATGCTGTGTAATTATATGAGCCTCAGACATGAAGACTGTGCCTCTACATACACTGGCCTCCATGACTAGGACAGTAGCCCTTTGGGAGGTAACTGAATTCTGACACAGGCATTTGTCAAAAACCTCTTCCTGCCGTATCATTTGCAGAGCAATGGATCTGCCCTGGCTTATGTCCAAAGTGGTGACTCATTGGTTTCTTGTGGCTTGGAGGACAACCACATGACCAGGTGATCTCTATGGAACTGGACTGTGATGTAATGCATTTACTGGCCTTGCATGCAATGGTTGCAATTGATGGAAAGGCAATAAAATGCACACTGATGTATTAATATGAGTATTCTAATCAAGAAATTGAAATTTCTAAAAAGAATGCAGAATGACATCAACTTCATAAATGTACAAGTTTTCAACTTACCATTGAAAACACTTTCTTCTTCTTCTTTTTCTTTCGGCTGCTCCCGTTTAGGGGTTGCCACAGCGGATCAACTGTCTCCATTTCTTCCTGTCTTTTGCATCTTCCTGCTTCAAACTGACCACCTGCATGTCCTCTCTCACCACATCCATAAACCTCCTCTTTGGTCTTCCTCTTCTCCTCTTTCCTGGCAGCTCCATCTTCAACATCCTCCTTTCAATATAATCCTCGTCTCTCCTCTGCACATGTCCAAACCAACGCAACCTTGCTTCTCTAATTTTGTCTCCAAGACGTCTAACCTGAGCTGTCCCTCTAATATACTCATTTCTAATCCTGTCCATCCTCGTCACACCCAACGAAAATCTCAGCATCTTTAACTCTGACACCTCCAGCTCCGCCTCCTGCCTTTTCGTCAGTGCCACTGTCTCCAACCCATACAACATAGCTGGTCTCACTACTGTCCTGTAAACCTTCCCTTTTACTCTAGCTGGTACGCGTCTGTCACAAATCACTCCAGCCACTCTTCTCCACCCATTCCAACCAGCCTGCACTCTCTTCTTCACCTCTCTTCCACACTCGCCATTACACTGAACTGTTGATCCAAAGTATTTAAACTCCTCCACCTTTGTTACCTCCACTCCCTACATCCTAACCACGCCACTTTCCTCCCTTTCATTCACACTCATGTATTCTGTCTTTGCCCTACTCACTTTCATTCCTCTCCTCTCAAGAGCATATCTCCATTTCTCCAGGTTCTCCTCAAGCTGCTCCCTACTCTCACTACAGATCACAATATCATTGGCAAACATCATCGTCCACGGAGACTCCTGTCTAACCTCGTCCGTCAACCTGTCCATTACTATTGCAAACAAGAATGGGCTCAGTGCTGATCCTTGATGTAATCCAACATCTACCTTAAATGCATCCGTCACTCCCACTGCAGATCTCACCACTGTTACACTGTCATCATACATATCCTGAACTACTCTCACATACTTCTCCGTAACACCAGACTTCCTCATACAAAACCACAACTCCTCTCTAGGCACCCTGTCATATGCTTTCTCCAAATCCACAAAGGCACAATGCAGCTCCTTCTGATCTTCTCTGTACTTCTTCATCAACACCCTCAGAGCAAACATTGCATCTGTGGTGCACTTTCTCGGCATAAAACCATACTGCTGTTCACTGATCCTCACCTCTTTTCTTAACCGAACTTCCACTACTCTATCCCATAACTTCATGGTGTGGCTGATCAACTTTATCCCTCTATAGTTACTACAGCTCTGTGCATCACCCTTATTCTTGAAGATCAGTACCAGTACACTTCGTCTCCACTCCTCAGGCATCTTCTCACTTGCCAAGATTGTGTTAAACAATCTGGTCAGAAACTCAACTGCCATCTCTCCTAAACATCTCCGTGCTTCCACTGGTATGTCATCCGGTCCAACAGCCTTTCCATTCTTCATCCTCTTCATCGCTGCCCTTACTTCCATCTTGTTAATTTGCTGCACTTCCTGGTTAACTCTTCTCACATCATCCAGTCTTCTCTCTCTCATTTTCTTCATTCATTAGCTCCTCAAAGTATTCCTTCCATCTGCTCAACACGCTCTGTTCACCTGTGAGTACGTTACCATTCTATCTTTAATCACCCTGACCTGTAGCACATCTTTCCCAGATCTGTCTCTCTGTCTAGCCAATCGGTAAAGGTCCTTTTCTCCCTCCTTACTGTCCAACCTCTCATACAATTCACCAAACACCTTATCTTTGGCCTTCACCACTGCTTTCTTCGCCCTGCGGTTCATCTCCTTGTACACCTGTCTACTTTCTTCATCTCTCTGACTGTCCCATGTCTTCTTTGCCTCCCTCTTCTTTTGAATACACTCCTGGACTTCTTGGTTCCACCACCAGGTTTCCTTATCCTCTTTCTTCCTTCCAGATGACAAACCAAGTACATTTCTAGCCATCTGCCTTATCACTTCTGCAGTAGTTTCCCAGCAATCCAGTAGCTCTTCAACACCTCCCAGTGCCCGTGTTAACTCCTGCCTGAATTCCACCTTACAGTCCTCCTCCTTCAGCTTCCACCACTTGATCCTCGACTCTGCCCTCACTTTCATTCACATTTACATTTACGGCATTTAGCAGACGCTCTTATCCAGAGCGACTTACATGTCCTAATTACAGCGACCGTCCCCCTGGAGCAACTCAGGGTTAAGGGTCTTGCTCAGGGACCCAGTGGTGGTAGTGCTAGAGGTGGGATTCGAACCGGGGACCTCTTGATCCAGAGGTCCGTAGGCAAGTACCCTACCACTAGACCACCCCACCCCACTTTCCTCCTCTTCTTGACCTCCAAGGTCATCCTACAGACCACCATCCTATGCTGTTTAGCTACACTCTCCCCTGTCACTACTTTGCAGTCTCTGATCTCTTTCAAACTGACCCTCCTGCAGAGGATATAATCCACCTGTGAGCATCTTCCTCCACTCTTATACGTCACCTTGTGCTCCTCCCTCTTCTTAAAATAAGTATTAACTACAGCCATTTCCATCCTTTTTGCAAAATCTATAACCATCTGACCTTCAGCATTCCTCTCCTTGACACCATGCCTACCCATCACCTCCTCATCACCTCTGTTCCCTTCACCAACATGACCATTAAAATCTGCACCAATCATCACTCTCTCTCCCCTGGGTACACTCTCTATCACTTCATCGAACTCACTCCAGAATTTTTCCTTCTCTTTCATCTTACAACCAACTTGTGGAGCATAAGAACTAACAACATTCATTATCACACCTTCAACTTCCAGCTTCAAACTCATCACCCTCCCTGACACCCTCTTCACTTCCAAAACACTCTCCACATACTCTTCCTTCAGGATAACACCTACTCAATTCCTCCTTCTATCCACACCATGGTAGAACAGTTTAAACCCCCCTCCAATACACCTGGCCTTACTACCCTTCCATCTAGTCTCTTGCACACACAAAATGTCAACCTTCCTTCTCTCCATCATATCAGCTAATTCTCTACCTTTACCAGTCATGCTGCCAACATTCAAAGTCCCTACCCTCACTTCCACTCTCCTCTCCTTCTTTCTCTCCTTCTCACTTCCACTCTCCTCTCCTTCTTTCTCTCCTTCTCCCTCTGGACATGCCTTCCTCCTCTTCTTCTTCTTCTTTGGCCAACAGTAGTCCAATTTCCACCAGCACCCTGTAGGCTAACAGCACTGATGGCGGTCGTTGTTAACCCGGGCCTCGACCGATCCGGTATGTAATTCTGTATCGTTGTCCGCATATTGACTTGGCAAAGTTTTACACCGGATGCCCTTCCTGACGTAACCCTCCCCATTTACCCGGGCTTGGGACCGGCACGAAGAAATACACTGGCTTGTGCATCCCTAGTGGCTGGGTTCATTGAAAACACTTTAACAAAATGTATTCTTGTAGCTTTGCTGACCCACTAAAGTAGTCACTAAAGTACCCTGTCCCAAAGGTTCTTTGTTGAGCTATTTGCCTAAAAATGGACTTAAACACTCCAGGTCTCTACGATTTACTCTTGATAAGGTAATAACAAAACTAGGGCCTAAAATATTCCCTTTAATACTTCTTCTTTCTCTTTGGAGCTACATGCTACATAGAAAATCTTCTCTTGCTCTCACTCAGTACATTTCCAAAAGACCTCCATGGTTTCCAACTTGATCCTGACTTCTTGTCTGTGCAAAGCATCAACTTGTTTCAATGAGCTCTGGCTATAATGATATTATGCTTTTGTTACCACTGGTGAAAACTGTCAAGAGGTGATGAAGCAACCTAGAATGGCTTTATACTGTGTTCTTAAAGTGGTGAAATAGTTTATTATCTTATATATTAGCAGCTGTGGTGCATCAGATCAAGTAGTTATAGGAGGAAATAGGTCAGAATTGAGTGTCCACAGATCCTGGGAGTACAAGGTTTGGTTGGCCTGGTTTGGGTCATTTAATCCCTGCATCTCTTAGGCTCCACTTGAGAGCTGCTAGGCAGTAGACCCAAGAGGAGTTACCCACTTTCAGAGCCTGCTGGTGGACCCTGTCAGTCTGATATTTTGAAGGCAGAAGGATGGCAGTGAAATTCTCTTCATTTGAACCCAAAGATAAAGTCATTTCACCTTATTGAGAGACCGCCCCCATTTAAATAATTCAAGTCTCATTTCAAAGACATTTTAGGATGGACAATTTGCCTCCTTTTTACCCAAAACCTAGTCCCAAACCACTAGGCCACCGCCATACTGAAGGTCCTGGGTTCATGTCCTCATCATGTCTGGGTTATCTTTGGGTGCTCTGATGTCCTACTATAGAATGAAATAAAATGAATAAAATAAAGCTTCTCAGTTTATCAAAGACCAAAAGCTGTCAAATCACATGCAAGTCATGTCATGTAGGTTTTTATTGTCATTTCAGCCATATACACAGTGCATAGTGAAACGAAATAACATTCCTCCAGGACCCTGGTGCTACACATAAGGCAACATCAGACAGGACATAAAACACAAGACAAGGCAAGTACAGACAAGTGCAGACAACAACAGACAGTACAACAACACATCAGGTGAATTGGAGATCCCCTTAATTTCCCCTAGATGAGCTGGGTTAGTTTGAAAGGAGGTTTGAAAATGGAAATAACTCATGAAGTCACACAAACATCTTGTTTAGCATCATTTGTTAAACATGTAGAAATGTTGAATATAACAGTCATGTGGTCTGGTTTTGCTTTTTTTTTTTATAGTTTGCAATGACCTAATACAATCTTCAGCTCAATCTTTTTGATGACATAATATCTGCTACTCAGGCAAAACATGCTTGTGGCTCTTCACTTGCACACATTTTAAGAAGTAAAAAAAGTAAAATAACAGAATTTTTAAAACAGCAGCAATTTTATGTTGCAGTACATCTGTGTGAAACATGGCAGCACAACACACAAGTGCGTTCAACTGCTGTCACAAATGAAGGTGATCTTTTGAATCTGACCTGAGGGAATATTTAATTAGGATCTTTACACATTCCAGGCTGACTTGTACTGACACACTCTTGACATTGACTTTCCACAGTGTGCCAAAACAACAGCCAGCATACTGCACACACACACACACACACACACACACACACACACACACACACACACACACACCTACACACACACACACACACACACACACACACACACATCCTGTAAACTATGCTGAATGATTTGTGTTCCATCACTTGAGTCCTTGTTGTGCAGTTTTACGCATGTTGAATATCCTAAGAGTTTGGTTTGAAGGAGGAAGATGTGGAGGACCAGAAGAAATGGCGACTCCTAAATAGGAGCAGCCGAAAGAAGAAGAAGAAGAAGAAGAAGAAGAAGAAGAAGAAGAAGAATATCATAGGCACACTGCCATTTCAATATCATTTTCTGAAGAGAAGACTCAAAAATAAAAACTCAACAAGAGTTCTTTACAATTTCAGAGAAGAACCACTTAATAGCTTTTCTTTGTATAAGTCTTTCAAAAAACTAATTTTATTCACCATTTTCTACAACATTTGTTTTTAGAATGTTTTTAATGTAGAAAATACGATATTCTTTACAGTCAGTCAGCTCACTTTCACAGTGTTAAATGTAAAATATTGGAAATTAGTCTGTGTTGCTTTTAGCATAAAAAAAAAACAAGAAAAACCTCGATATAAGTCTTTGCCTCCCTTTCAGTACAAACAACCCCCATTATTGTCTTGATTTCCAGCCTCTATCAGGCAGCACTGGTCAAACTAACAGCACTCTCAGACTGCCCAAGGTAGACATTAGGGCTGATGTGGGCTGTGCTGCCTATAGTCTGATGTTAGGCAGAAACAAATGCCATTAGGCCTGATTGCACTCTCCACCACACTATGGTGGACATTAGTCGATGTGCTGGTTATTTATATGATGGTCAAGTGGAAAATTTTTGATAACAAAGGCCTTTTTCACCACAGGGGAGCAAGAAGAGCAAGAAAATGACTAGTCATGTCGCGACTGAATGGGATAGCTTTGGAAACCCTTGACATTTACAGGATTTATGACCACATGCCACAATGCAGTGGAAATGTTGACCCATGAGTGCCTAACTATACCCAGGCAATCATCTCAGATCAGCCTAGCATGAGGCCGCAGACTTTAAAGTTAATATCTCATCATAATTAGTTGAGTATAAAGAGCACACTTTTTGCATAAGACAAATAAAGATGTTAAATGTTTTTATTTTAATAAAAAAAAAATGTAATTGTATTTTTTCGCAGAATGAAAGACAATAACCGTTTTAATGCCCAAAACAGTATTTCAGTTTATGCCTCTTCAAAGGAATGCTGTTATAAATGAGTGAAGATTACAAAGATTAGCGTAATGACTGTTCATTCGATACTGGACTAAACTCTTTAAAATAAAGACACCAAAAATAATCTTTTAGAGTACTACCAAAGAAGAACTTTTAGTTTTATTAAAGGATCATTGGTGTAAACATAGTAACCAGAGAGTATGTGTGAAGAACCAAGGTCTGAGGAACGTCTCCTGATTAAAAAATTTTGTCAAAAGATTAAAAAAATTATAAAATAGAACTGTACACACAACCACTTAGGAGATAGGAGGAAATGTTGGGCCTGCAATGCCTCGGCTCTGCTTTCAGATGGTACAAAATCTAGATCAGTGTAAATGCACATTGAGACATATGGATGAAAGGAGCTTTCTCAAGTCGATAAAGCACTCACACATTGGCAGATGGCCACTGTTGTTTTCTTCTTTCCAAGCAAGACACATACCCCCCCCCCCCCATCCCCCCATCCCCCTGCCAATTCTGTAAGCTTACAATCAGCCATGCAAAGTAGGAGAGCGAATTCCAAATTCCTTGCATAAATGTTTGTGTTGTTGATTTAACTGTCATGCTAATTTGGGTGATTGAAGTGATTAAATATTTGAGACTAGGCTTTGAGGAGAAGCATGTCGTTACCAAGGAGACCCTCATATGAGAACACTGTCATGTCAGTCACAATAAACCTCTATCTTCAGCTCGAGAGAGAAAAAGGTTTTGATGCTCTCTCATTGCCTGCGAGGATTTACCAGCTGCTCACGAGTAGGTGGATGTGGCGGGTACATGCACGTTTTATGGAGATGAACAATTCTACATGCTTTAAGTAAATGTACAGAGCGACAATAAACTCCTTTATTCCTTGCCTTTAGGGCAAAGCTTCACTTGAGGTCAAGACGAATCAGTGACACTGAGTGATGGTGCTGAACAAAGCAGCTACCCAGTTCATGTTCACATGTGGAAGCCATGTGAGGCTCCCTCTGAACATTTTAATATGCTGCGCCAAATAAGGTACGCCAGGTCGAGATGCTGCAGTTTTAAAATTAAGACACGTCTGCCAGGGACCAGAAAGTCCGGCAGGGCCAGACGAGGTCTCATCCTCTTGTGCGAGATAATTGCAGCTTAATTGTAATGTGTTTGTCACGATGGACGTGAGTGTGAACGAGGATTCAAGGGCAGGGCTGTGGATTGAACCCTGGTAGGAGAGAGGGCACCCAGGGGTGAGCCTAATGGCTTCCTCTCATTTGTGCCACACTCTACAATGACAGGGTTCACCCTGACCTCTGCTCACTTCACACATGCTGCTGTCGTCCTGTGTAAAGAGGCTGCAAGGGTTTCAGGACACCAGAAAGCACTGAAAATGGTGTGGAGCAGCTGAAGTAAAGTGATTCTTCGACGTCTTCATAAACAATTCCTAAACAATTCAACACCTATGTGTGCATTATTGTATGGAATTCTCAGCATTCTTGTCATGGATATAATATTTCAATATATCTCCCTATATCTATATCTAAGCCCATGCAAATGTAAAAAAAAAAGGAGGAAACATGTTTGGCATGTAAATAATTTTAGATTTAGTTGTTTCAGTCATGACACTTGTTTGCAAAATGCTAGCTTTGATAGAAACTAATTTATTTATCACATTAAATAGTTAAAAAAATTGTTTAAATAACTTTTATTAGGGGTGCTCACTGGTCCTGAAATGCTGTGGTGCCATATGGTCCCTTTCTTGTTTAAACACACCTGGTTCAGCTCAACAGGGAGGAAGGGGAACTGCCAAACTCTGCTGGACACCAGACAGTTGTACATCCCTGATCTAAAGTAAAGATGCTAGAGATTTGCTCCAAAGTGATGCAGGCAAATTTAACCCTTACTAATGGACTGAATCATCCAAAAAAATTGTACTTAAGTATGACAGTATCCAGCAAGGGGTTTTATTGATTAGGATAATAACCTGGACATTGACATTCCTGCTTGATTATTGTCAACAAACAGGCAATAGCTGCATAATATTTCATATTTATAAAATATTATTATGTGTTCCTTGGAAAGTATTTCCAAATCATATGCTATTGTACTTCATGAACAGCCCAAAATCCTGCCCTCACTATATTTAACATTGGGAACCAATATGTGTCTGCAAAGAGGAGGCATAAGACATAGACCGCAGTCTTTGTCATCTTATGTGAGCATGTGAAAATTGATTTAACAATGTCTCGTTATGTTCCTGACCAAAAGAGAGGAGCCTTCGGAATCCGCCAGCATCTTGGAGATGATTACCCCTGTTCTGTCAGCATCATGGAAATGTGGAGAGAAAAGGTTCTTAAAAACATCTTTCTCTCACATGGACACGAGGCGCAATTATCTCTGCCATGGTTTCAGCCAAGATCTACCCGTCATGTTGAGTGCGAGCGTCAGGCTGTGGGCGGCATGCCACCGGAAGGTCAGAGAGCCCATCTTGAAGCCAGATCTCTCCGCTTCTCCATGTGTTCCTTGGCAAATGCTAAAAAAGCAAAGCTGCAATAGCTGCCTGATTGAAGGATGAATCTGTTACCTATGCCAATGCTGAAGTTGCCATGCTGAAAGACATGCTCTGCAGCTGCCTTAAGCGGCTTGAACATTGTTGGATACAACAAATGCTGATTGTCCCTACTGTAAATAACAAATGCTTTAGTTTTTATCTTTACCTTTATGGTTAGGCCCCAAAAAGCAGGGCTGATACAGTAGTTCAAAAACCAGTATTACCATAACAGAGCATTGACATTGTGTTCATTATTTATTGAGCATTTTTAAATACAGCAGTTAATCTACATAATATAATTAGCTAAACCTTGTTTTCTGTCTCTTTAATGATTTAGACAACCTTCATGTAATGTAAACATTGTCCATTGACAATGTCAATTTAAAGCTTCTTGCAACTATAACATTGCATAAAAAGGTTCATACTCCCATGTCTGTTTTACATATTTATTGATCTATAGAACCTTCCATTAAAAGGTTTAAAATGAATCAAAAGTGGTTCTTCTGTGGGACAGCTCAAAGAACCCTTTTTGGCACTTCAGCTTAAAAGTGATAGAAGCTTGAAGCCCAACATTATACATTTTGTAAAATGCAAGCCTAGTTATACTTTTGTGATGTTAAGTTGTTAAGTAAACTCAAACAAATCTATTTATTTGGCTTTTGACACTTCATGGCACACTGTTATCTATTAAATAGACAGAAATATGTGAAAAAATAAGTCATCATCAAATAGACTGCTTTTTTATTTTTATAGATAGCATTGTATGCTGACTGAAAATAAGAGTGGAACTTATTTGTGTCATTACTAACTAATTATACCCAAAATGCCTTGCAACGCCATGATTCTGAATGGTATAGTTCAATTCTACATGAACATATTTCAGCAATGGTCTCCCTTTGGCAAGATGGTACAAATTTTTCCTCATTAATTTGCAAACCTTAATGGACTGTTGGAGCTGGAGTTAGGAACATATAATCCCCAGGGACAAAAGTCTCTCGCATGTACATAATACCTGTACGCTAGACCCATCTGTTTGCATGTTTAAATCCCAGGAGTGTTGGCCCAAGGTGGTGGTACACTGCTGATGATAGTGAAATGAATGAGACTCTGAGAGATTTAAACACTGCTGCCACAGTGATGCATGAGGTTGTTTTTGAGGTAGTTATATTCAGACAGAAGAAAATCTAGTATCGTCCAGTGAGTTAGACCTTCATGCTAGATTCATGCCTGCTGGTTTATGACACACCTCGCTGTGTTTAAAGAGCTTGAAACCTTTCTCAGAAAGTAATGGACCTGACAGTTGGTGTTGGGATTGGTCAGGTCTGCCAGTTTCTGGTGGTCAAAGTTGGGCCAGGTATGGAATTTTGTTTATTTATTGCACAGTTCTGCATCAAAACGTGATGCTGCAGGCTAAACTAAAGTCTTATTGGGTTACATTTAGGTCCCATTCAAATTTCAATCCTGATTAACCCTCAACTCATTCACCTTTGCTACCTTTGCTTTTCAGCTGCACTGTGGCACATTTATTGACTATGCACAATCTAAACTAAATATATGGATAATATTATGGTAGTTAATTGTTTTTTTTTTAAATAATAGATACAATAAAAAATGTAACTTTGTGTTTTAATATACATAAACATCAAATTACAAATTATTTGCTTGGAAACAGCTCTTGTTCTGGAAAAAAGCCTATAGCCTATTCATGTTTTGGATCATGTAAATTTTTTCTTCTGGTGTAGTCCTCACACTTGCTTTTCAGAGGGCCACTGAATGCTGTATTACCGATTGCAATCTGCTGCAGGATATGCAGGGTAGGCAGTTTGTAAACAGTGGATATAGTGGTGTGTCATTCTCACTGGTTGCTGCAGCCAAAGCCACGACACTGATAAAGTAAGATACAGCACTTTGTTACCTCATGCAAATAACAGCCGCAAAAACCAATAAACCAATGAAAATATGATACATGTGATTCCATTTTTCTCAAGAACCTACTGTGGTTTTCTAAATCTCTCTATGACAAACAATTTCAACTGATTAGTTAAAATAAAACCTGTTCAACAAGAAGGCTGGTGACCCTGTTGATCTCTAAGAGTTAAAGTGCCGGTTAACATTCATAAAGACACATGGCTGACCTAAATAAATGACTTTTCACAAAGCTCTCCTCTTTGTACTGCTATGCTCAATCCCTAACTCTCCCTCAAAAGCCTCTTCTTCCAGCACCACAACCACAGCCAAATAAACCATGTGAAGGGAGTACGTTTGTCATCCTGAGTCAGTGATTACACATTTTCAGCAGGATGATGATGATGATTACGGTTCCAGAGCTCCTTGGGATACCAGTTCCATGTGCTAGCAGTTGAGAGAACTTGCTATTCCACACTTGCTCCCCTGCCGCTCCTGTCAGGTGGTGCTTGATGGAGCCCCTCTGGGGCGGACACTGAAGTGACATGGGTGATTCTCCTGCTCTCTGTCCCCTGCAGGTTTAGGACAGGCTCTTTATTGTTTGCCTGTAGAGTTTGACATGCACCTCTTTGAGAGCCCAGGTCCCCTAGGGATAGACGCACAGCAGATAATACCTACATCTCAATTTACTTTTTGCTAATAACATACAGCCGCTCGCTAACTCTTGGAAGAGAACCACCAAACACTCCATGAAGTTTAGCCATGCAGAGAACAGTTTGGTTATGGAATTTCAGCAAAATCTTTAAAATGACATTTCCTTTCCTACCATCATCTTTAGTCATGCCAAGCAATTGATGATTAGATTTAAATGCAGGTGTAACTAGATTTTGGCACAATCCAAACTTAGTGCAAGCTTTCCCTTTAACCCCAAATGTAGCTGATCAGCCAAGTCAAAAGAGTGCTTCTTTAGTTTTGCTCAGAAGTTATGAGGCTGTCGTTGCTAAAATGAAGGAAACTTATACCCAGGAATTAGCTTTAAGCAAACTGCATGTATTACACACTTGCTTCACACCTTATGCAGGATGTGGACTATTACAGATTGACAATGTTCACTGTATTTTAGATATGCTTTGCCCACACTCTGCTTCCAGACTTAGAAGATCATCCTCTCAGCAGTGTCTGACTATTCCACCTGCTAGATTTATGAAAAGTGGCTGTGCATTTATAATAAATGTTATTTAATTACTTACTTACTTACATAAACTACATAATCAATTACAGCAAAGGATATGCACAGACCACACAAAATATTTCAGAAACCTTGCACACCAGATATTGTAGCTTTTTTATTTCCCAGTAGGGTTTCACTGTACAGTTCCAACAAGGGATCCGGTGTGATCATATCCCTTTTCAGAATCTTTGTTATCCACCCTCAAAATGCACTGTCTGTTTAGAGACTTAAATTTGTAATTATAAACCCAACACTGATCGTCTTCTGGGAATATTTATTAATTTTTCTGTACTGTTAACAGTCATTGTTGTGAAAAGCATGGTTGTAAACCATTACTTTGGATGTCACTGTGCCTTGGGTTCAGTCTGTCGACCAATGAGACGCTGTGTTTTGTGCTTGGCGTGTTTGTGCTACTTTAATCTCTAACGCATTGCCAAATAGAATAAATTACTAGCTTAATTTATAGATTTCACAATTACAGCAGCACACACACTAAAAGGGTTAAATTATCAAATGTCAGAGGGTTGAGTGATCTTAAATACACTTGATAGAGTGGGTTTCTGACAGTATATGACATGGTTATCTTTTACCAAAAGCGTAATGTTTTTAGATAATCAATATATATATATATATATATATACAGTACTATGCACTTTGACAGGTGTGGAAAAATGCCTTGTAAACAAAACGCTTTCAGAGAGAAATGGAAGTGTTAATCATTTATTTTCATCAACCAACAAAATGCAGTGAATGAACAAAGAAATCTAAATCAAATCAATATTTGGTGTGACCACCCTTTGCCTTCAAAACAGCATCAATTCTTCTAGGTACACTTGCACACAGTTTTTTGAATGAACTCAGCGGTAGGTTGTTCCAAACATGACTGTGTTTCAACCTCCGATGTGACATTGATGATCATCAGCACCTGTTTGGTAAAACTGGTTGATCATACACCGACTATAATCCTACAAAATCCCTGGCTTTGTGCAAGTGTACCTAGAAGAACTGATGCTGGTTTGAAGGCAAAGGTAGTAACACCAAATATTGATTTAAATTTAGATTTTTTCTTTTGTTATTCTTTGCATTTTGTAAACTAGTAAAATGAACAATCATTATTTATATTTCTAGAAAGCATTCTTTGTTTTACAGCATTTTTTCACACCTACCTAAAACACACTTTTTATTACTGTATATATATATATATATATATATATATATATATATATATATATATTCCTCTCCAAAAGTATTGAAACAGCAATTTGGGTTTGAAGTCAAAATAATAAAAATTTGACTTGAGAGGAAAAGATGAGAAATCAGATTTGCATTAGTCAGTGTATTCACATCTGAATATGTTACATTTATATAGAATATAGTACCTAGTGTGCTTGACCATGAGAATATTGGAACATGAGAGGCTGACAGGTGTTTGCTGTTGCACATGTGTATTGTTAGGTTAATTGCTAAAACTATAAATAGCTCTTGTTATATACTCTCAGTTTAAGCTTTATTTTTCACCTGTCAAGAATGAATTTGGGGTGGCATTTTGGCGGTGGGTAGAGCTGTTGCCTCATAGTGAGAGGGTCTTCTGTTTGATTCCCAGATGGGTCTCAGGTCTTTTCTGTGTTGAGTTTCCTCCGGGTGCTCCAGTTTCCTCCCACCGTTCAAAGATGGGAGGAATGCATGTCAGGTGGATAGGAGATGCTAAATTACACCCTAGTTGTGCATGTGTGCCTGTGTGTGTGTGTGTGTGTGTGTGTGTGTGTGTGTGTGTGTGTGTGTCTGTATGTGTGTCTGTGAGTGTGTTTGTCTTTGTGTCTTCCCTGTGGCGACTTGTCCAGGGCTTTCTTTTCCCCTCCTTTCACTCTATGAGAACTGGGATTGACTCCAGCACTGCCTGCCACCCTACTCAGGATAAGCAGATAAGAAAAGTAGTGAAAGGAAGTGAAATTATTTTTTAATTTTTTTATTTTTATTAAAGAATTCTTTATTTATGATCTAATTCTAGCTGCACAATATTCTGAAGTCTTAAGAAATATTCATAGAGAAATGTATTCAGATTAACCAACAGGAACTTTATGACAATGATCTAAAACACTCTGTCAAGTTGACAAAGGTCATCATCAGGGGAAAACTGGAAAGGTTTGGAGTGGCAAACTCAATCTCCAGTTCTTAACCAAAGTGAACATACATTTCTTCTAATAAGTAGACTAAAAAGAGAAACCCCACAGAACACACAGCAACTGAAATATGCTGAATTAAAACCATAGAACACCCTAGAGGATAGAAGATACCTTTGATTTAGTGAAGTTATTTGGTTGCATGCTTGATGCAGTATTTTTAACAATATTAATTTACTTTATTATTACTTCATTATATTCATTTACTTTAATTTACACAAAAATGTTCTGTTTCAATTCTATAATTCACTCACAAACCTGGGAGTTGTCTCGCTTGGGTGATGGTGTGGTCTGGATGCACATTCACAGTCAGGGATCTGTGACTTAACTTAATGCACATATCAAACATAAAAGCACCCACATGTGTGATAATATCGACAAGAATGACTGACGCTCTACTCTGACTCATTGGGGCTTATAAAGCCAGACCCCAGTGAAGCACGCCTGTGCCCTCATGAGCCCAGATGTGCTCAGTCAGAGCAGAGCACCATCTACTCTGACAGGTGTTCAGATACATGCATTTGTGCATTTTGTTCCATGTAACTTAACATACCTAGATGTAAATACCAGGAAATAAAAACTGAAAAACTGATCTCATATTCATCTTTTGATCTCAGACTCAAAAGTTTTCAGTACGAGGCAAAAATGAATGAATATGTTCCAGTACTTTTGGATGTAAAAATGATATGGAACTATATGTATTATACATTGTATATGTATATATAATTACATATAATTTCTTATGGGCTCTCAAAGTTGTGAAAATATCTCATCCATGGCTCCTATAAAAGAGAGAACTGTTGTGAAACTAACTTTCACAAATAGAATATCAAAACATTGAAAAAACTCATACACATCTCATTTAACCCAGTTATGACTGCCATTATGTTAACTGACTGAAGTCACTAGAAAATTATGAGCAAATCTAATTAACCCCAAAATTCATCCTTTACAGTGTCATGAATATTTCATCAATCGAGACACTCAGATGGATGGGCTGGCAAATATGTGTTTTTGACTACCAATACGACCTACTATTGATTCAATTTTGGATTTAATGTTTACAGAGAATACAGCTGGAAACTAACCTCTGACAATTTCACTGTTTATCTGGAAGTTCTTGTGAATTTCAACTAAAAAAAATCTTAGTGTCTCTTTGTATTGGATTTGTGACACTAAAAATCACTTAGAGTCACAAATCCATCAACAAATATATAAACACAAATCTATGAACAAAGTAGCGCTGACCGGTCTAATGTTTTGTCCAGTCACTTTGTGAATATGGACCTGCACGGTGAAGCCCCAGCAGAGCCGGCCAAAACATTCCACTGTTTACTTTTGCACATATTCTCACAGCAGAGTGGCCATTTTCCCTGCGACCTAAAATGTTTTCCCTTTCTTCCTTTTTTTCCTGCAGTAGTGAGGGGCAGAAGGTCATTCTCCGAGGTAATGCTTTCATCGTGTGCTCAGAGGAATGGCATTTTCCCATGTAAGTGCTCAAAAGTTGAAAAGGTCACAGCAGAGCTTTACAGACTCGGCTAAAAATGCCATCTAAGCAATTCATGGAGAAAGGATTGGAAAAGGATCATTATTATATGCCTCCCAACAAATAACAACAAACATCTGAATTGATGCACCAACATAAACAGTGCCATATTTCTCAGTGTGCAACACCATGACACACACACACACAAGTACGTATGCACACACACATACCTACATAGAAACAAAAATAACAAATTCTGATAGCTTGAACTTCTAAATGCTTTACCATTGTTACAAAAACACACATATTAATGGCTAATGCTAGCACGTGGTTGCTTCTCTCTCTCTCTCTCTCTCTCTCTCTCTCTCTCTCTCTCTCTCTCTCTCTCTCTCTCAAGGCTTATGCCCTTGGGTTGGGTGGAACTACCTTCTGTATTTTTTCAGGTGACCCAAAGTACTTCAAAAAACAGTTTTCACCAGCATTACATATAAAATCATAGAAAATACATTAAAGTTCACTAGGGATGCACAAGCCAGTGTATTCCTAGGTGCTGGTCTCAAGCCTAGATAAAAGGTTTTACATCAGGAAGGACATCTTTTTCCTCCATCTCACAACCAACTTGCAGGGCATGAGCACTAACCACATTCATTATCACACCTTCAACTTCCCGCTTCAAACTCATCACCCTATCTGACACTCTCTTCACCTGTAAAACACTCTTCACATGCTCTTCCTTCAGGATAACACCTACCCATTCCTCCTTCCATCCACACCATGGTAAAACTGTTTTAAATAAACAATTTAAAGGCATGCTATATGGATTGCAGACTGTGGCGCTGACAAAAAGATGTAATAAGTGACAAAAAGTACACACCATCTGCAAAGAACACATTTCTGTACATTTTAAGGCACAATTAGTGAATTAAAAAAGAAGTGGAACAAGGTTTTATATTTTCTGTTTTATCTCTTCCAGTATGATCTTCACCAAATAAACAGAAATTGCACTTTAAAATGTATAGGACGTATTTCTGGAGATGTGCATCATTGTAATCCCTCAGCATGTACAGGTAACAGTACATGTGATACATGAGATTAATACACGTTCATTTCCAAAGTAGCACCGAATGTGCACTATTGTTAACCTTCATTGTTTCATATGTCAAATGTCAAGAGGGGGATTTCACAAAGACTTTATCGTCTAAGTAGAGACCGATAGAAAAAAAAATCCAATGGCCTCAAGCGAGTCTGCCTTAGAATGGTGAATCACATCTTTTTTTTTCAGGACAGCCAAATTATGCACTAATCGTGTTCAAAGATTAGCCTTGATGCGCTTTTCCTCCTTTGTGCACGCAATGTTACTTAGTCACTGTAGCCTGTCAGAGCAAATTTCTGTTCATAACAACCGGACCCCTGTTAATCCACCACCACAGGCACATTTTGAAGCCTCTTCACTTACAAAAAAGGCCGGCCATCCATCATTATTTCACTGCTGGAAATGGGGCCTACTTGCCTCTAAAGGTTAGCAAATGCAATGTCAATTTGATTTAATTGCGACTCTTGCTGTCATCCCTGTGACTCCAACAGATATAAAATGGGGTTTGTACTCTCACTTGTCAGAGCTGGTCATCCAGTTCTGTTCAGCTTACACCTGAAATACAGGACATCTACACACTCCCCTTCTGCTTAATTTGTTTATACAGTGCTAGTATTTTCTATGTATGTGTGCGTGCTTGCATGAGGTCAAGCATGCTTAATACTTGTCAGATTTTGTTATTTATTTCAGGCGATCATCTTACAACTGCTCAATGTTTTACTTTAAGAGAAATACATTATTGCAGTTATGGTATAATTGCATTTCAATAAAATGACACTTAAAGTACATTGTAGTATGCACTTACTAACATTCACCCGCTTGTTTCCGTGTTGCACAACAACAAACACAAGATTGCTTTTCTTTCTACAACAAGACTGCCCAACAACAGGACTTTCAAACCTTTTATTCATTCATATATTAGAATAATCTACTTCTAAATACAAGCGGGACGTGGATCATCCCTGCAGCTAGATAATTGTGTAAAATGAACGAAATTGCCAAGCTCAAAAGGGATCTTTAGATCTGCTTGATGTTTTAAAAGGGTTGTTGATGCGATGCTAGGCTAAAATGTCTGTATTCATTTTATTATATTGAAACTCTCTAGAAATAGATAGATATATAGTTAGATGCTAACATAGGCTGAAACAGATCCCGTTTATAAAGCCATACATGACTGTGAAAAGGTTTTTGGCCTGGCTTTTCTTTTTTTTTCCCCTGTTTATTACACTAAATTGTTTCTGATCTAAACAAAAAAAAAATCTACACAAAAAAGACCTCAGTTTACACGAATTACAGTTTTCAGATTTTTATATTATCAAAGCACAAAAACTCACCAACACCTGTATCATCGATTTAAAAAGGTTATTGTTCCCTTTGTCATGCAGTCAGCTAATTAACTATTTTTTATTGATAAAGGGCTAAATTAGATTAAACACACTCAAGATTGATTGCCACTGGACTTTTTGAATCTAGACATCACTTAAATGCAAACTTTCAATTAAAAATTCTCTTAAAAAGTCTCAACAAACAGCACATTACACCTCAATCGACAGAACTTTCAGAAGACTTGAGAAAGAAAGTTGCTGAAATATATCAGTTAATATATCAGTAAGGAAAGGTTTACAACTAAATCTGCCAAACTCTTGGACTCCAGTGAACCTCTATGAAAATCATTATCTCCAAACTAAAAGGAAAAAAAAAAAATTTACAGTGGTAGATAGTTACCAGAGAGTGCTCATCCAGCAAGGTTACTCCAAGAGCACATAGAGAACTCATTTGAGGTCTTTCTCAGCCCAGTAAATGTTCATCTTTCAACCATTAGAAAGACACTGGGCAAAATGGAATCTATGGGAGAGTGGCAAGAAAATAATAAAGCTATTATAAGGTTTGCAAAAACCAATACTATTCTACAGATTTATGAGTCAAAAGTGAAACTTTTGGAAGACTTCTGTTTCATTACAACTTGCATACAGTTAATAGAGTTTTCCACAAAAACAGCATCATGCCCTCACGCAGGCAGTTGCTTGTAATGGGATCAAACCCACGACCTGGAAGTTATGAGCACCACAGTCTAACCAACTGAGCTAACCAGCCAACAAGCTGCTGAGTGAGTGTGATCTAAAAATCAAGTGCAATTTGGTTATGTAGCCTGGCAGCAATCAAAAAGATAAGATGTGGTCCACTGGCTGAAAAAAACAAACAAACATTTTTTTGGATTGGTCCTATGAGACCCTACTAAGGACAAGCGGACAAGAAAACATGAGTGAGTGAATGAGTGAGTGGATGAATGAGTGAGTGAGTGAGTGAGTGGGTGTGTCATTCAACTCTAACAAGCTTTTCCAACACATTAGACTGCTCAGCACCCCTACATGACAACACTAACCAAACATATTTTTTCCAGTGATTGCCTGTGATTGATGATAGTTAGTGCAGCATCTTAGTGTTTAAAGCTTTATCCCTGCTGAGGATGCAATGGGGTCTAGTCATTTTTTTGCACACTGTTTCTACAGTTTTACACGGATGATGCCTCTGCACTTGCTAAAATTAATACTAATAGCTTAATAGCTTTAATTTGGAAAAAAAAAAAACTTGTTGCAAAGACGCAACAGTGATCAGGGCTGAGGTGTTCTGATCTGCTTATGGAGCTTATGGCCTGACACAATGTTTCTCAGGGATGGCAGAGCATTCATCCACCCACCAGAGCTTCATGCCACCCACCACAGAGTCTGACTCACCTAGCTTCACAGCTTTCCACGTCTGATGCCACATCGCTGCTGGAGAAGACATTCATGTGTGTGTATTCTCCCTGTGTCTGTGTGCATGTAGTGTGTGATTGTGTAGGTGGTGCAACCTTACAGCTCCTTTCAGTCGAACAATATTGCAGGAAAGGGCCCAGAACTTGCACTCCTCCTTGGGTGTAAAAAAACCCAAAAAAAAGAGATTATCAAGTCGTCTGCTCTTTGGAATGTTTGCTCCATCGCCTCCTCTCTGACAAGCTAAATGTTATTACACGTAAACATGTCCAAAACGGTGGGCACGATTGAGGTTATGACAGAGAGGGGTGGAACTGACCTCAGTGCAGAAAAAGCATTTAGAGTATGTTAAAGAATAACACTGCGATGGGCTGGCGACCTGTCCAGGGTGCGTCCCCCGTCCTCGCCCTGTGTGCGCTGGGTTGGACACCAGCACCCCCCCTCGACCCCGTTTGGGACAAGCAGCCGATAATGGTATGGTAAAGAATAACACGTATGGGCATTTAGACTTTTCATTTCACAGTCTATGAAAAACTTCACTCAACATCACAAAAAAGATCTGAGTAACTCTGATCATGTGTGCGGTTGTGATCTGCAGTGTTTAGTACCAATCTAAAGTGGGCCAAGGAAAGACAATGGGGGAACCAGCATAAGGACAGTGGGTGCCAAAGGTTCATTGATGTGAGTGGGTAGCATAGGTTAGCCCTTCTGGTCCAATGTTGATTAAAGCTACAGAAATTGTTGTAAAAAATGAATTCTGGTTATTAAAGAAAGGTGTTGGAACACTGCTCTGAATTTGCTATGTAGCTGTTTAAGCTAAGACCAGTCAGAGTGCCCATGCTGACACATGTTCACTGTTGCTGATGATGGAAGAAGGTGGCCTGGTCTGCTAAAGCATACTACACAATGTATAGGATTTAAACAATAATGTGCTATGATTTTGATTTCAGGTACTACAGACCATCTTCAGCAGTCTTGTGAAGTCCATGCCATGACAAGTGTGAGTGCTTCTTGCAGTACAAGGGAATCTATACAATATTCATTGGTTGCTTGTTGATTTCAATATGTAAAAGTGTTAATAAATGAAAGAATAAGCATAACTTCTCTGCTTGTGTGAGTGAGTTATAAGAGAGAAATAATTCATATTAAATCACAGCATGCTTTTGCATTTGCTAATGATAACTGCTACTCATACAGATTAATGACATGACTTTATTAAATAATGATAAATGACAGTACTAAACAGATTAATTTTGATGACTACACATAACTGTTTATTTGCCATTTCAAAATACAGAGCAAGCTGCATGTGTGCGTACAACTCACAGCAAGCAGCGAGTCATCGCACGTCATAATATAACAAGCCCACAATGTTCACACTGTGGCCTTCCCACCCTCCCCTTGTCTACAACCGCCAAATGACTTCCTGCTGACATTTGATCTCCACCTCCCAGGGTTCTACGCTGTAGTGTCACTCTCCGTCTTTGATGGAGCTCACTCAATTAGCTGAGGCCGGGCTGTGCTGGTGGTGCTCAGGCCAGATCTGTAACCCTCTGTGCTCACCTCTCATTACACACGCCTTCCTCTCAGCAGGGAGGCCTCAGCTCTGGATCTCTGAGGTGTGACTGACTCACACTGGGCCACATCACGGCTCCTCTCGCTATTCGCTGGCTTAAACAGCACCTCTTAGACAAACGTGGCTCGTTTTTTGCAAAAGGTTGGAACTGGAGCTGTGAAGGAGCTGAGCGGTTTTATTTTTGTTGGAAATGATTACGCACCATTTTTACTTCAGCTGATAGAAATGTTTAGTTCACCTTAGTGGCTCAAATTATTTTTGGAAGCTGTAGCACTGACCTAAATGAACCACCACAACCCCCTTTAACCCTAGGCTTTCAATTCAATTATCCATTCAAGGCTCATTACCAAGATGTTTGGGGTCACAGGACTTGGACTTAAGATGGACTTGAGTAAATTCAGGATTCAACATTGAATTAAAAACCAGTGACTTAGATGTTGACTCGAGATCCAAATTAGAAAAAAAGTAATGAAAGCTTTTTTCAGGTAACTGGAATTGTTACCTACATTAGGCATTCCAGAAATTCTTAAGTGATGTTTGATACAAGCTCTAAAGCAAACTTATGGCATGACATTTAGAGGATGTTCATCCAAGCTTTTCACTTCATACCAGAAGAAGAAAATACAGATGGGACATAAAAAAGTAATTTTGCTTAACAGCTGAATAATCTGCCTTTTTAAAATATACCTTAAAAATTTGATCAGATTTGAATTAAAAACATAATTTATTCTGATATATTAGTGGGGAAAAATAGAAACTCTCTGTATGGAGCACCAGTTATGAAAAAAATATATTCTCCATCAGGCTTGGTTAAAAAAAAATAAATAAATAAAATAAAAACACACCCCTTGCTTTTTTTGCTTTTTTTGATTGGTTGTGCGTTTTCTGTTTTCATGGCATATGACTTTCAGTTTCCTATCCTGATTCTTTGACATCAACATTTATGCCTTCCTTTTATAATCTTCCCATTTTCTTAACACTTGCACCAGATTTCACACACAGCTGACTGGGAATAAGTATTATCTTTTGCCACAATCCATGTTTGACTTGCTTTTTGAAGGATTTAACTCTCGAATTGCTTCTTGAAGTATGACAAGTCTCTCCTTGGGGCCATGTTTATTTTCAGTTACCTAAGTCCAACATTAAGATCTGCAAGAACCCTCTTTTACTGCAGATACATTTTCTTATCACTTTACTGCAATAATATATAGACATGTGCTGGTGATTTTAAAAAGGTAATTCCACCTTTTTTGAGATTAAAGGGCCTTTAAAGAAAAGAGAACCTTTAGTTCTGGCAGGGACTGTGTACACCATTTACTGCCATTACATTAATTACTGTGTTACAAAGTAGTTTTAACTTTAACAGTTTTAACAGTTTTCTTCAGAAGATGCATAACTAGTTAGTTACTATAGCCTCAAATAATAGATAGTGATAAGTGATAAATTGTAAGTGTCAGACCACTACAAACATTGGAAATGGGATGTTAGATAAAACTACAGTGAATGCCTTTAAATAATCTTAATCAATATTGAAAAAAATCTCTTTGCTTAACAGCTTAGGTTGCAAACATGTAAATAAAAAATTAAAAAAATAAAAAACTGGTAGATATACAGATGTACCAATAAAAAAAGAAAATAATAATAATAATTTTTAAAAAATCTATAGAGCAAAATTCTTACTATGAAATACTAGAAGCAGGAGCAGTCAGTAAGCATGGAGCAAAATGATGACGGTGCTGAAGTTAATGAGATTAATGTTGGAGCTACTTCCTCTCAACACTTTTGGCTTGGGCTTCAGTCCTCTGAGGCATGAGCACTCATACAACCCTCGACCCTCTTTTCTTTAAAGCCAGCAACCCAATTCTCTAGCTTACATACCCTCTGAGAGACCAGGAGCAAAGAAAAAATCAGAGACGGAGAGGGAGAGGGATGAAGAGAGACCAAGAGAGGGAGGACCCCTGAGCCAGCATTGCCAGTCCAGCAGTGTTTGTTTTGCCATGGTGGTGCACTGGGAACATGACTAGAGTGGCCTCAGCACTTCTACTGGAGCGCTCAGGTGATGAATGCACTGAGGTAATCTAGGACACTGCAATGGACACACCATAAATTTTGCAACCCTTGCATGGTACTGCACTTGTTCACTGGTTTCTAGCCTTTTGAAAGGATGGGATGGGAAAACATGACAACTTTCTTCATGTGAGGATCACTGGCTGATTCTTACAAAAAGGCCTTTTCTTCAAAACAGTTTTTTTTTTTTTTTTTTTAAATCACATGATTTTGGTTTCTGAGGTAAATTTTATATTTAGGCCTTGATTGAACATTAATCAGCTACACAATGGAGGTTCTCACAAACTGTGATACATGTCATAAGTAAACAGCAAACAACTAACATCCTATATAAGCAAAATCTATTTTCAATTATCTATACTATCTATAAAATCTAAATCTATGTCAGCAGCAAAATCTATGTTTCCCTAAAAAAATGGAAACTGGGACTCACATAAATTTTCATACTATAGATGTGTGTGTTTGTGTGTGTGTGCGTGCGTGTGTGTGAGTGTGTGTGTGTTTAAGTGTGTGTGTGTGTGTGTGTGTGTGTGTGTGTGTGTGTGTGTGTGTGTGTGTGTGTGCACGCATGTGTCTAAAGGGGTTAAAGACTGCAGCTGTCTCTTGGCTGTGGGAAGTGGTTCAGGACTGCTTCCCATTGGTCATTCCCATGAACCCTGAGCGCTACAGAGGGGCACAGTGGGAGGCCGCGGCAGGGACTTTCTGCATATCAGCCCCGCGCCACATTGTGACAAATTGCCAACTATTTATCAACAAGTTTATGCTGGATTTTGAGGGATGCCAGGAGAACACTATGCAGAAGCTGATTATAATGGGAACGAGACGCTGTGTGAATGTGTGCGCTTGAGCATTTCTGCTTCTTTTTTATACATTCCAGGACAAAAATTTAACGAAGAAAAACAAATCTAAACTATAATACATTATTTTTAACAAATAGATACATATATACTGCTGTTTTCATTCTAGCTCATTTTAGCTATTTGGAACAAATATTTTTGCATCCGTTCACAACAGTCTATGGATTTGAATCATTATTAGTCTATGAATTTTAATAAATATTAATTGTTCTTTTTTTTAAGATTTGTTTGATTTTTTAGGGAATCTCACATACTCACCATCAACATTCAGCTAAATGGCAAAGAAAGAGAGTCATTTTTAGGCAAAGAATAATCATAATAACTATGTGACCTCATACCTTGACTTCAAACGCACTTCAAGTTAAATCTGTATTTACTTTTTTTATGTAAACATCTTGCAAAATTAAATTTAGAATGTTTTTTTTTCTTTTTTTTATATGCAGATCGAAACAGGTTTTTTAAATAGAACAGAAAATACATCAATGTTTATCTGGGCTTGAATCAGCAATAGTGTTTTTCTTTTTTTTTTAAAAAGACAGAGGGAGTAAAATGTAATGTCGATGGTTTTAAATCTCACTCTGTAGGGAAGTCATTAGGCTGTGTAGGAGTGCAGCTCGGTGAGATTTTTGTGGGACCATGGAATAGTTCTTCGTCAGAAGGTCCCCAAGGATATGAGTATGGTAAACATGAGTGGTCATCAACTTATTAACCTTCTGGCCACCATCTCTCCTCAGCGCTTGTGAGCTATTGGAGCTGAGCTTGGAAATCCCCCAAACTGAAAAAGCAACGTCAGTCTAAATTAAGCCAGTAATTTCAGGTCAAGACAAAATTCCTATTCTCCTGAGTGAAGCAACCTACTCTGAAAAATAATCATAGTGGCTTACAGAAGGCCACTTGTAGTTCATGTGTTCCTTCGCATTATCAGACCATACATGACCTCTTGTACCATTGCAGGATTTTTCCCTTTCTTAGCCATCCATGCTAAATGAATTCTATGTGTAAAACTTGTGGGAACAGGACTTTAACTGTTGATTGTCATCTGGGCTGTTTTTGTAAGATTCATCCCAAAGCATGAACATTAGAGGTAGAAACACAGGGATCTTGAAAACAATCATCTATTCTTCTCAGCTGCAAAGCCAGGTGGCTAAATGACTTATCTGTTCATCTCTGCACATCTCAACATTTTTAACATTGAACAAATTAAGTAGCCAAAGAAACAAAGGCACCTCACATCTACTTCCCAGGCCTTGATAAGAAACAAAAAGTTGCTGTGATGCAAAGGTATAATAGACAAGTATCCGAGTGCTCTACATGCTGCAAGCGATATTGTCCCATGCTCTTCATAAAATTACACACATCACACATTTTCTATTTGTAAAGCTGCACCTTCAAAGAGGCTCATTTGATGAAATTGATTGAAGTGAATAAGTTAACTGCCAAAGAACAGGGCTTAATGACTTTCATTTGAAAAGTTAAAGTCAAGGCTTAATATAAATGCAAGGAACACACGTAAAGAACACTTAATTAGGCCTATTTTTTTATGAGTCACCTCTATTGTGAAGGAAGCACAGGTGAGTAAGATGTGCACAATATTTGCATTAATCAGCACGTTGCTAGTCTTATAAACACTTAATGAAATACAGATAAAATATACTGTTACTCTACCTCTTAAATAACTATGAGCTTATTATTTAGTAATACCTGGTCATGTGTCTCCATGTTTTAAAGCAATAGTTCACCAAACAAACTAATTTAGACTATTTTCCATGCTTCCTTTTTTTAAGCTCATCAGGAAAAAACATGATTGGTATTGAAATTGTTGCTTCTTTAGTGTAGAACTGCCACTGCAAGGTTAAAACTGCTAGAAAATACAAACAGTCACCCAAATAGACCAAATTATCTTAATAGAAATACATCAGTGAAACCTTTCTCAAATCACATTCTTTAATAAGGTGGTGCAAACCAGGTGATGTGGTTTAGGACACAGTGTGGCTAACTACATGTTTTTCGAATTAGCAAACATTCACTCTTTCTTTTACGCTGATTCTTCAGCACAGAAGGACTGGTATTCATGAAGTGCTCATGAATTTGATGAGTGTGACCATAAGACCCTCCACAGATCTGCACACCAACAATGACGCGCTGGCTGCTGTTTAAGTGGATTGAGGATTTGAAAGTTCTGAAATGAGTTTTTTCAGGAACTGGGTAAGGCTGTTCCAGCTACTGAGTTCTTGCGCTTGTAGTTACAATTTCATTCTACAGTGTGAAAGTACATGTAATCATGCTGAAAGAAGCCACTGCCATTAGAAAATTCTTTTGCCAGGAATTGGTGTCCTCAAACTCAGCTCCAAAGCAGAACATTTCTCAAAGCATCACAAAGCTTCCGATAACATGCCTTCATCCTGAAGTATACCTTGCGTCTTCTTTTCAATAGTTAAAAGTTGCACATGCACTCAAGCGTCAACATAATGTAATAGACACATGATTCACCAGACCAAGCTGCCTTCTTTACATGTTCCATGGTCCAGTTCTGATGCAATTTACATGCTCACATGTAGTCACCATTGATGGTGGCAGCATTTTTTTATAGCCAGAATTAAATTTTTCAGCAACTTAGGCTACAGTCATTCTTATGCAGAATTGGACCAGATGAGCTTGCCTACACTCTCATCATTGAGCATCATTGAACCTTGGGCACCCTGCTGGTTCACCATTTGTCCTTCATTGGATAATTTTTAGTAGGTACTAACTACTGCTTACATGGAACACCCCACATAACCTGCCATTATGAAGATACTCTACCTCAGTCATCTAGATGTTTAAATTTAGCTCCTGTCAAAGTCACTGAAATTGTTTCTAGCTGTACCCAGTATGTGGCTGGAACAACACATCAACCCATCTTAAGAATAGGTGGTTCTAGGTGCTGAGTTTTGTTTAAACTGGCATGCTGTGTAAAGACTCAAAGTTGAGTTGAGTTGCGAATACTTAGATGGTGGCTTTGGATCAAACCAACTGAAGAAAGCCCATCAAAACATATGCTGAGGTGTTAGTAACATCTGTGGACATAGAGAAACATATATAACTGTCTCTTTAGTGAGGTATTTTGTCAGTGAAATGACAGAAGTTGGTGTGTTTAAGGGATAGAGTCCAGGCTCTTTGAAGACAGCGCTGTGGAAAAAGGAGATCCAAAGCCCAGGTGAATTGGCAGGTCCACTGAGAAGCTGAAATAGATGTCTATTCACACTGAGTGAAAGCCCAGGGTGGCTGCTCGTGTCAATGCCAAACCTGCCAGGCCGCCAACAGGGTGGGCATGACTCAAAGGGAAATGAATTGTGGGTGCAGAGGATTCTTCAAAACAACACCACTGTTAAGGAAAGCAGCTAGCCTCCAGGCATGTGTCTTAACCAGACAAACATAGGCTATATGCTTCTAAATGGACATTTTGTGGATGTTCTTTTAGAGGCCTTAGCCAGGCTGCTTTCATTTACGCTCACATGGTGAAAGACTGTTTGATACTACCACATCAGAGGATAGTGGAAAGAATGACAAAATCAATTTTGACAAGGAAATTTTGTTAGTGTAACAACTATTTTAAATATTTTTAAAAAATGAACATCATTCAAGTGAATTGAGTTGATTTGAATGGTTTTTCCTTGTGTGAGCAATTGGAAGAGGGGATCTTCTAAAAGATTTTCTTTCTGGGTTTCTGTCAGATCCTACAGTCATCGGCTTTGAAAGTAAGCTCTCTAATTATTGTTTGCTGGCACATGTGCTAAAAGGTTATGAGTAAATTAATATAAATAAATCATAAATCAAATCTCAAATCTATGAGAAACTCTGAAATGTTATCCCTGAAAAGTTACTGTTTTTTGCTCTTTTTAAAAAAAAATTCATTAATTCTATCTCCTGTTGGAATCTTGGTTAGAATTAACCTTTCAGTCTGTCTGCCTCTACTTGCTGCCCTTGCTTTTTATGGTCCATGGACTGGACTCTGTCTGTCTGTCTGTCTGTCTGTCTGTCTGTCTGGACTCTGTATAATGCTATACTTCAACATGAGATGATGTCCCTTTATCATGAAGTGGCTGAAAGAGGGCCTATTTTCCCCTGACCCCTTGTAGGTGGGATATCAAACTCTTGGCAAAATGGGACAATATGGCCCTGCCATTTCTAAAATTTCCCAGATGCTAAGTAGGGCACATGATTGACACCAAATGGGTGGGATTATGGTCTGAGTGGCATTAGCGTGTGCCAAACCAAACTTCTCAAATATATGCGTGCCACATTATATCAAAACAAGCAGCTCTCTCCATGTAATGAAAAATTGGGAACTGGCAGCATTAGGCCCAGACAGATGAAGATTATTTAATTTAACTACACAATTTAGCAACACTAAATTTATCTGCACAGTTTAGCTACACTCTTATGCATTTAAGGTAGTAACTTTCCAGCCCTTTGCAAAACTATATCATTTTTTTCAAATGTATCTTTGTGTCCATAACCTTTTTAAATAGAAAAACTTTGGATTAAGTTTACTGATTGAAGTAGTATTAAAGCCAGCATGGGAAATTCATCTGCGCTGCAGGTAGCCTAACACCATTTTGCCAAAGAGGTGCTGGTGAAAATTAGTATTATCCTGGAATTTGAGTTACATTCTTGGCCTTATGTTTAGCACCAGATTCATGTTCACATTTTTTTCATTTTGCCCCTGAGTGGTTATGAGATAAATAATGTCACTAATACATTTAATATCAGATAGTCAGTGCCTGGATAATATTTACAGTGAGAAATGGGGTGACAGAGAGTTAAGACTGGATTATACACAAGACACTGCACCGGATAATCTGGGAAGATAATAGTTTAAGATCTGTCTGAAATCGGGACATCTTTTGCGATAGCTAGGAGGGCTGAATCGCCCCTTAAATCTGCCTTATTATTCTGTAGTTTGGGCCATTCATTAGCATTTTAGAGATTTTTTTATGACAGCCACATTGTGCATCTCATTTTGGAAATTTTTCTTTTACGGAATGTATAACAGAATCATAGCACTGCTAACACACAGTGGTTAACACCACCAAATAACCCCATGCTGAGAGTGCAGATGCCAAAAGTTGCTTGAATGTAGAGCAAATTTTTTATGATAAAAGCTTTTCTTCATTGTTCTTAGTCTCCTGTGTGTCATTCCCTGGATGCACCTCAAGGCCTTCATTATCAGGTTAGACACCTCTCTCACCGAATGAGCTGTGTGGAGGGATAATAAAAGGTGGCACCTGGGCTTTGATTACCATTGCTTCTCTCACCTATAAAGTTCCAGAGTCCCTGCTGTGATGGCATGGGAAGGTGAGAGCTTGCAGCCTATACGTCTGCAGTTCACCAAATGTCCTGGATGACAGCAGTGATCTAAGAATCAGGTACATGACACTTCATTATCACAAGTTCTGCAGCTTTCAAACAATGGAGAATGAGCATACGTGTGTGTTATGTTATAATTGAAATAAGCTTGTAGTTTCTTAAGTATATAAATGTGTGGGATTTGAACGGCAGTCATACTTGCAGATGATAAAAGCTAAGTTTGCTTGTTAATTAGATTTCAACCATCATTCCTTGAGACATGTAGTTAGAGAAGTTATGGTGAAAGTACAGATTCAACCCTTGTCCATGACGTGTTGTGTTATGACAGGAATTTCGAATAAAATGATTCTGTGCATAGAATTATTCTGCAGAGATTACTCATTTCTTTACTTTAGTGAGTTTGTAGGTTTATGTGCCAAAAAGACATTTCAACAAACTCATTTTTAGAATGCCATTTCTAAAATGCCACTTGGAATTAAATGAGTTGTTGTTTTTACTGTGGCTTTAATACTGATCCCTGTTTTGAATGGCTCTCCTGCATTGTGCCTCATTAAACACGTTCGGGCCGAAACACTCCGTATGTGCAAATAAGGAGTGCTTTCAGGAGTGATAATGGTGGTTTCAATCTTCCCAAAAACAGTGAATGAGTTGTTTTTGCGGATTATTTTCCATATGCACACTGTATGTATACATTTTGTATAGAAAATGTATAAAAAAAATTTATACATTTTTTAAAATTAACTAATTTAATTAAACTGTGTAAATTAGTATGTAATTATGTATTCGTGTATAAAATGAAAGACTGAATTATAAACTAGGCTTTGTGTGATGTTCCTACACAGAATAAAATTAAAGTGAATATTGATCTAAAGCATCTAAAGTTAATTTTAACAGAAGTGGGCATTTAATATGGCGTCACACAAAAACAACAAATACAAAATTGTATCTGAACGTATGAGAAGCTTGAGTTTAAAATGAAAGTGACAGTTTGTCATTGTGTACACTGCAGCACAGCAGTGTGAGCACAGCAGCAACACAGTGCACCACAACGAAAGGTTACAAGGCAGCAGTGCGAACATGACCAAAACACGGGTTCTTTTAAGGAAATCTAATGCACTAATTTCACAGTAGTTCAAGAACCATTATGATAACGGTAAAGTAAAAGTAAACATCTTAAGATTCATTTCTGAATAGTGAGTCTACAGATTAAAGGGTTAACCCACAATACAATATTCATGTATGGACATGTAGCTCTGCTTTTTAAATTGAATTAAGTTGACTTTCAGCAAAACACAGATGGTGCTATGTGCACAAAAAAAGCTTTTGAACAAAAGTAAAGTTTGGTAGCAGCTTGCTGTTCCCCTCCCCAGCCCACTGTGAGTTTGCAGGGTGCAAATGAACAGTCCTCACCAGGGATTTATGAGATACCTACAGATCAGCACTGCGTCACCATTGCGGCGATGTCAAGATGTCGCAGCTTGTGTGACTGGTGGAAGGCTCAGCCCTGTCGTTGGTGTAAGTGCCGAGCCTGCCAGCGCTTTTGACACCATTACTGCATGTCAATTAAATGTGTTACTGTAGTCAAGGTGCAGCCAGAGAGCGGCTGACATGTTTTCTTTCTCCAGACACCTCTCTTACCTTGGCTCCGCAAAGATTGCAAGCACAAAACAAAGCCAACAATCAAATGATGGAGAGTCTATTATGGAAATGGATCCAGTAATGGCTCACACAGCTCTTATGATTAGGATTGATTGGCTCTGATGATGGTTTGTTGTTTGCATAGCATGATGAGAGCTTGCAGTGATTTCTGTACAGTACTGGTACCAGACCGGTCTGGGTAAAATAAATAAATAAGTAAAATAATGCACTGAACTCAATTTAAATGTGTACATTATTTCCATTCCCAACACAATTATCACCAAGCAAGTCAACTGAAAGACCGATGTTGATGTAAGATATTTTAGTCATGTGGAAACACTGCCACAGTTAAATCAAGCTTGCCTTGTTGAAAACTTGTAATGATTTCTACTTGCAAAAGTTTGAACACCTCCAGTCAGAATTGACCCGTGGTGTTGATTTTCTAAGTGGTAAATAAACGCATCCTCTACAATGAATGCACTCTTAGTGAAATGCTAACACATCCTACAAACAAAAAGTGAAAGTGACAACCCTTGTCATTGCGAGGTCACGGCACAGCACACATGAACCACAACGAAATTGGACCTCTGCATTTAACCCACACACATGTGCAGCAGTGGGCAGCTATTGAAAGCGCCCGGGGAGCAGTGATGGGGACGGTACCTTGCTCAAGGGTACCTCAGGGCAACCTACTAGGGTGGGAATCGAACCCACAATCTTCCGATGTGGGGCCAACTCCCTAACCACTAGGCCACCGCTACCCCGACAATAAAAAAACAAAACCATTTTACGATTTAGGGGTACGATTTAGGGTTTTGCTAAGGAACCCAATCTTGGTAATGCTGAAGGCACAACCTCTGAACTTTGATGGTGAGTTTCATACCGCTAAACCATGACCAATGCCTCTCCTTTCACATTGTTGCATGTCTTCTCAACACCAAGACCATTGTCACCCTAAATGGGCAATAACACACTCATACGATGTAACACAAACATAACACGACAAGCTGACAAGAGAATCTTGAGGGAGAGAAATGGTGTGTTGATTGTGGTGCCTTTGACAAACTAGCAGAACCATGAATGAAAATGAAGCAGTGAAGTTAATATTGTTAATTGTTTTCAGTGGATTATAGTTATTGTATTTGAAGCCTTAATTATGTTACTTTGATATGAGGTTCAGTTTGCTTCCAGCAGCAACAGCTGGAAGAAATGTCTTTCAAAGAGCTACTTTTTAATTTTATCATGGAGAACATTTCAGAGCCATTTTTAAATTTGACTTCTGCTTTTACCTAAAATAATTTTTACATGAACACTTATGCTTCCGCCTAAGTAAAGAATATACATTTTGCCACCCCTGCTTACATATAAATGTGCCAGAACTTTTCCGCTGGAAACATTTTAGGCATTAATATTATTTTAAATTCAGTAATCTGTCAAGTAACTGTATATAATATGGTGTAGTGTGGAATGGCTTCTTGAGTAATCAAAACCTCAGTTAAGAAGGGGCCCTAAACTTTTACAAATGTCTAAAAGTTCATGATCTATCCACAGTATGTTGAATCTTTGTAGATTAAATTTATTCCCAACATATGATAAACAGGAGGAAAGCATATATGCATGGCCTAAAGGGATCATTAAGCGATTTCTAAGTATTTTTAGTAAATAAATTTATTCTTGCAATCCTATTTGGCTTCATGACCACATTTAATCATTTCTACATGTATCTGGTTCAGTTTAGTTCAGTTTAGTGTTCACATTTGTGCCGCACATGCATATTCACAGAGTGAATGGAAAACATTAAATTGAATTGGTTGATTTTCACTACTTATCTTTCTCAGAACTGTCTTGCCATCTTAAAGTTACAGTGGCTTTATTTGCTGATGAAAAAAGGAGAGGTTTTATTTGCTTTTACATCCTCAGTAACATGCTTGTCTAACTGGACATTGACAAGGTTTTCTTCTAGAATGACCTTAATGACTACTACTTAATGACTTAATGACTAGCTTCCTGGTACTACGTGCTTGAATATAAACAAGGTTTGCCTTTGTTTTCCTTGCAATATTTTAATAGTAGTATCATTACTGGGTGAAGTTTCCTGTGTAAAAGCATGAAAACAAACCATACTGATTAACACGATTCCCACCAATGATAAACGACCCTTAGGCAGGTCCACACAGAGCACTGGCTTAAATGCACTCATAAGCTTGATAAAGTGAATAATGATCATTTCAAACATTGCTTCGGATGACGTAAATCTCTTCAAGGCAGAATGACAGACAGATGGAAAGACAGAAGGAAACAGCAGAAAGATGGATAGATACATTTGCTAGTACTGCTCAACAAAGGACCCTGTCTATAACAAATAAAATAGTGAATAAATAAAGGCAATGATTTTAATACAGTGCTGGCTCTGAATACGCCACTACAGCACTGGTTTCATTGGTGCACTCATGCACAGAGTTGCTGACTCAAGCAAGGCGTCTCTTCACTGACATTTATGTATGGATGAGAACTGGTTGAGTGTTTGGAGCAGGGCCTAATCTTGGAGAGTGTTCCTTGATATGCTTCTGTTCCATCCCCATGCCTGCACACTGGCACTTAGGCTCCTAATGGCACTGTTCCCCATTTATTCTTTATTCTGACTCACTCTTCCTATGTCTCTCACACTCCCTCCCTTTCTCTCTTGCAATTTTTCTCCATTCTTCCTCTCGAATAAGCCTGCCTTGGCATCTTGCTATCTCTCTCTCTCTCTCTCTCTCTCTCTCTCTCTCTCTCTCTCTCGCTCTCTCTCTTTCTCTCTCTTCTCTTCTCTTCTCTTTCTCAACTCTCAGTCGATTTGTGCGCATAAATATCACATGAGAATTGCTATTCATTATTGAACTGGCAAAAGCACAGAGCAAAGGGACTATCTCTTCAAAGCCAGCGTTGAAAAGAGCTTGGCATTACACGTTAAGCTCACTCACTTTAGTCATCATTGTCATGGGTACGATTGTTATTACATCTTAGTGTTGCCATGACACCACTGTAAATATTGATTCTTTGCTTTGATCACAATTGAACTACACCCTAAAATTGTTCTTCAAAGGTTCTTTAGTAAAGACAGTTTTTCTGTGTAGAAGTACAAACTCCCTAATAACCATTTGACTTCATAAATGATACTTGGCACGATTAAATCTTTCCAATGACAGATAAACTGTTTTTAATGGGTTTTTTTTTTACTTTGATACCTTCAAACATGTGTATTTATGTGTGTATTATATTAATTTGATCCCATTTTTAAAACTCCTCCAGTGATAAAATGTATATGCTTTAAAATCTGCATTAACCTTAATTCATCATCACAGAGGATCACCAAACAAAGCCTTGACCTTTGACACACACCATCAGAACTTCAACATACTGAGCTGTTTTTTAAAGCTATGATTCACCTGATTCATGCAAGAAGTGCCCTATGGGATTAAATTGAAAGAAAGTTTTTTATTATTATTATTATTTATTTTGGTTTTTTTATTTACATTTTTTTTGCATAAACTGCAGTGTAGCTCTCATAGCATTTTAAACTAATATTTCAACATTTCACAGAAGTAAATGCATGCAAATACCACAATCGGTCATTGGGTTCAATAGATTTTTAGTTAATGATCTCTAGAGCTTCTCCAACTTTTCTCTGTTGCTATGAAACAATGCATTTGTGAATGGGGCATGCCCGAATCAATTTATTATCTAGTAACTGATCAGCACTGTTTCTGCTGCATAAGTGCAGTTTAGCTGTGCTCATCTCTCATACATACACACACAAACACACACACACACACACACACCCTTGTTCCATGTCTTTGCCTCACACAGCACCTTGACCCAATAAACCACATCCTGTGGACTCCCCACGGCTCGGGTAAGGACTACTGAGGCAAAGTCATTGTTGTGTCTCCCCGCTAATGGTGTTAACATTGTGTGGGCAATAAATAACAAGAATGAATAGGCACATAAAAAGAATTAATGAAACGTGCGCAGAAGTGGAGCAGTGAGATGCATGGTTACACGGTGTGGCGACAAATTACTGAGGGTGTGCAGGGTAACAGAGCAGCCATTACTCTATACGGCGAGCAGCTCTGGCTAACACCTGTGCTTCTCTCCCAGCCACTCACCCTAATTAGCCCATCCAAGCCCAAAGGATTCCCCACACCAGGCCCAGCTCAGCTGAGGGAGGAAGGGTTTGATGTTTCGCCTCCCATCATATGCCAACCCCCACCCAAAAGCACAGTCTTTTCACCTCCCAGCTGACTTTCTATTCCCAAAACTCAGGTCACATGTCTTCAGGGAGTGTTGATGCAGATGATATTTCCCAGGGTCCAAAACACGTCTGCACTTTATCAGGTACATGGATACTCCAGCTTTTTTCAACTTTCAACTATCTCAGTCTTCATCTAATTTCTGCCAAGCTATCAATTACTACAGTCCATGAACATAGACCCATGCCACAGAAGAGCCATTTTAGTTTTCTTAAGATGCACTTATTACTTATAAAGAAATAAAGTTCCACATAGGTTCTTTATCAGTTCAAGAATTCCAATAACTTATAATATGATGGGATTGTAAAAACTTTAAAAAGGCTCCTTACTTTCATGATGCTCTTTTCCAATTTTTAAAGTCCTTCATGAAATCAAGCATTATTCTTCTGGAACAACACACATCTTTCTTTAACTTATTTACTACAATAAGTAGTAAAAATACGTGATTATATAACACATTCAAAACTGCAGCTGCCACGCAAAGCAACAATTCGGGTTTTAGGATGAAATGAACATGAAAGAGCACAAGTTTTAACAAAGCTCTTCTTGTGAAGTTGCTTTTGAACTTTCAGACAAAAAACGATTCGGATTACATTTACGTTCCTTAAGGTTGTCTGATATCCATGCAGGAACCTGTGAGGAACTTTTTTATTTACTTGATAGTGTGTGGCAGTAGGCTTGCTTTGTTTTGTTTTAAAAACACTTCTCCTATTCATCTAATTATTGTAGTTTGGGCAAAACACAAAAATGATTCTAACAAGATGCTTTCTGTTTGCATCTTTGTTGGTAGCAGTGAGCCTTTTTGCTTCTATTATAAAAACTCCACAACTGTGTTGGTAATTAATTAACAGGCGTTTTTCCTTTTAAAAAAAGAAAAGAAAAAGGAAATTATCTCTTTTTTGATGAACGAATAACACAGGTTTTATCTTTGATGAAAGCTTTCTGGAAGTGGCTGAGAAAGAATATTTTGACAATATTACTACATGTTCATTTTCTTATGGTCTTCAGTGTCTACACAAAGACCTACAATATAATAATGTGACTGGTCAGTGGGTTTTCTTATCATTTCTAATATAGGATTACCCATTAAATTACCCATTAAATTGACTGTTGTTGGTAATCAATAGTATGATACAGGCGGAGTTAGATGTTTGGGGGAAAATGCTGTATCCTTTAAACCTCTTTAACACCAAGGATCTTTTAGTGGGTCAAAACTATAATTACTACATGAGAGGCTTCGTGCCAATTATTAAATAATTAATAGTAGTTACTGATGAAGACTAATATGTCTAAAGTAAGTGTTAAGATTAATCGCTAAATAATCAGCACAGAGTTTAAGAGGTAAATACAGAGTGCATAAAAGAGGGGGCATCTATTGAAAGTGCCCGGGGAGCAGTGAGGGGATGGTACCTTGCTCTGAGGTACCCTTGAGCCCCTTGAGGTACCGTCCCCGTCGCTGTTCCCTGGGCGCTTTCAATAGCTGTCCCCTGCTGCACGTGTGTGTATGGGTGAAACGCAGAGGTTGAATTTTGTTGTGTTGTGCTGTGCTGCGTTTCACAATGACAAGGGTAGTCACTTTCACTTTCACCTTCACTTTTCCAGAGTGCATAAAACACTACCAAGGTCTGACCCAACACACAAAACAAACTTCCTGTTAAAACTATTGAGCCAAAGCTTCCAGGGAAATGTGTTCCCCATGTTTTCTCCTACGGGTCATGTGTGGGCTTTGGCATGGGAGCAGTACAAAGTGATGAGAGGAAAGGGTCAATATGATTGGGTTACTGCTCTCCCGCAGTTGGATTGATCTCTTCCTGTTGCCTGTGGATTAGTGACTGAAGCATTGATGCTTTGAAACTGGTGAAAAGAAAGATCACAAAGGGATCTTAAAATGCACCAAAGAAAAGAAGTCGAAATGAGACCATGGCAAAGGAAACTTAGTAGGCACCACAGGAACAGCAAGAGCTTGCTCAACAGATATCAACTGAAATGAAAGTTGATTTCGGGTTGAAGATAATAGCATAATACGTGTTTGACCATGAAAAATCATTCAGTCAAAAAAGAGCATCTATCTCATTTTCATTTTTTTAGTACAAGTTACTGTTAGAAAAAGCAGGAAAAGTAAAAACTGAAAAATGCACAAACAACAACAATATAATATAAATTGTTTAAGTATTTTGCTAATTACTCAGGGGGTCATTTCTAGGGTTAGGGTTAGGGTTAGAAATCTGTAGAAAACATTTATGTTATTTCTGTTACTCATTAACAAACTAATCTTAATTGCAAATGTATACTCATCAATGCATAAAACCTTCCTTCCACTTATCGTGTAGCTGTACCTTTAGTGTTCTAGCATCCCTTGCTCTACCTCATCTTCCATGGTTGTTTTCAGTCCAGCCTTGGGAACTGCTGTGTTTTCATGAAGACAGCTGAGGTATGTTTAGGTAGTATCTTGCATTATCTTTAGTGCTGCAATGCCAGTGCTGTTAACCATTACTGTGCATACACATATGCATATGGATCTAGAAGATTAAAAGCTATAAACATAAGATGGCAGTTAAAAACCCCAAATTACTAGTTACATTTGTCCAAAAATGGACAAATGAAATTCTGATTCCATGTAAGATTTCAATAAATTTGTGAAATATTTTTAAATTAGACGTATATTTTCTGCTTTTGGCGCAGACAAATAAACCTTTGATTATGTCGTGTGCTATATTGTTAATATAATTTAGGAGAAATTAGTTATTTCTTGTTACTTTTTTCAAGCAATGTGCAAAATGCAGCCACTCTCAGAAATGAAAAACCCATAGAAGAGTCCTTCCCTAATGAACCTTGTTTACAGATTTGTCGAGTTGAAAGGTCCTTCAGGCAATGGAAACCAATACTTTGAAAGGTATTGCTCTAAAGAACCCTAGAAGAACCAAGAGCATATGTTCATAAAGTATCGTGGAAGACTGTTGCCCTAATCACAGACTCGGGTATCTGTGGCAAACCAGTAGCTCAATCTATCGCAGTGTCATGTTCCAGCACTTAGTCTGAGGCTCACTCATGCCTTAGGGAAGGAGAACAATCACTGTCTGGTAAAGCTCAGATGCCCACAGTCTTGATTAAAAAGAAATTGCCCAGATTAGGAGGAAATTAATATTTTCCTATCTCTTGTTCTGTTTGCTTCCTGCTCCTATAAAGATGTGCAGTTACAAATGAAAGCATTCTAACTTTAAAAAAAGTGTGAAATTACACTAATTACCCATCAGCAATTTCAGCATAATGCATTATAAAATCACAGTACTTTACAGTATTTTTAAATAAGCCGTGTCTTTCTAATGTACCTCCTGCTGTATGATGTGAAAGTGAAAGTTGTTATTGTGGATACACAACACAGTGAATCACAACAAAAATGCATCCTCTGGATTTAACCCATACACACAGTGCAGCACTGGGCAGTCATATCCAGTATATGTGTTAATGTGCATCTACAGCTGTGTCAAGGTCTGCTGTTCTGGAACATTATGGGCTACCTGGAGATTTAGGTAAAGATGACAAAGATATATATCCAGTATCCAATAGCAAATAGATCACATTCATTCAGAGTGTTGCGTAGTTCAAAGAACAATTATCACATTAAGACAGTTTGGTGCACCTATGCCTAACAACAGGAAGCATATGTCTGTCAATTATACTACAGGATACGTTTGCCATGATGGTTGAAAAAAATCTAATGTAAATGTTTATTTGGGGTTAAAATGACTTTTAACCCCAAATTTTTACACACTTTTATTTTGCTAAGCTATGATAACCTTTATATTGGGAAGTATACAATAAAATATATATGCAACTAAGCCTATAGGCAATTAATGCTAATTTCTTACACTGGAAGCTGATACCTAAAGTTTCAGCACAAAAAAACTAACACATGCACACACACACAAACACACACACACACACAACAACAGCAACAACAGAGACAAATTCACACTAAATAAATAGTTGCTGGCCAACAGCAATGGTCGATCCATTCAGAACTTCCGGAATTACTGCTGTATTAAGGAGTTTTTAATGGTTATGCTATCTATGTAATCTCTCTCTCTTTCTCTCTCTATCTCTCTCTCTCTCTCTCACTCTCTCGCTCACACACACACACACACACACACACACACACACACACACACACACACACACACTCACACACACACACACTTTCCCGAAATAGCTCTACATGCATTGTAACGCTATACGAAGTGGGTGGTTATGGGTGGAGGAAGAGGAGCGGCAGTAAAGAGCAATATACACATCACAATAGTATGTGAATTTCATTCATAATCTCAGGTCAAATTTTGCGTAATGCATCCTGGCACATTTGCCACAAGCCTGGGAGGTCAACCACTGAGACGTCCGTGAGTGTAGCCTAGACTTCCAGCAAATAACAACCAACGTCAGCAAGCTTACTAAGGATTTTTCTTTTATATTTCAGTCCCAGCCTGCTCCTTTATCCCTCTCTCCCTACATGCACATCCTTGTATATTCAACGTCTTCTAGAGGATTTCCTGGCCCATTCAAAGTCATCCTTTTTCCAACAAACCGACCCCCCTTCTCTATCAGTCTGTGGTGGGAAGACTGATCTCTTGCTCCTCAGCGGCTGACAGAAGTAGGCTACACTACGGCAGGGCCTGGGCCCAATCAGAGGCGATATGCATAGTAATATTGTGGCAGGGGCGGGATAATGAAGTTCCCAGCTTGCAGCCTGGAAGGGTATCCTCCGGTGTGCGCTGTGATTTATTTCCTCTGTCAAGAGCCAGGACAGCCAGGACTTGTCCTTCCCCATGGTCCCCGAGAACGGCAGAGCAGCAGCAGATAAGAACAGGGAGGAAAGGTAGCAGGGCTGGGCGGAAAACATGGAGCGCCCTATATTCAAAAAAGATGGAGTTGCCGGAGGATGTTACAGTGCAGAGTGACTGCACCTGAAGAAAAAAAAAGTCACGCACTGAATTTTACTTGGTTGAAAAGTGCACAGTTCCACATGAATAAAATATTTTACATTGACATAGTTTTGTCTTTCACCTCACTGACCTTTATCAGTAACTGTTACAGTAACATTTAAAAAATTTAAACTTAAAAAGCTTTAATTGTATTTCATTGTGCATTTTCAGATCAGGTGATCCTGAAACATTGCTAATGCCTTGTCTAACATTAATTAATTAATAAGTATAAGTGACCTCATCTGCCTTATAATTACAAAATAGCCTTTGTTTCACATGTTTTCTTTTGAAATTTGAAATACCATTACTGTGATGGGACACATTTTACATTTTAAGGATTTAGTAAAGCCTCCTTTCTTGTCCATGTAAAACTTGTGGAGACCTGAGGCAGATTCAATACACAAACTGTATAATGAGCCAATTTAAACCCAGTTAACCACAGCATCGGTGCTTATTTGCTGTCTGAGAAACTCCAGTTCTTGGCTGCTCTAGACGTACCAGGTTAGTCCTTCACGGTCAGGTGTGAGACACGTGATCCATACGTGCCTTTGTCTCCCAGGCTTCGAGGGTCATATTAAATCTTTGTCAGGCCTGACCTTGGACAAAAGAGTTAAATTAGTCCAATGAAGCACATAATGAGTTCATTTAGGTAATTAAGCATTCAGGTGGAAGGAAAAAGAAAAAAAAGAAACACACACCAAATATGCCTGAGGTCAGCTGTACATCAACTAAGTTGAATGATGAAGATGCTGAAACAATCTAATTAGTTTTTTTAAGCTGCATGGATAAAGCTAATGTGGCTTGGCTTCCTGTTTTGGAGGCATGTTCGTTGCCTGTTATTGTCTGAGTTTTTCAGAAATATCTTTTTTTTTCTTCCTCAAACACAGTATATAACAATGAAGAAAACAACATATGAACATAACTGGCCTCCTATTCAGCTAATTACTGAAACTATTCTCTGTGCTTGGAAGATCACAGGGATGTTTTATTCCTGGCAGGTATCTAGTCTTCTGAAAAGAGATGAAAATTTGTAATAACATTTAAAAGTGGCACTCTTGTCAAAAAGAAAGATATAATTGCCACTACATCTACTGTAAATGTTCTTAGTTAATCGTACAGTGGTGCTACACTGAATGTTCCCTGTCATACAGTAAGATACCCCCTTCTGGTAAAGTATCTTGGAGATGGCATGAACTTTTGAAAAAGACCTTAGAATCCACCTTAGAAGTGGATTTTGTTTTTCTTTTTTTGTTGGTGAATGCAGAAGGAAGCCAGATGGCTGCTAGGGAGCCAATATTTTATTGAGCTTTAGAGCTATGGTAACTATTTTTAAATCAGGACAAACAATGGTGAGAATGGATATGTGACTCACACAAATGACTCGTCAGATGAGAAGCTATAGTCAAACAAGGAAGCTTATGTCAGGTTTCCTAGAGACATGGTCTCCTGAAGTCAGCAACCTCTTTAATCTTGTCGAAGTTCAGAGACAGGTTGTTGGTTCTGCACCAGTCCATCAGCTTGTGTATCTCCTCTCTGTACGCCGCCTCATCACCACTGCTGATCAGACCCACCACAGTTGTATCATCAGTGAATTTGATGATGTGGTTCGAGCTGTGCTTGGCTGCACAGTCGTGGGTCATCAATGTGAACAGCAGTGGGCTGAGCACACAGCCCTGGGGGGCTCCTGTGCTCAGTGTGATGGTGTTGGAGGTGCTGCTACTGATCCTGACTGACTGGGGTCTCCCAGTCCCTTCTCACTCAGATGCTGAGGGATGATTGTGTTGCTGAACTGAAATCGATGAACAGCATTCTGACATAACTGTCCTTTCTGTCCAGATGAGAAAGGGCCAGGTGGAGGGTGATGGAGATTGCATCATCCGTTGAACGATTAGGATGATACGCGAACTGCAGGGGGTCCAGTTAGGGAGGGATTAGGGTCTTTATGTGCCTCATGACCAGCCTCTCAAAGCACTTCATGATGATAGGTGTGAGTGTGACGGGATGATAGTCATTTAGGCAGGAGACAGATGATTTTTTGCATGGGGATGATGCACAGGGATGATGGTGATGGACTTGAAGCACCTTGGGACAATAGTGGTGTTCAGAGAAATGTTGAAGATGTCGGTGAGAACATCTGCAAGCTTATCTGTGCATTTGTGTGAGCTTTGTGTGGGTTGACTCTCAGTAGAGATCTTCTCACCTCAACCGTGATCAGACAGAGAACTTGGTCATTAGGAGGAGGGATGGTCTTCCTCATTGCCATCTTGTTTGCCACATCAAATCATGTGTAGAACATGTTTAGCGCATCTGGGAGGGAGGTCTCACTGTCACAGGCAGGTGGAGATGTCCTGCAGTTGGTGAGGGCTTAAATGCCCTGCTGCATGGGCCGTGTGTCACCGGTGTTCTTGAAGTGGCCATGAATTCTCTGTGCGTGAGCTCGCTTGGCTGCTCTGATGGCCTGAGATTTGCCCTCGCTGTTCTTTGGGTGGCCTTGTCCCTTGACTTGAAGGCCTTGTCCCAGGTTCTCAGGAGTCTGCACACTTCCGCAGTCATCCATGCAGGATGACTACAGCAGACTCTTGCTACCTTGGTACTGCATGCCTCTTCAATCAGAAAGAGAATGCACAACTTTAACTCGCACGGTAGGTGTGCAAGGAGGAAATCTTAGCTATCTAAGAGGAACATCAAGGCCAGACTGAAGTTTGCTGAGAATATAGACAACGACAAGGAGTTCTGGAATAATGTTCTTTGGACAGATGAATCTAAATCTGAATTATTTGGACACCAGGGCAGATGACATGTCAGGCGTAAACCAAATACAGCAGTCCAGGAAAAGAACCTCATACCAACTGTGAAACATGGAGGTGGGAGTGTCATGGTTTGGAATTGCTGCAGCAGGACCTGGCAAGCTCACTATCACAAAATCCACCATGAATTCTTCCGTGTATCAGAGAGTGCTTGAGGAACATGTGATACCATCTGTAAGAACATTAAAGCTGAAGCAGAACTGGACCCTGCAACACGACCCAAAACATAACAGTAAATCCACCAAGGACTGGCTGAAAACTAAGAAATGGAGAGTCCTGGCATGGCAAAGTCGAAGCCCAGATCTTAATCCCATTGAAATGCTGTGGGGTGACTTGAAACAGGCTGTACATGTAAGAAACCCCTCAAACATCTCACAGCTTAAAGAATTCTCCCTTGAGGAGTGGATCAAACCTTCCTCAGACCGATGTCAGAGACTGGTAAGTGCTACAAGAAACGTCTCACTGCAGTTATTTCAGCCAAAGGGGGTAACACTAGCTATTTTTGGGTAGGGTGTCCTAACTTTTTCCTCCGTTAGAATACACATTTTTGTTGATATATTTTGTTTCATGAAAAAGTTCATTTTTGTTGTTTACCTGCAATTAAATCACTTTTTTTTTCAGAGATTAATAAAAAAAAAAAAATTAGATTTTGGTATTGAACATTTCTTAATAAGGGCAGCGGTGGCCTAGTGGTTAGGGCGTTGGCCCTATGATCGGGGGTTCGAACCCCTTCCCACTGGGTTGCCCTGAGGTACCCTTGAGCAAGGTGCTGTCCCCGTCCCGCTCCTCCCTGCGATGGGCTGGTGACCTGTCCAGGGTGCGTCCCTTGCCCTGTGTGCGTTGGGTTGGACACCAGCACTCCCCCGCAACCCAGTTTGGGACAAGCGGCAGATAATGGATGGATGGCATTTCTTAAATAAAAAAACTGATTATTTAATATCTATTGTTTTCACATGACTGTAAGTCAGCTTTCAGTGAACCATGCATTTTTATTAGCCATCTCTGACTGACCATATCTATAAGTGACTTTAAAAGGACAATTATTTGGTAGGAACAACACTGGATCACTTGCCCAAAAAAACTGAATCGTAAAATAAACTGTGGACAAGAATGTTATTGTGTACTTACCTTAGTAAGTAAGTGTGATCTCTATGAGATTTGTAAAAATCAATTTGTCAGTATTTCCATGTCTTTGTTCAGCTATGGAGCTCTGGTCCTATTTTCACAAAGTCCAAACACACACATCAGGTGAACTGGAGAAGGTGTTACTCTACCTTTTGCCCTGTGAGTAATGCAACAGCCTCCAAGATCCCTTGCCACCCTGGTTACAATGAATTGCTCAGATTATTAATAAATGGTTGGATCTATGTTTTCTTTATCAATAAGGTTGATAACTGAGTTACAAAAATGTTGAATTTACTAGCCTTGGAGCAGTGTCTAGGATTGCAGTCACATTATAAAGATTCTGTTTGATTAGATGGCACATTTGCATGCAGTAAAAGTAGCAAACACTGATGCACAAATATATATAACATAAAATTCTGAAACCTATCAAATCGAGTAAGGACACTGTGCTGCGCTACAGAATGCTGTACATCATGACACATAACATACTGAAGTCTGTTTTCATAGGATGCGTTCCCACATTAAATTTCTCACACAAGATAAAAATGAGTTAAGATAAACCTGACACACTCAACATTTCATTCAAATTTCATTCATTTGTGGCCCATTCTCAACATTCTCCACTTTGACGTAAATACTTGCAAAATACTGCATCACTACAAAAAGATCAGCATAGCAAAAAAAATGTCTGTCATGAATTGAAATGTAAAGTATTTTAATCTGCACAGTATGCAAACTTCACAATGACAGTACAACACTGGAATTTCCACTAGTGGAATGGAAATCTCCATTTTTCATTAGCACTTGTTAACAAGCGGACAAGCAGGATGCTATAGGATAATCAGATGACAACTGACTTTGTAGCCTCTCTCATTGTGATATGGTCTTTATAAAAAGCTGTGGTTCCATAACCATGCAGGGGCTGGGGAGTGCACAAAAGGACATGGCCTGTTGCATTTGTCATCACTTGCTTGTGACAAGCTCCTGCTCCACTGGCTGTTCATGTGCTTTCACCCTGGCCTGTTGAACAAATATGTGTTTTCATGTGTTTGTGCTTTGGCAGGCTGTATGGCACAGACATTCTCATACATATACATTTACTGCATTTAGAAGACGCTCTTATCCTAGTAACTTCCAGTTCCTGATTATAGGGTCAGTCCCCCTGAAGCAACTTGGGGTTAAGGGTTTTGTTCAGGAACCCAATGGTGGAAGTGCTGGAGGTTGGATTCTCTTGGACCTCTCGGGCCATAGCCGAGTATCCTAACACTAGACCACCGCCACCACAACCATAAATATGAAACACTAATTATGTTTACATTAACACCAATAGTTCAATGTTGGTTTAATTAAAGCAGCTAGCGTAACTAAGATTTGGTCATGTCAACCACACAATTTGATCGTCTTGGTTGGTCGAAGCTTATTGTGGTTTGGGGAGATAATGGGCACATACTTTTTTGGGTTTTGTTTTGGTTTTACATACCTATATTGTTCCACTGTCTCTCACATGGTGTGGTGTGACATTTTACAGCAGATTCTGTATTTCTACTTGCATGGTACATGTTTAAAATTTGGTTCCCAACCAGTAAGAACAAGAAAACATCCAAAATCCACCGTCCATTATCTGAGCCAGCTAGATATGTGGAGGTGCTGAAAACTATGCGGTGAAACACCCAGGACAGGTTGTCAGTCCACTGTAGGCCAGACACACACAAAAACAGTCTGTTTAATTTTTTAAGTTTACTGTTAAACAGTAAATTAACAGAGATAATTTAGCATCTCTTTTTTATCTTAAGCGCCTTTGGGAGGAAACCTGAACATCTAAACAGGGGAATGCAGAGAACATACAAACTCCATGCAGGAAGGACCAGCTGAGAATCAAATCCAGAACCTTCTTGTTTGTGAGACTTGTGCAGCACCATGCTGCCCTAACTACAAACGGAAATACTAAAAATAAGTCATATAAAAAATTTCTATAATTTCTGTATTTGCTATATTGAGGCCTTATGCAACCATAAGTCAGTTCAGAAAGGTGTAAGATGTGCTTACATTGATCATGACACATCCACATGCAGAGTATTTTTTGTTCTATGGAGCCCTGAACGGGGGAACTCACAGGTGTGTAAACATGAGTTTGTCATGAAGGGGGCTTTCTACATTTTACATGCACTGAATGTTGCATGAATGTGTGATTATAAATGGAATGGCCATTGAAACAACTCTTGTAAGCATCCTTGTTTGGCCAGTGTCTTAGTCTAACTTCGAGCTATTGTGTTCATGTAAACATAGTAATAGGTGCATGTCTACCTACCAATGTTTACACACACAGACATTGCTGGTCCCAGACAATAACAGGTCCAGAACAGGCTCCATGGAAGAAGCTGGAAGGGGATGTGTGTGTCAGCTTAACTCTGCTAATGAATCTCTCACTCCCTCTGGCTTGCTCATCTTTCCTTTTCTTTCCTTCTTCTCTCCAACCCCCAGGCGCTGCCCATCCCTTTTGCAACCCTTAGCCAACACTATCATCATCAGTATGACCTCACAGCCTCCTAACGTAGCCCGCAGTCTCTGTGTCACTTCAGCTTTGGAGGGGAGCGAGGGCTAAGGAGCTTTGTGTCAGCAACTGGTGAAGGGTAAATAGCTTAATAGAATCTAATGAGAGAGATGGTGGTCAGCAGCAACACTCTTCTCTCGCTCCAAGCAATTTTCCACAACCCCCATCCACTGCATCTTAAGGATCTTGAAACCCATAGGATGCCGTATCCAAGGATGTTTAGGCCATGAAGAGTAAGGGTGCAAGCAGGGTTTAAATTGGAATTTACAAGCTAGTGGAACTCATAAGTATGCTAAAGTTATTGACTGTGACCTCTGTTAAAATGTGCCTACTGGAGCTAGGCCTTCAGCCTAAATATCAAAATAGGGACAAAAAAAAAAAAAAAAATATTCCTCTTGATAATGCTTACTTTTCAACTGCCCTGGTGGAATTCTATTAATTGTAGTTCTAAACGAATTGTCCACTTTATAATAGACATAAACTTCTGAAACATTTAGAAAATAGTGCATGTTTTATCTTAAGCTTGCAATAAACATACTGGTATAAAGTTTGTCATCTCTTAAGATTTTAATTAGACGTTTGTTGGCTTACTGACTCAGAGTAAGCCATTGATTAGGCTGCCGCTTGCATGCAAGTGATGTAACCAGGACTATCAGAAGGCTAAAAGTAATATTTTCCTTCAAAGAATTGATCCCACCCACTGTAAGTCAAAACATGGTTAGCTGATTCCTCTGTCAAGTCTTATCCAATGGAAGAGCTCACATATATCAGCCTAATTACCGGAGAGAAAAAAACTGATTGGAGAGTGTTCCATTGGGTTTCCTTGAATTTAGCCATTTTTAATGCCAGCAAAACCAAACATGGAGTAATACTGTAGAACAAAGGACAAAAAAGCCCTGATGGTTCCCTGCTGAGTTTAACTGACTTGCCATAGGTGGCTAAGAAATAAACTCATTGCTAGAAAATCACCACCTTATCAAACCTACAACTACACCAGTACATGGTGTCTATATGCACTACATCTATGGTATTCTTTCATGAAACAAATGCATGTTCTTAAACCAATCCAGTTAAGCAACTACCTGCTAAGACTGTTCCTTTTACACATAATCTGATACATAAAGGTCACATCACCAAGTATGTAATTAACAGTTAAGTGGACTCAGTCTGTGCACACAGCTTCTACAAATCTTTCTCAGCATTAGACCTCAAATTATTCATTGGTTACACTCTATCAATGCTAAAACATACTTAGCTCTTAACTTTTTTTTTCCTGAGAAATACGATTAATTCTTTATTTTCTTGTGAAACAGCAGGAATATGATTAATGATTCTTTTTAAGTTGCACAGGTTAATTATTTCCTGTTTATGTAAAGGATACTATTCCACCGATCTAAATGTCTCGGGCTTAATTTATTTTCTGCATACTGAAGCATCAGAATGCAGGTGACTATGCTATTAAACATACACCTTTCTGCCATGCTGTGTTGTTTTTGCCAAGTCAGCCAAGTCAATCTTAGAACGTGGGCCATAAGATACTGAACTTGGCCCCTTAGGTACCCAGTTCTTGGCATTGTTCTCGGCCTTTCCTCTGGTATTTGACATTTTAGGGGCAGGTGAGGAGCTGGTGGGGAGTTCTGGGCACTGAGCACTGGGCTCACAGCTCACATCTGTCTGTCCCAGTCGGCCCATGTCCTTAGTGACCGCCGAGCCAGCAGCTGCTCAATTAGGTCACTGATGACTGGATGCTGCAGCGGCAGTTCAGAACAGGCCAGCAGGGGACTGGGGACTTAGAGTGGCCTTCAGTGGAAACTTTGAAACTGTGTTCAGACTGCCAGCATGGGGAGAAAACCACTTTGGTGTGGCATTATACTGCAGTTATATTTTAATTACTCTGTAATTTCAGTAGGCTGCTCAATTATGAAGATAATTACCTATCCTCCACTAAATATTCCAGTAAAATGCAATTTTCACAAAACTCACGCAATTTTCACATACATTTGTTTTTTTTAATAAGCCACAAACACTACGTCTCATAGTTAGGTTGTGCTTGTGCCTCCAAAGCACCTCTGACCTGTCAAGCCATGAAAGTCCCAAGAACACTGAAGCGCCACTTCTTTAGCAGCACGCCATTCTTGTAAGAAGGGATTTCATGTACCAGAAATACTTCTGAATAATTTTTTGCAGTGTGGCAGGGTGCATTATCCTTCTGAAAGAATTAATCCAGTCCTTAACTTAGCAATTGTACTATTCCTGCACTTTATCCTGACTATTTTGGGTAGCATCAGATATTTTTAACTATTTGAATGTCTGTAGATCTATAGGGGGCTCTAGTGTGCAATCAAAGTAAAGTGAGACCAAGCAGCGGTTCTAATATTGTTCCTTAGGGCCCCCAAAACATTTGGCTCTATTCCTGTGATTCCTGTGTTAATACTACTGGTACTGCTGGTATTCAATTTACATTGAATTAAAGTGTCACTAAGTTATAAATAACTTGAACATGTAGAAAATCTATAGGAGACTATATTGTACTATTCAGATAGTTAGACCAAGATTTTTCCTAGGAATGTACATCCAAGCAAAGAACTGCTTAATGGCCTTATTTTGAGTGCATGTGTTTTCTGCTTGTGCTTTCTCTCTCTCCCTGATATCTCCATGTCCTTTTCAGCAGCTACATGACAGTTATAGGTTATGGGCTTGGAGATCATGGAAGAGTGGCTGTGTTCTGTGTAATTGGAGGGGATCCCTGTACCACCCACAAGCGGTACCCATCTCACCCCAAACACTGCTTCTCCTGCAATAGGGGACATCATTATGATTCTCTCTGTATTTGGCCCAGGAACCTAAGCATTCAGTCTTTCCTTGCCCAAGCTTCCCCCACCCTAGATGCTCTTCTCCTCGAGGATCGTCTACCAGCTGTCGAGGGAGACTCAGTGGACTGGGGTGGGGCGTGGGGTGTAGGGTAATATGGTGATGGAGTGTGGTGTGTCGCACTCCATGCATTTACCACTCATTTTAGCACGAATGAGGGAGTATATAAAATGAATGGGTGTTGAAATGCTGACAGTGAAAGATCGCATGGACTCCTCTTCACATTAGCCACTTTAGTACAAGACAGCATCTTTCTCTGGATGGTCCACATTCCCCACTATAAGGCTGTTCAGTGTGTTGCTGGTATGGTACTATATTATAATGCTGCAAACTTGAATAGGCCGTCTTTGACTTGTTAAGCTATATTTCAGTTTACTTGTATTTCAGTCAACCTACTTTATTTCTGAACTCTTTAAGGCCACTCACATTCATATATGTTTCATTATCTGTCTCATACTATGTTGTTCAGAGTATTTATCCAGGTCCCCCATGGCATATACAGTTTAAAATATTTGTTAATAAAGTCTTCTGTCACATAGAAACAAGCAAAGCCATTCTGATTACAGTGCAATTTCTACACTTTTAACAGACATAGCATTTACATTCATGAGAAAAGAACATTTATTATGAGGCTTTCTTCACACCTGCGATGGGCTGCTGACCTGTCCAGGGTGTGTCCCCCGTCCTTCGCCCTGTGTGTGAGCTGGGATGGACTCCAGCACTCCCCCGCGACCCCGCTTGGGACAAGCGGCAGAAAATGACTGACTGACTGATTGGCTTTCTTCACACGTACACAGGTACTCTTAAAAAAAGGTTTTCCTGATTTGTTCTTTGAAAAAAAAAAAAAAAAAAATCTCCAGCCAGACAAAAATGCTAAATGTGTTAAATGCTGTTGAAAGCATGCAAACATGTGGTAAAAGACGCATGGCCATTTAGATGCCTAGAAAAGTTATCACTGCTTTCAGCAGTATGAGGAAAGTGAGAGTCATATGGATTAACTGGTAGTGGAGAGGAATTCTTAATGGAACTGCTTTATGTCACGCTGGAATAATATGCAGGAATTGTGCATTTGTGTGTGAACATGTTATATAAGTCCCATCAGCAGTTAAAACCACCACTGTTTTGGCTGCATCCATTATTGAAAAAAATCACCTCATGCACCCAGATGAGAGTATAACACAAATTCTTACGTCAAAGAGAGAGTTTTGCACACTCTGATGCTCAATGGCCAAAACTCTCTTCTACACATAAACAATGAAATCCTTTACCTTAGAACCTTTACCTTCAGTGAAAAAAGTTTTCAATGTGTGTATGACGTGAATATAAATGTGCAAAAAGCTATGCTTTCAAAAATAACTGTACATGTAGACAAGCTATAAGACATTTTGTGGTTGAAATGCCAGTTAAGGTTACAGTTGTTCTTAAAGTGTTACTTGAAATGACACCAAATAAATATATATATATATGCAATGGGATATGACTGTTGATACAAGAGATGATATGTAATTAACCATTCATAATTACTTCATTTCATTTGACAAACAAAATGACTGTAGACAACTTTGGCTTTGTAACGTAGTATTTATTGCACTTGATCATTTATTTACGCAGTTGTCTAAGGCCATATAACACATGGCTCAATAAACTAAAGGCACCTTTAGATTGATTCCATTGTATACTAGTGTATGGATGAGATAGCAGTGAAGTCTGTCTTGATTTGTTCAGACTCCTCTCCACAGTCTAGCGCAAAAGCCACATAACAGACCGCACTAATGCCTTTTCTGTATTTCAGCTGTGCTGGGTGGAGCCACTGCAGGTCAAGACCTCATCCACCTACGCCGTGGGCTGGGGCTTCTGTTGAAGTGGCCCGGACACCCAAGGACGCCCGCCTAATTACACCCTGCTCTTGAGCGAGAGGCATTCCTGAGGTCTGGAGCTTGCACCACTACTCCACCCCTTTATACCTCCATCCATCCACCCATGTATTCATCTCCACCCAGCCTTCCTCAGATCTCCCACCCCCTGCACCCCAACTACCAACCACTGCCCCCAGCCTGCATTCCAGCATCCCCCTCCCTTAGACAGCCACTAATTGGAGTGTTCCCCTTCCAGTGCGGGTACCTGGAATGTCAGCATGCCACATATCCCAGCCATGGGGACAGGGAAGCAGCAAGCGTCTGCCTTTTGTTAGGGGGAGAGCCTGTCTAGGACAACTGAGCGCAGCCTCAGGCCCCAAAGTCATAAGAGATGTGAGATCATCCAGCCAATGATGAGACCATGGAATAATAATTCATTTAGAGAGGCCATAGTTGCCATTTTACGACAAGGGAAAGTGAAGCCAATTGCAAATGTGTGATGTTACTATGACTGCAACAATTAATTGACAGAGTCAGCAAAATTGATTATAAAAAAATGGATAAAATCTGTTGCAAATAAAGTGTATGTTACTTTTAAACCCTCAAGCATTTCTAACTGTTGCTCTTGTATTAGCTAAAACAAAACACAATAACACATGCATTAAAGGATTTAGGATAAAAGTTTATACTATAAAGTGAATTATTTAGGAGTGTGGGATCAAAATCAATGAACTAGTGAAACAAGTGAAACTGACTTGATATCTACAGGAAGCTAAAGGAAATGCTGGAGGCATTATAGCTTTTATTATTCAAATGCACCACCAAAAAACTGATTGTAGCAAAGAACAGTGATAAAATGTCACTACAGCACATCAGTTTTTAAAACAAGCATCAATGCTAGAACACATTTTGTAGTAGTCCAGTAAGCCCGCCCAACAAAAAAAAGAAAAAAGGAAAGCAATGATCTCCTTGCCTTCTTTCCTTCACCTCTTCCACTTACATCTAAGCATCACAGAAAACACCAACTCTTTGTTTTTAATTTAACCTGAATTACAGGATCCTATTTAGAGTCTATTTATGTCCCATTTTATTGAATCATTGTGTAATTTTCCTCTTTCTAATCCTTTTTTTTTAATAATAACATTATATTATTACTAAGGTCACCATAACAATAGAGCTGCTGCAAGAAAATGTGAAACTTAGGAAAAAAAATAAAACCTCTCCATCCTCTAATAACATTATATTCAGGAAGAATAAATTTAAGGCCAATGGTTTTGAATTGACACCCGTGCTGCAGCTCACCAGGCAGATAAATAACTGCCTTGTTAGAGTTTTTGCTCTATTTTTATAGTGGCGAGTTTTATGTCTGAAGTGTTTTTTATGGGCCTCTCGCCCCTCTCTTTATTGACTGCTCCTGCCATCTGGAACATTCCAGCTGTGAAGCTTTATGTCTCATTTAAGGCCTTTTGTCAGTGCCTCTCAAGAGCTAATGCTCTCCAGACTGGTGCCCATGGTGCTCAAAATGTCGAACAAACGTTCAGGCGTTGCATGGAGGCGAACGCAGAACAAACAGTATTGCACACAGAGACAAGAGAAGAAAACAAAGCTCCAACATCCCACATGGCTCCGGGCTAATCTGCTGACACGGATTCTTCTCCTTAAGGCTACTGTACGTGGGTGTGTCTATTATTTTTTTCTACTGATAATGCAATAAATGCCATTATGTGGTTGAAGTAACACGTACTAAAGACAAATTGATATCTTGTCATCAGTGCTGATGCATCATCCATGATCTGGCCCAGTTCTTTTTCCAAAGTCTTTGATTCATTAGCTAAGTCCATTGAAAAACCTACGCAGCCTGTAAAGGCATTCAGTCGCATTTGGTTTTTCTCGGTTTTGCTTTATTTGAGGGATGCGCTTTAATGGTAGGAGCAGCAGGCCTGTCAAAGCTGTGAGATAGCGAACAGCCTTCAGCATCTGCTAGAGCATCTGATGATACCCACAGCACTTACTCACACTCACACCGCTCTTGCACATTTCTCAGCATCCTCCACTCCACCTCTCTCTCTCTCTCTCTCTCTCCCGCTCTCCCGCTCTCGCTCTCTCTCTGTTTTATTTTCTCGTTCCCTTGAGGACATTCACATTAAATTGCTTAGTTCAGTCCAGTCAATTCCTTCTGCTTACACATTATACACTTGCTTGAAATGCAATGGAAATTCCCTGTACGGTGTCTACAGGTGTGTATGTCTGATTCTAAAATAAATTTGGATTCCGATTCAAGATTAATGGTCATGTTTACAATGTACAGGCGAACGTTGAATTAAATTCAAATTCTTCTCACATCATTTTTGTAACTTTTTCAGACACTCAGCATACAGTGCGACAGTCCAGTAACTACAAAATATGATAAATACAAACTACATCTTTAGGAATAAATGGTTTTTGGCAAGTCAGTTGTAGTGTCACAGCAATATTGCAGCAAGGTGCATGTTAGTTAACAGGATATCCTGTAAACATGAGCTAGTAAGGGGATATAATAAGTACATATTCCATATCCACAATTCCATACCCTGACAGTGTCTGACATTATAGTGTATTTATAATATATTCATAATCTTTGTATTCAATACTGTCTCTGCTCTGCGCCAACTCCATATTCTGATTTGTCTTGATGATTATATTGTTTGCCTTTGAGCTCTTCACTCTGTCCAGCAATGCCCGCCCATGTGGTATCATCTGTTTCACCACAGGTTCTGGTTCTGTCACGGTCTGTCGTGCCCGTGGTTCCGATCGGGCACGACAGATGGCGCTCTGCCCTGACTGAGCACACCTGGGCTTGTTAGATACAGGTGTGCTTCATAGGGGCTGCTATTTAAGCCCCGGTGTGTCAGGACAGAGCGCGGTTCATTATCGAGGCTACGCCTCACAGTTAATGGTGGCACTTTTGGTTTATATTGTTCCTTTATGTTAATAAAGTTACGTTTCGGAACCACTGGCTCTGCATTGGCGTCCTCCCTACACCCCGCCATCGTTACAGGTTCACTGTGTACAAGGCTGAAGTGACAATAAAAACCTGCCTGACTTGAGCCTGACATATAAAAGAACTGTTCATTTTGTTTGGTGCTAAGTGTCAGATACAGATGTAAAGATGTTAAACTCTACATATAAAATTCCTGTATGTAATGGATTTCCACTATGGCAGTAATGTGCAATTGATGCCATTAGGTTTACAGTATAATGCGAGGACCAAGTCTAGAGTGATGATGCAGCAGCTGTACATGGACATTTGGAGCTTATAACTACTTAGACCTTCCAGTGCGATATTTTTAAATTTGTATAGCCTCGCCTTCAGTAAAGATTTTATTGTGTTCTGTGAAATATAAAGTGATTGTTATGGTAGCTTCAGCCAATGGGTAATGGTGCAAATCAACATTTAAACCAGTAGTAGGTTGCCAATTCATTTTATTGCTTCATTGCTGTAGCTGAGAAGGCTCTCTCAAAAAATGAAGCTGCAGTGTGAGTTATTTATATGTGTTGTTACTATTATCACATTTTTTAGCCCCCAGCCATCGTTGCTTTTCTATAAAAAGAAAATAAAAAGCAACTGTAAACTCTGTAGCATAAAAGAGCAGCAGAAGCCACCTTGAAAGTGAATTTTGTCTTTATTTTTTATCATTATTGTCCATCCTCAGATTTTAGTCATGTTTCAGCCAACCAACTGCATTGTTTAAATTTGATTTCTTTCTGAACTGACTGTGTTAAATATAATGTTGAGACTGGAAGCTTCTTTTTTGCCATCAAGTAGAGAATGCTATATTTTAAGCATGTCCATAACATGCAAACAAGATTTTCACTGAATTGTCACTTAAGATGAAATAGAAAATGAAAACCACCCTGAATTAGGTTTGCAGTGGGCAGTTCCTTCTCAGCCAACCAGTGAAGGAGAGGTGTGTAGGGGCGATACAGGTCGTGGGCTGATATGCCATTGAACGCTGGCAAGTCGTGCTCTGCAGAAGCACAAGGCCAATTTTCCAGTCAACACATGAGTCACTCAGCAGAGATGCGCCCAAAATAAATGGCCTCCCTGTCCCGGTCCGGATCCACACCCTCATGTGGTTTCAGGGCGGGCGAGTCTGGGTAGGGCTCTGCGGCCGACCACAGCAGGGGTTTCTGGGGGCTGCTTCAGGGGTGTGAGTGGGTAGCAATGGGGCAAAAACAGAACACTAAAGCAACAGCTGCCTCTTGTTTTTTTTTTGTTTTTTTTATTCAGTGTTTATTGTTTGCCCATATGGGGAGCTGTGTACAGTGAGATGCCTGTGGACAGGTTGGCCCTTGGCGCTATGTAAGAGACCTCCTTTTCCCTCATCCCCCTGCCATCGCTGATCCTACAAGTGCTCCCAGGGCCCAAAAAGTGTGACAGCTGTCAGTCAACAAGCTGTAGAAGAAATGAAGAAGAACGCAGCAAAGCAAGACTTCTGACAGCACGTTGTGCGCAGGGGCTGGTCAAAGGCCAAAAGGAGCTTGAAAACAAGCCCTTGCTTCTCTTTTTTTTTCTCAGAGACAAAGGAAAGAGATAGAAGAGTGAAAGGAAGAAAGAGAGAGAGAGAGAGAGAGAGAGAGAGAGAGAGAGAGAGCGAGAGAGAGAGAGAGAGAGAGAGAGAAAGAGAGAAATAGGCCTGGCGGACAGATGCGGTAGAGGGGGGCAGGCAGCCACTCAGCCCTGTGTCTTCTGTAGCAATCGCAGGGATTTTTGACAAGCGTTGTTAGCTGTCAAGTGTCATCTTTATTAGTGGGCTGAGTGAGTCAGTGCTGAGGCTGGAGCAGCGACCTGTGGGGGCTGCCGTTCATTACCGCAAGCCACGGAGGTGTCATACACGGCACCCATTATTCATGTCATTTACATGTTGTACACAGAGAGGGAAGGTAGTAAATGCTACTGAATACAATTATTACTGTCCTGTATGGTCTACACATATATTTTGTACACTTACAGAGGATATGTAAACAATAAAACTATGCATATATAGCTTGTATGTGAGAAGAGAAACAGAAAGGCAGTTTCTGAACTAACAGAGGGAATGAACAACAACTATAAGCAAATATTTGAACACCCCCAGAGAAATGACATGTTTGTGTTGAAAAACTATACATCCTCCACTCTGAGCAAAATTAAGTATGTCATTTAAGCTTTTAAGGGCAAAATATTTATTTATTCTGTGAGTTTAACATTTGAGAAAAAATGCAGCAGTGCTTGTGTGATAAAACTTTTGCTCACACCATAATTGGTGTGGTAATTTTTTCCAATTTATGTTACACTAGAAAGTAAAAAAAAACAAAACAAAAACAAACAAACAAAAAAAAATAGTAGAAGCTTGTCCTCTGTAGAGCTTCAGAAGCCGTCCAAAAAATTACTTAAGCAGAGGTGCTCAGACACTGCACATGCAGTCAGTCAGTCAGTCATTTTCTGGGCCGCTTGTCCTAATTAGGGTCGCGGGGGGGTGCTGGAGTCCATCCCAGCTCACACAGGGCAAAGGACGGGGACACACCCTGCACAGGTCGCCAGCCTATCGCAGACTGCACATGCAAAAGACTGAAAATAACAGTGCAAAAGTGCAACAAAACTAATTGCTTACTAGGGTTTATTCTAAGTTTATTTGGCCAGTTTACACTAGACTATCAATGCATAACATTCAAACATAATGAAATACAGTTTTTTTTTTTTTTTATTTTGTTAGTCTATTTGTTTATTTTTGTAGACTTATCAGTGCACTCCAGCTATCACATGAATGTGTAAATTTCAGCAGGTCATCACAAATTTATTGAAGGATTGATAAGATAAACTACACTCTTAAAATTAACAGAGCTAAATCAATGAATTCATTGATTTAGTAATGCTAGAGGTATTTTTTTATATTGTATTTTAGTATTTTACTTTATATTGTACATTGCATGCAAAGGTTTGAGCACCACTAATCAACAATATTATTGATTTTCTACAAAAAGAAAATAGTACTCTCCTCCAGAATGATGGCACACATGAATATTTAATGTTTTAATAATGTATCTGATGTATTTCCGTTTTACCATAATGGTAAAATCTTAAAAAAATATATTAATACTGTGCACTAAAAGCCACAGAACAATGCTGTTTGTTTTAAATAATGTGTAACTTATTTTCACTTAGAGAAATCAACAAACATTTGACTGGGGATGTTCATAATTTTGCATTAGATTATATATTGTTGGGGAGAGTTTATAGCCCATAAATAATATACTACATAATATATAATATAATATATATATCATATAATATAATGAACAACATATAATTATCTTTACATTACATAAAAAAAAATTAAGCTAAAAAAAAAGCAAATTTTCCTGGCATATTTCATTTTAATGAATGGTCTTTAGGGCATGACTATGGCAACTTGACAGTTCTAGCACATATTTTTGCTTCCTTATCATCCGTTTCTGGGGCTGCCTGTATTTTCACCTTGCTAGGTTCTCTTCCAGTAGACTGGTTGCTAATTTTGGTCAAGTAATTGTAATTAAGAATAGCGAGTCTGTGCTGGTAATGCTCAAGCAGTAAAGCTACCCAGCGCTGAGCGTTCAAAAGTGCAGAATTTTAATCAACATGTAATTAACTACACAGCCATGAGAAAGCTCCTTTTGTTTGTTTTTCTTTTTTTTTTTTTCATATCCCCTTTTATGCGAATGTTCTTTTTCATAAAGTAAAAGAAAAAAATAATAAAGTTTCCTCTTTTGGGAGTTCTGCATGGAGTTGAAAAAAGGGGGAGAGAAAAAGAGATCAAACCCAAACCACACACCTTCAAAACCAAACATGCAAACATAACCAAACACACACACATACACACACAAACACACGCATACACACACATACAAACGGATGTCTTCTGGAGCTCCAGAAGCATGAAGAAGGCCATGGATAAGAGAGCTGAGCGCTAGCTACGACAGAATTAGAGCGTGAACGTATTATCACTGGAACGAGTGCGAGGCGCCAGCTTCTGGTTCCCATGCAAACAAGAAGGCCATTCCCCTGAGGACTCGCCACGTCTGGGGAAAATAATTGACGAGTCCCCTGGCGAGAAGGCAAGCACAGTTCAGAAGGAGCAAGAGAGCAAGTGAGCGAGTGAGCGAGAGACTGAGACCGAGAGTGAAAACTGTTCCCCCATCTTTGTGTAGCAAAAGCCATTTCCGACACAGGCTTGAGCCTATTAATGAGACACAAAGTCAAGAAAACCTCTCTCAGTGTGACGCCTTCCTCTTCTCCAATATAGCCTTGTCTAGTTCTCATTCAGATCATCAACCACACATCTGAAGCGTTATGTTCTTTCTGGGCCACACAGCTGTTTAACCGACTACAACTTACTTTGCAATTTTTTTAATGAAGCCAAACCCACTGCATCTATTTCACACACAGAAGTGACTTCATTATAGCCATAAATCTGCTAAACACAACTGAAAAACAATAAGGAGCATCAGCTTTACAGTTAAATAGGGATGTTGTTAAGCTGAACTGAGATTTTTTTCTATAGGCATCTTCCACACTGAGGTTGCAACTCTGTTGTAGAAACAATGGATGATTTTACATGTTTAATTCAAAGGTATTAACTTAGTATTAGACTACAGCTATTGGAACAGGATGACATACTGCTTGGAAAGCTCATATTCTAAACTTGTTTGTACCATATTTGCGTTCATGAAGAAGAGGGTGAAAAAAGGTCGGTTTGTTGATTTATATTAATAATAGCATAAAGTGAAATGTGTTTAATTTGGACTTTTTAATGGTATAAAGAACCTTCATCTCACTTGGCCTATCACCAGGGGATTCCTGTAGTCAGAAGTCCAAGAGAGCTGTCTCTCCAGGCTGAACGGCCCCTGATCCCACCCACCCGCCTCTATTACTCAGCACAGTGCTTCCCAGTGCAGATTACTATTAGATGACACAACAGAGCTGGAAGTTATATCTCTCCACCAAGAACTGAGATGTCCAATGAAGCTGCGTTCATGGCAGTTTGAAAAGATGAGGTCGCACATCAAATGATTTGGAGGAAGCCTTCACCTTGCAAGCATTGGTGTGAATGGAGATGTACTGGCTTGTGGGTGGAGAAAGTAAAAAACTACAAAATTAAGTAAAAAAAAAAAGTCTGGACTCTTAACAATATTAACAGTCCTGCAACATTTCAGTTCAACCCAGAAACCCAGAGCACTCGCCAAAAAGTAAAATTATTGTCCATATACTGTTGACTTCTTTAGACTGATGAGCTTTCACGCTAATGAATAAAACGCCCAACAGGTGCTTTATGACTCGATATTTGGCTGAAGATTAAAATAAGACAAAAATAACCTGCTTTAAGTCATCTTTCTGTATCACCCCAAGCTCAGAAGTGCACCTAATCATGTCAGGAATGGCTTGTTAGACCGAGGACATGTTCCTTTGATGTTGTTACATGTTCCACACCATTTTGAGGAGGCGCCACTTTAAGTTTTGCCAGTGAGCTTTGCTTATCAACCCCGTCTCTTTACCTCTTTTCACACATTTAAAGTAACTGAGAGGGCAAATGAAAGCAGCAGCTGATTCAGTTGTACTTTTTTAACAGGCTGAACTGGTTGTTGGTGTGTTTATTACTTGGAAAAAAGACAAGGCCTCTTTCTTCATGATTCAGTCCAATGCAGACAGAGAGAAAGAGAGAGAGAGAGAGAGAGAGAGAGAGAGAGAGAGAGAGAGAGAGAGAGAGAG